>CM041536.1:27269290-27609290 GCA_023238725.1 Scortum barcoo | reverse complement strand
CGGTTCACACAAAAACCAACTCAACAACATCAACAACTCATTATTTCAAATTAGCACCATCTTCTTTGGTCTGTTAGCACAGAATGTAGCAGTTTACTGCCTCTGTCTGTCTACAGCTCTTTGTGCTGCCAATTAGATCTCTGCTGTCAAACAGGAGGTGTCTTTCCTTTCAGCTGTCTCCATGATGCACTGCAGTGTGTGTGTGGGCTTCTCCTCTATGACAGAATAATAATACATATCTACTGTCCTCAAGCTTTATGAATATTCATCTGTGTAGATTATCATATGTATGGAGAAATAATTTATCTGTGTGTGTGTGTGTAGCCCATAATGTGTGTGAGCAGGTCCTGGTGACGTTATGTTTGGCTCGTCGTGGTGGACCAGTGGACACACACTCACAGGAGACCTTCTGCTATGTACAGGTAACACCTACAAATGTGTGTGTATTTTGGACTTGAATGACTGGGTGATGAAGTCATGTGATTGGTCATGTGAGTGTTGTTATTGGCCGTTGCACTTTCAAAATAGAAATTAAAAATAGAATCAGAACTAATAGAAAATAAAAATTTAATAGGGAAAAGAACGTTAGTTATGTCTGTATGTAACATTATGAGTACAGGTGCAGCCACTACCACTGATCGAGGGAAGACTTTCAGTTTATGCCCACTCACTGCATGGGTCCCTCCTCAGTGTCATCTTAATGTGCATAACATGAGCTGAGACCAGACAACTGTCTCCCAACCAGCTTTTTCTTCAGCTGGTTAAATAAACTGGTCTATTTGGTACAGGCTTCACACTCTAAGGCTATAGCTGGTGGAGTAACGGTGAAGAACATCAGTTGAAACAATAATCAGTCCACACTCCTTCACTGAGTCACGGCACAGTTGTGCATCACAATACGTCATCTGCACACAGATGGCACAGAGGCGGCCCAACAGCTGATAATAACAGGCAGTGGAAAGATATCTGGAAAGATATTACCACATATCTTGGTCCCAGTACATTATAAATAAAGTGTACGTTATGTGTTTATGTAAAGAAGAGGGAAAACAGTATTGCCTGAAATAGAAAGATAGTAAGATATCATTATCAGTATAATCCTCTAGTAAAATATTTGTTGCGTCTTTTCTGTATTGACTTCAGTGTTGCCTTCAGATGGACTTGGTTAAACATACTATCTATGACATTTCTGTGCTGACAGTGCACATTATGCTTGGCTTTCAACAAAGTTGGACATCATATTTTCATCATATGGTATGCCTGCTATGAGTTTGGGTTTCACAGTAATGATGGCAGTGTCAATGTGTGCTGTGTGTGTGTAGGACTTGGCTCTGGACATGGCCCACTTCCTGTTGGACAACACAGCTCCACAGGAAGCGTTACTATTGGATGATAAGCAGGTAGGTAGAAGACATCTTGAAGGCTCTGAAAGTGTTACATGTTTTTGTAGAGGGACTAGTTTTTATTTGATACAAGTTGCATACACACAGCTTAGGTTTTTTATTGTTTTGTTTTTTTACTGCTGTGTTCGTCATATTTGTTGTTAAATATATGTTTTGATATTTTTGATATTGGATTTGAATCACATCAAGTTGTTTCTTGAATGAAGAAACATCACAAATTCAATAACAACATACACAAAAAAATGTAATAATAATATAAATGTGTCTTTTGTGTCAGATTCCGTTGAAAGAGTGTGAGAAGTTGGATCAGAGCCTCGCTTTGGCCCTGAAACACCTCACCCTGCCCCACCAGAGGACTGTATCAGGAAAAGTGTCACACACAGATGTGGACAGGCAGATCGGTACCCAGACACAGAAAGACTCACATATACACAGTGACATGGACAACAACACAGAGACACACAAGGAAGCATGGATGGACGTCTCCACACTGCTGGACAGCTGCCCCGGTGAGTCAGAGTGCTTTTATTTCTCATATGAACCAGCTGTTAGCTCCACCTGTGACCTCGGCTCTATGTTCGCGGCTCCGTAACTCTGAAGTTGTAGGACCAGCAGCTGCAGTGACTCATGGAAGAGACACAGCTACTGCTACTTCTATTTCACCTGACCCAGATCACTGTTTTTGTTAAAATACGATAAGATAGAAATATTCTTAGTTTGATATGTGTCTGCAGTAATAGAAATTAAATTGAACCATATGTACAGTAGGCTAGTGAAATGTATCATGAGGGAATGAAACTGTAAAGCAAGATAAAACCTGATGCATTGAGCAGAGACGATGGTTACACACTGTGAGTCCATCACAGAGCAGAGCAGGAGAGGAAACAGCTCTCCACTTTAACAAAACACCCAGCACCCAGTCTGAAAAATGAGAGACATCCTGCTAATAGAAACAGATGAAATAGCAGGGAGGTTAATAGCTCATTATAGTTATAAATTGAATTTAAATGAAACAACTTAATACATGAGTGGAAAGTTTTGTTCTTGCAACTGCAAATAACCATGTCATGTGATATGGTACTTCAGTTATTTAAGATCCTAACTTTACTGGGACCACTACAGAAAACTGCAGATGATTATTACACTTTTACTTTTTCTGTCTAACATTTCTCTGTCCACCAGGAAGTGTCTAATGAGTGTATAATAAGTGTAGAAATGATTGAGAACAAAGAATAGAAATAAGTAATTGATAATAATATTAACTGTAGTAGTGGCTTTGAAAAATAAAGTCAGTAAAACCAGTATTAGAGTCCTCATTAATTTTATTATCCAGTACCTGCACACTGGTTTGCAGAATGCTTGGCAGAGAAGATCTCTGTAGCAGAGACCATGTTTACCTCGGTGTTTCCTCCCGTGTTGAGGTGGATGCACAGATAGAAGCGGAGATGATCTTGCTTGTTTTTTGGTATTTTTTAGTTTTTTTTTTTTCTGTTTACATGTTTGATGTTGACACACAAAAAATGTAAAGAGCACAGATTCACACAAACTTAGTGGAGTTACTGGAGAGGTGACTGGAGAGGTCTGCACCAACATGCCGATCATTATCAGTTGAGTCCGCCCCCTCACCTTTTCTCTTTTCCTCTTGCTCTCCAGTTATGTCTCAGTGCCAGCAGCTCTCCAGCCTGCTGCACTTGGCAGCCAGTCACGGTCTGAGGACAGTGGCATCATTCCTGCTGCAGCAGCCGGGAAGCAGGGAAGCTTTGAGGAGGCCCAACACTCAGGGACTAACTCCAGCACGTCTGGCAGAGAGCAGAGGACACCAGCAGCTGGTGGAGCTCTTCACACAGTGAGTAGCTGATACCACAGCTGAAGGATTGGCCCTGAAACAGTGTTTGGTTTGCTGTCAGGTAGTAAATCTGACTGCATGCTTTCAGAATGGTAGGATGTCATTCTTTGTGAAAAGGGCTGTAACACATCTTTGTATTTAAAGCAGTTCATAGTTGTGGCAGTGGTAATAGTAGTAGTATTAGTAGTCTGTAGGGACTTGACTTTGGAGCCAGTGTGAAGCTTAAGTCCTGCTCGGATCAGTTGGTACAGAGTGCGGATTGGAAGAGGTGCCAGTTTGTGTGTGAAGGCCAAAAAAATAACAATGGGAAAATAATGGTAGTAGTATTAGTATTATTAGGCCAGGTTAAATTAAATATAATTCAAACTTAAATTGATATATGCGGTCGATGGACACAATAATATGAACACCTGTGCAACATAACGCAGTTCTGTGTTGGTTAAGGTTGGAAGTTGTTCTCTTTGCTGGTTGGTTCACATTTTGTTATATTTTTGAGTATGTAAAGTAACTGCATATCATGCTTAGTAGTGTTCTGTCATTATCAGGTAGTCTTCCTCTTTACATTATGTATGTGGTGTATATTTTGCCCTGTGATTTTCTGTGGAGCCACATGTATGAGCATTTGCTTTGTGCTGCCATATGATAGAAACCCTGGCACTGTGGACAGGAACATTACATGCATAACTCAAAATTGTGCCCAAGTTGAAAAGCAGGGTTAGACTCTAAGCACAGTTTGATTCAACTTTTCAACAAAGATAGCACCGTAATAGAATGATGTGTAATGATGGTGGTTCATGCGACATGTCAACATCTCATTCCTGACTGTTTTTTACAGGAGCTAATTATAACTGTGGCAGTATTTGAAATTTTATCCCTCAGTTGTCTTTTATAACAACTATTACAAGTTTCATGTAAAACGTCCCTGTTTCAGTCTTAATGAGTGTCTCATTAGTTTAGCACAGGAAGGCATGCTTTTTCATGCTTTTCACTGACAGCTGGTGGCAATAAGTCACCAAGAAATGTGACATTGTTGCAACAAATGCAGTGAAGAAGAAGATGGCTAACAAGCACAAATAATGTAAGGGCAGATGATTTGGAAATATGTTCAGTGTAAAGAGGACATTCAACACTGTGTCCTTTAAAGCTGAAGGGCATACACTGAGTGGAAATGTACCTGTTTGTTTAGAAGAAAAGTCCAGCTTGTATCTCTGTCATCATAGTTCTCTTCCTAGGTTTTCTTTGGGTAACAAGGCTTGATGTAACTTTCAGAGTCAGTAGAATGAACGTTTTAAAAGTAGAGCTAAAGTTGCTGAAAACGAAAGGTAACCCTCTTTCATTGTTTTTGGAAACCTCCCTGACTTGTCACACTATAAGGCCAAACAGCATTTGTTCACAGTAAATTACTTACTTACTTAATTACTTACAGGAAATTACTCGGAGTCTCAGAGAATGAATCTTTGTGTTTTATGGACTCATTACCTTCCCTATAGCTATATCTCACAGTTGAGATATAGCTGAGCAGGTAGTGTACAGTGAGTCTGTCAGAGCTTTGTCACTAAAAACAGCTGCCTGCTGCGACCAGCAGCGAGGATATGAGAGTGAACCTAAACATTTGTGGGTTGTGAGTTGTGGGTGTAAACTGAAAACTTCTCTCTCTGTTTTTGATAAAGTGAAGTTGAGCTGTAGTGTGCAACAGTCTATTGATGACAGTTGATCTTTGCTATGTTTTCATCAATTAAGGGTTAAGTTTAAAGACAATCCAGCGGGAACCTGCTGCTTTAATGTTGTCACTATGAAGAGAAACCGGTTTAGAACACGCATCACTCTTTGGGAATCTGTGTGTGTCTGTGTGTTTCTTTGTGTCTTTGGACAGTTACTAATGATGGAAGGTGTGCATTATATCAACAGTCAGTGAATTAACACCCAATAAATGTGTATAATGAAGAGTCACACACGTTGTCATGTCATGCAGTACAGAGTGTGTGTGTGCAGTGTGAGGAGCTTGTGGCTCGGGCACATGCAGCTCAGGTGTGAGAGATGTTCTGAGAGCAGTGAGTGTCAGGGCGCTGATAGACAGCTCAGCTGATCCTACCTGAAGGTGTGGTGGTTCTGGTGAGGGCGTGGTTACAAAGACTGCATGAGTGTCATCCACCACACAGGGCTCTGTGTGTCACATAGGCCGGCTGTTGTGTGCTTATTTGTGTGAGTTTTTCACTAACTTTTTGGTTTTTGACTTTATGTAATAATCTAGTGAGCTCCTCCTCTTCAACACTAACTCATTTATCCTTTCATTGAGTCACAAAGTGAGTTAGACAGGTAAGAATGTTGGAGACATTACTTTGAGTGTCTGAATCTGTTTTCTGCATGATTGAAAGAACAAGAGAGTAAATCACATGGACTTTTTTTTCATTGTATGTTTCCTCAGATGGATGGATGGATGGATTTTTTGTTTTTGTCCTTTCAGGCATGAGACGTCATCAAATGTTCAAGTGGAATCAAAGGAGCACTTTTACCCAGAAGGCCGAGTGTTTCGGCACCATGAAAATCTCAGTACCTACACCCTAACATTCCCCAGCCTTCATCAGACGGAGGGTGGGGCAGAGGCACAGAGCAGTGAAGACTGCTGCTTACAGGAGGAGGTGAAGGAGCTGAGGAGACTTATTCATCTTCACAGAGAGAAAAAGGTGAGGTCTGTTTTACGTGGTTTTAGCTCTAAATCACACTTGCGCTAAACACTTCAGTGCTGTGAATCCCTGTGAAGTGCAAAAGACACCTTACTAGTTCAAAAGACAGCTGTTATCATTTTATTTTTGGTAAAAATATAAAATATTTGAACACAACATGTTAAATCAGTCAGTTGGAATAGAACATTCAGTGAGTTATAGACCTCAGTTTAAAGAAGGTGAACAGTGAAATTATTGTATAAATGTTTCGATAGTTGTTCTCATTTTTGTTTTTCACATGTGCTTAGTTCTGACTGGTTCAGCTGTACTCACTCTAGTTATGTGTATGCACAGTTTTTTTTGGGTAAGTTCACTTTCGTTTTTGCTTTCAAATATGTTCTTTCAGTTCTTGAGGTAATTGAGAATTTGTTTATATGTCTTAAGCCAGATCTAAGCTTGAGGGTAGCTTTAGTCCTGCTGTTGATAGCACAGGTTTAGATTTATTGTTTGGCATCTCTTCATGTCACCACGACAACACTAGACACATGTATTATATGTGACTGAGCCGGATCCTGCTGTCATGATATAACTGTGTTTCTGTTCTATCATTCACTCTGTGATACAGAGCGATGCTCGTCTTTATTGCTTCACTCAGTGTGGTTTTTAGTCAGTATGTCTCTGTTAGATGTCATAACTTATATTTCTTATATTTCTTTAACTTGCTTCACTCTCAACAATTTCCTCCAGTATTAGAAACTTGGAGGAGAAAACACAAGAAACCAAGAATTAAAATCATACATTTCACTAATGCAGGTGTGACTGCATATGTCTGCTGTGTGTGTTTAACTCATAGGTCATTTTGAAATTCCAGAGTTGAACTTTGTAAATGTTCCTTATTTCTCTGAATGTAGGAGGAAGTGCATTTCTGTCTCAGCCTCACCTGTCCCACACTCACCACATATTGTGTTTTCTTTTGGTTGCCATGGATTGTTTATGTCTTCCTTTTTCAATTTCCTGTTTGTGGTGTCTGAGTCTGAACCTGGTCATGATCACAGCTTTCTGTCTCTGACAGTAGAGATTCTTCAGAATCCAACAAAGACATTCTGCCAGATCATCTCTTTATAAGAGCCAGATAAGATTCTGATCTACTCTGGCTTTCTCCTGTTCAATGTTTCAAATACATTCCTTTACACTGTGTTACAGTTAGGATTTCTCAGATTGGCAGTGTTGTAAGATAGATCAAAGTGTGTCTCAGAGGGTAAAGTTAGTCTCAGTACCAACTGACACCAGTTGTTCTCTAACACCAGTTTTCCTTTTTGTTCTTTTCATAAGTAGCTTTGATATTTGATATATATATATATATATATTTGATATTTGATAAGAATACTTGTATTCCTCAGTGTCGTGTTTTTTCCCAAATTCAATCTTGTCATTTGTTGTATAAATAATTGAACACATACACATTAAGCTAGTACAATAGCCACAAAGTTGTTTGGTCTTGTGCTAAGACAGTGTCTGTTTAACTGCACTGACACGTTTCCATCAATGCTAAATCAGCCTTTGTCTTCCTTCATGCAGGGAAACTCCGAATTTGCCTCCACGTCCCCCTCCACTGATGAAGAGCTGGCCAGCCCTGCCTGTGAGCTGCAGCTGTGCTCTAATGGCGGACGAAAGGATGCAGTCCTGGCTGTGGTAACCATAGAAAACAGCAGCACAGCGGCAGAGGAACTGAGAGGTCCTCGGCCATTGGAGCAGGGAACACAGGGGGAGCACTCTGCTGTTGTCACTCATACATCCTGTACCAGTGGAAGTCTTCATCAGAGCCAGGAAGCTGGGGGAGAACAGAAGGGTACAACTGCTGCCAACTCTCCTGCTGGTCGTAGCAGGAAAAATAAAAAGAGAACTACAAAAACCACAAGACGTGCAGCAGAATCCCCAGGAAATAACAGAAGTACCCCAGAGGCAGGTAGAGGGACTGCACAAGGGCCCACAAAGACAACAGGAAACAGGACAAAGACAGCCGAAACTTCACCCAGAGAACAGACAGTGGCATCTGTGATTGGTGACGGAGGAGTCACAAAAACTGAGTGTAGTCCCAAAACAGAGGAAACTCCAATACCCATAAAGCCAGTATCTGAACCAGGTAGTGATGGGAAGGGTGCCGGAAGGAAGGCTGTTGCCTTGCCTACCACCACCATCGTAGAAAAACAGGAAGGAGAGAAGAGGGAAGTTGACCTGTTGATGTTTGAGCGAGTTGCAGAGACAGAAACCGTGACAGAGAAAAGTCTCCTAGCAAAGGACGCTACATGTAACTCAGCTCTGGGACCAGCTGCAGAGATCACAGGTATGTTTATTAGAGCGTGGATTTTCTCAGTCAGTGGGAAGAGTGATGCAAATGATTAGAACTTGTTTAGGTTTACTTCAAATGAATCGTTTCTTTTGCGTAGTTGTAATGGAGATTCTACCACATAAACTAATATAACTCCTGTTTACACATAAAGTGCAGGGTCTTTAGCCTAAATCATAAAGTTGTCAAAAGACAAAGTAGAGGAACCCTGATTCACACTGATTTGTGTTTTTCTTTTGGTTGTGCCACTGTAGATTATTAATGAACTATTATTATATTATATTATAATTAACTATTGTTTTGCAGTGTGGGCACAAAGAAACAAGTCACAAAAGTATCACAGGCTGTTTTTTGCTTTAGTTTCCATTACAATGTTTTTTTACCAGTCACAGTTTAATACAATGTTAGGATGGGCTTTTGAGTAGTGTACGAACACAAAGAAAATACAACAGGTTAGTTATTTAAACCAGACTAAATGAAAACTTCAAAGATGCTCAACTTGGGCATCATGAGAAGTTTTAAGCAGGACGTCTGACAAAGTGTCACATTGTTAGATTTAGCCAGTGTTAGCCAACAGTTGTTTGTTTCCACATCCAGCAGATACGGAGCAACATGCTCATTCCTTTGGACTGGTGTTTGTGTCACTTGATAAATAGAAGTCCAAAGCTGTGTTTAGACCACCAAGGAACTTTCCCCAGGCACTATGGACATTTGGAGGGACCCAGTGCTTTTCTGTCACAGGGACCTGGGTCTAAATTGGGGGTAGTACTTTTCAAAAGTACAGGAACTGTGGGGGTGGGCCTTAAGGGGATGAACATTTCTAATTGTCCGAGTATTCCCAGCATTTTATTTTAGTCGTCATTTTTAAAAGCCTGCCTCTGCAAACAAACTGTATTTACAGCACCACCTTACTGTCCTTTCAGTTGACACGATTGCTGTGGTGATATTATGAGCTGAGGGGATATATATCTATCTATATCTATCTATCTATCTAGATATAGACATATAGATATAGGTATATAGATATAGATATATATAGATATAGATATATAGATATATCTATATAGATCTTGATGACCAGCCATCAAACTGTTGGTTTGTCTGTCTGATCATCTGACTGCCGCTACATTTTTGCATCTTCATAATAAACTTGCTGAATAATCGATGATGACCAAGCTGTAATGGACCAGAGTTATCTTCAGAAAAACGTTTTTCATTTGCAGTCCTTAATGTAATCCTGTCTCCTTTCAGTAACCATGGGTCAGGAGCAATCCCAGGATCCCCAGGAAAGACAGTCAGACCCAGAGGAGCCAAGCCAACCTACCTCCAAGTCCTCGGACATAGAGAGAAAACCCAGGAGAGGGCTATGGTGGGATGGAGTCTCAGAAACAGTCGCAAAAACTGTCTGGTATCAGGATGGAAACCTAGAGCCGGGTGCCAATGAAGACTGGAACAGAAAGGAAGTGAACTCTCAGTCAGTCTGGTATGACAGTAACACAATGGATCAGAGGAATCATGAACAGCTGGAACAGGGAATGAGAGAGCAGAAAGAATGTGATTTGAGATCACCCCAAGCTTCTGGTCTTAGCTCGGCACAGCTGTTAGAACAGGGTCTTAGTTCTCATCAACTGTCTGCAGCTCCCACTCAGCCACATGCTGCTGGAACACAGCCAGTACAGTCACATGGGCCTGGTGCACAAAGACGGGAAGTACACGGATCACAGCGAGAGGAGGAAGTAGGACCAGATTGGAAGGAGGGAGGAGTGGAGGGAGACAGAGAGGAGGTCAGTCAAAAAGAGACGACTTACAGCAGAAAGAGTTCTGAAACGGCAGACATTGAGGAGGAAGGAGAGAAGCAAGGGAGCGAAGAGAAAGGAGCAAAGGGCAGGAAAAAGAGGAGAAAGAAGAAGGGGAAGAGAGGAGGCGCAGACGCTAAGCTTAGCTCCAGCTCCAGTATAGAGTCACAGAGTCAGATAGAAACACAGACACAGACCGAACAAGTGACAAACGTAACCACTCGGTCAGAGACAGAGTCAGAAGCCAAGGTTAAAACAGGAAGGGCACACGTCCAGTCTCCCAGTGCTTCTGAGCCAACCCGGAGAGAGGAAGCTGACAAGGACGCCATGCATCTACCCAGCCAGACAGAGGGCCAGAGTAGGGACGCTCATGGACCTGAGTGCAATGTTACAAACTTGGATGCGAGTTATACTCCAGAGTTCAATCCGACGGAGCACGGGAGAACAGATCTGAGTGATGCTCCACCTTCACAGATATTAGAAACAGAGGATGAGAGCGTGAACATTCATGGACCTGATGACTTTAACCCACGTTCTACCGTCACTGCTGTGGAACTTGGTGAAATGGACATCAGAGTGGCAGATGTAGAGGCAATTACAACAGTTCAACCAACAGGAAATGAAGTACTTGACCGAACAAAGCTGGAATTAAATGGGCTTGGTAGTCTGGTCCAACAAACAGTGGATAATGTGGAGGATTTGACATTTGCTGGTAAAGCTGTAGCATCCGTGGACCGGACAGGTTTGATGGAATCCAACTGTCTGAAGGAACTTCCTGTCAAACCTTCAGATCCCACAGAATTCACAGAGGACTCATTTCTTGTGGAATTTCCTGAACGGAATATACAATATGTACAATCTTTGGACTCAAACAAACCAGTACAACCTGTAGATCACATGGGAAGACCCATAGGATTTATGGAATCTGCTTGTCCTACAGAGGCTGGGGGTCTGCCACTTGAAGGTTCAGTGAATGTTTCACCACTTCAAATACGGGAAGGAAGGGCTGAGGCAACTCAGAGGGAATATTTAGAGCATTGTTTGGCTTCTGAGATACTGAGAGATCAGCAGCACAAGGAGGAAAAGAGACATGAGCTGTGGGTGGGTGAAGAGGAAGCAGGTGAGGAAAGAAACTGGGAGAGGATGACTGAAGACAGAAATGACAGTGTGATAGCACATGGTGAGGAGTTATCTTCTACAGACAGAGAGAAAGAGCAGAACTGCAATGAAGACTTAGTTGCCACAGCAGTAGCAGTTGTAACAGTAGCAATAGCATCAGCATTGGCTAGCATAGAGCTGAGCCAACAGCTAGCAGTCAGTCAGTCTGATCGCCAAGAGTCTACCAGCAAAGAACCAGCAAATGATCCACCATTAGTGCCAACTGATACATTAAACCAGCTGGCAGATGATTTGCACAGCACTGCTCAATCCACGCAACTGTCTGCACAGCTGATGAACAAAGAAAACTGTCAGCTGGCAGCAGTGTCTCCGGCTGAGGCAGAACAGACGCACGCTGAATCTTGTGATCAGTTCAACTCTAAAGAACAAGTTAATGCTGGAAAATTGGAGGAGCCTGTTTCTGTCACGTTACAGTGTAACACCGAGACAGAAGAGCTACCAGCAGCAGAGCAAAGTGTCAACCAGCAGGCTAACCTTGACCTGTCAGCAGACAGTTTGTCACCACTCGACAATGAGGCAATTCAAAAGGAAACTACACAAAACAAACTCCCTACATGTTCACCATCTAAAGAGGAAAACACCCTGCGGGCTAATATGAAAACTTTGTCAGAAGCAAATGAAGCGATTACAACCGAAGTGCAAACAGGATTCAAGCTGCATGAAGAAAGTCAGTTTTCCTGTCCTGTTGTGGACACAGGACAACATCCAGAAGCCTGTGACACATTGTGTCTCGATTCTGAGGAGAGACCTAGACTAGAGGAGCACAGAGACCACCGAGATCAGTCTATCTGTGAGAAGGAGGAAGATAAAAGGCCATCAGATTCACATTTCCAACACAATCAGACACACGATAGAGATGATAGTCACCCTGCAGAATTCATATTTGCTGAAGGTGAGGAAGGAATACAGGCACATCAGCAAGACAGCTCAGAGTGTAGGGCAGAGGGAAGTGCTGAGAGCTGTGAACAAGGTTTCACTGACATCACAGACTCATTTCAGGCTAAAGAGCATGACAGAGATCCAAAGCTTGATGGCCAGGGTAAAATACCATGTGAAGGGGAGATTCCCACTTTGCCACTTTCTTGCGGTTCAGCACTTCCTGTTACTCCCCATGACTTGACTCCCATGGCTTATCCCAGTCCAGAGGAAACGAGTGCCCCGGTGAATGTGGAAACAGGCGAATACCAGTCATCCCAGTCATTAGCAGACATGAAGCTTGTCCCTGCCATCCCTCTTGATGCTGGCACGTTCCAGAGCAAAGGTCCAGAGTCTGTCGCTATGGATAACGAGGATGGTGTGCTTGAAGAGCTGGATAAAGACTCACACACTCTGGATGCAGTGGATGGGTGGAAAGAGAGAGAAAGAAATAAGATAAAAAGTGAAGAGGAAGCAGGGAACAAGACGATCACAGCGGAGGACACGTCACAGACAGGTAATTATCTTTAAATCTCCAACTATGCTATACAATACTATACTGTTTTTCTTTCTGCCTCTAATCTGAGGTTGTCAAAATAATGTGTCGATTTCGAGTAATTAATTGTAGGATAAATAACTATCACAGATTAATCATGCTTTATGATGCCCCTTGACCCCATACATCAGTGAATATACAACCATGTACAGTAGCTTCACTTACTGCAGTTCCTGTTCAACACGTGCCTGTTCAGATCAGGCTCACCTCTTCTCCTCCAGCAGAACCGCTCATCCAAACTACTTATGTGGAGTAACAAAAAGATATGTATTTAGAAAAATGATAGGAAGTGAAACAGTTCATTTCTAATGTCCTTGCTAGTGCTAGTGCTTTTGATATCTCTATTCAGTGCTTCACTGCTTTATTTTAGTGCTTTACTCATGTGCCAAAATAATGGGTAAAAACAATTTGGGGAAAACATCTAATTGCATTCTTTTCAAAGAAATGTGATTATTTATGACAAATGTGATTATTTGCGCTCACTTTAACCCAAAACATGTATTGGTGGTCTACTCACGCAAAGCATAATCACGTATGTGTTTCTACAAGACAAAAATCCACTAGAAATATGCAGTTGCTTGTTATTAAGGTCCTGCCAGGTTACTGTATCAAAACCAGTCAGCTGATAATTGAAATGTTAAACTTACTAACTTTCATAGAAAGAGCAGACCAATTTCACAATCAGTAACATCCTACATTAATGTTGTGTTACATTATAAAGATAATGAGGACCAAAAAATTGATGCTATATTTATCAATAAAAGCTGCATTATTATCTTCTCATAGTAATAATGGCAGACTGCCAGGTCACATCTGCACTGCAACTGCTCCAACTAACATTAATGTTCCTGTTAGCTTCACAGACTGACAGGAAGAGCTACTCCCAGCCTCTTATCTCTGAAGCTGTGATGTGGAACCTTTAAAGTGATAAGATGAAAACAGTATTAAGACAAGCTTTACAGTTAAACTGAAAGATTGGACTAAAGGTCACCATGTCTGTCATTTTCTCAACAACTGCCGAGGTAGCTGCCAACAGTCTGTCAGATCATGATGTGATGTAATCACCTACAATGTTTATCTAAGGAAGACTCCTCTGACAATGAATAGACACGGTCTTTTTTTCTCTTTTCGAGCACTGAAAGCATCTTTGACTGAGTGGAAATAGCATAGACTCCACATGTTAATCAGACAACAGCTAACAGTTTGATGAACATTGGCAGGCAGCAGCTGACTACATTTGCTCACAGTAGATGTGATGAACATGGCACTCACTGAGATCTCAGTTTTGCTCTAAAAAATGAATTGTACAGTCCTACTCTGAAGTGCCTCATGGAGGAGTAGCTCTTTAATACACTGGGCCATGTACATTTATTTAGTGTCTGACATTTAATGACCCTTTAAAGCAGAGGAAAGCTAAAAGACACAGCATAATAATGTCAGTAACAGGGCAGGGACTCTGTGTGTGTGTGTGTGTGTGTGTGTGTGTGTGTGTATGTGTGTGTGTATGTGTGTGTGTGTGTGTGTGACAGTTGTTGATCTGGCTCCACTGTTTGTGTGTGGCACGGTATCCAGGCAACCTTATGATGTGATCAAGACTTAACAGTAGAGAGTGAAAATAGAGGTGTGGTTAAGGAATAGTTCTGCTGTGTGTCTGCATGCATCAGTTTGTGAATGTGCAGTCTGCAAGTGTGTGTGCATAAAGTGTGCATGAAGTGTGAGTGTGTGTTTTTTAATATGACGCAGGCCAAGCGTCTATAGAGTCTGTGAACTAAATTGACAGGCAGGTTTTTTTCCAACCTCAGTATGTGTTAGAGAGTGTGTGTGTTTGTTTGTGTTTTTTTTTGTGTGTGTGTGTGTGTGTGTGTGCGTGCGCACCATAGTAATAATGGTGCTAAACATTTGTAAGGGGAGGCACACGAGTTACACAGCCTGTCATCCCATCCCTTCTACAAGCACATTATAATGTCAAACTTCAGCTTTTACTGACAGTAGGAAATTCTGCTGTGCAGGTAGAACACAATAAAAGATCTGTGTGTTTGTTCTAGGGTTAAAAAATAACTCCACTCAATCACAACTCATATCTTACTTTTTGTTCTTTTGTCCATCGTTGCTGTCAGTAATAATAACACTGTAATCACAAAGTTACTTGCTGAAGTCTGGTTATATGGTGGAATCACTAAAAAGGAGTGTGACAGGTCAACAAACAGACTGTCAGGTTTGAAACAAACCTCAAACCAGGTATGAAACAAACTTCTTTGAAAGAGAAAACCACAACTTTAAACATGGACACAGTTTACAGATGAACTTCTTTATTAAATTTGGCGCACCATACTTTTTTTAGTTTTCTTCCAGATAAAGTGGTTTAGATCATCCAGATGAACTGACTGTCTAACTGGATTGTAGCATGTCATTGTGTTCCCACATCCCAGCAGTGAACTTGTAAAGTCTTATCGTAGCTGATCAGCAAAACTTTGAAAAGAAGACATTGACAGGCCTTTTCCCCTGCAGACACCAGAGAGGAGGAACATCAAATGGATGAATTCCATTTAGCTCCTTCAGATTCAGGGTCCTGGTGTGGTTCATGCAGGATCACAGTCACACTGCCATGGTTTACTGGGACACCTGAATGGACTGGAGCCATTGATAATGTTGTTAGGAACACCTTTGCACAAGTCCGAATGTCTGCTGGGAAAGGGGCCCCTCAACTTTCTTCTGAGACATCAGATATCCACAATTACATTCTCCAGTCATTTAGTTCCACCCCAGACATGATGACATTGTGTTCACCTGGAGGACAGGCTGGACCTCTACAAACACACTGCTTAGATATTCCTTTAGACAAGGTTGATGGGAACTGTTGACACTGTTAAGCATGATAATGTACTCAAGTGCCTTAATTATGTCTTAATGTTTTAGTCCACAAAATTTGATGTAACAATTTCCTAAAATCTCCTCCCCTGCCTGACCTGTGGACAAGCCCACAAGGCTCCTAACGTGGCTGATGTGCAGAAAGACTGACAGCTGTCATGCAGACCCTTCTGCTATCTGAATATCTAGGCTCTCATGGCGAATAAGCTTCTATTTGTACATTAGCAGAGCAGGTCTTGTGTGAGTGCTGGTGGGGCTGACAAAAGAGATGCTCACAGCCAGAATCACATTGTAAACCAAAAGAAAAGGAGAGAATCACATAGAAATGAATAGCTTTGAGCAGAGGTCAAGACATCATCCTGAAAATAGGTCACAGTTACCATAAATGAAGTAACAGCCAGTCAGAGTGGCAGCTTTCTCTGTATATAGGATTACAGCATTTTCCAGACTGGAAGACGAAGGCGAAGCTTTCCATTTCACCCCCTAATTATTTTAACCAGAAGCATTAGTGACTCACCAGGAGAAGAAGATCCTCATCATCATATTCAAATTACAGCTTGTATGAGATGTGATTCTCATCTCCATGTGCTATAGTATCTACACTGTCTCTGTACAATGACAGAGTGTTTAAACTGCACTCACAGCCAAATGAAGAAAAAGACTAAGTTATCTACACATTGTGGGTGTTATCTGATGTCTGGGCTTGTCATCACTTTGTTTCTCATCTTTTCCACTTCCGCAAAGGTGGGAACACTCATTAAGGCTGCTCAGTGAATTATGCAGTTTTGCTAGTCTTTCCTAATCTGGGTCAAATTGTGTTCACAGTCAACAGATAAAATCACTCCGTTTGTGGAGTTCCGTGATCCCGATCATTTACCCTCTGATTCAGGAGCCGCTTCTATGACTGCTATCAGAATCATGTAGCAGAGGACGTCATAGTTACAGTAATACAGTGTGGAGTGGTCCAGTCGATCAGATTTCAGCTCAGATAAAGTTGATCTCATGTTCTCTCTCCTCCAACTCGCTCTGGAGTTTCCAGAGCTTTTAGCCTGTTAGCAGAATAAACTGTGTGAGGCTGTGTGTGTGTTTAGGGGCTTACCTACTGTAGAGATAAGATCTGTTCTTCACTGTCCATTTACTTTTTAGGGTGTCATCTTTTCTATCTGGAATCTGTGTGAAACTATCATTACGTGTTAGGTGTTTTGTGTCTGTAGGTTTCATGAATGGTCAGATCTGTTTGCATCTTGACAGGCTCTTGTTCATATTTACAGTTTTTTTTTTATTTTAAATCTTCAGTGCAGTCCCTGTGTGTCAGTGGATGTCCTGTTAAGAGTAAAAGTGACTGTCATACCTCTTATATCACATTCTGGCTTTGGTGCGGTGTGATGCCTTTTTGTGTCGGCTCACACCCGTTTGAGTTATTTATCACGGTATGACAGCAAGTCGAGGGTCCATAAATCCTCTGTAGCATGTTGTTGGTTGAAGTTATTTGATTATAAGATTACCATTGCTGTAAAAAAGGAAAAGTGGTGAGGATTCAAGTCTCTGAATGATATTGAATATCAGTATAAAATGCCAATCAATACTTTTTATTTTTATTAAATTCATCACTACATAAGAAAATCCAAATAACACTCTTAGATTTAGCCTTAATCCTGATATCAAATCTATGTCTTGTTTTCATCCGTCAAATGTAACTGAACTAGGACCATTTACCCTGAAACACGTACTAAGTGTTGTATTGTGTCTACCACCCTGTGTGTCTGTATGTCTAGCGCCAGCTGTGTTGAAGGCTGTAGGGAGAAGGACTAACATGTTAGCAAACAGAGAAAAAGAGATCAACCAGTGATAAAGAGGTGGTACATTGTTGGGTATCATTGGCCTAAGCCACTGACTGAACAGGTCTCACAGTGATGACAATTTGCATGAAGAACAGTAAAAACAAGACACCAGATGATTTATTAATGGATAAAGTGGGAGAAATGTTTGAGCAGTTTATATGAGGAAGTGTTAAAAAGACAAGTGCTTTCAGTCCACACATCCTGGACTCCACAAACAAGAGAAGTGATTCTCCGTGGTCTGAAATGTACTAATAAAGGATCAATCTCAAATACCACACAGTGTTTAAGAGTAATTTGGGCAAGTACTCTGAAGAGGTGGTTAACTTGCAAAAACAGATTTATGGAATAAAATCTAAGCTGCCTTTAAACTTGAAATGGTATTCTGTGTAGATCTACAGGTAACACCCACTTTTATAAATCTCTTAAAATTGATAATGAGTATTTTGTACAGAAGGTAGTGAGACTCAGAGAAGGAACAATAGTATCACACATTAAAATGACAGAACAATTAATTAAACTTTTTATTGTTGAAGATGGTGTCTGTACATTTGACTTTCAGCCAGTCATGTCAACTTGATGGTTAAATGTCTTGAATAATCAAATCCATCAGCACTATATAACCTTGATGGGAAATGTTTACATGTAGCCTCTGTGATCCTTTGAATGTCACTTGTGTAAAACGTGTGTGACCCAAAGCCTGGAAGGCTACAAAAGTTATTCCTTTACCTAAAACCAAAAGGAAACACCCTGTTATCATTTCTCCTTTAGTTAGTAGGTTACTTTGAGAGAGTAATGTTTGGTCATTCTTCCTTTGAATTTTTGTGTCTTTTGGATTGTAATTATTTTTTATAGCAGTTTAAATGAACTGAGATTATAACTGTTGTGTTCTTCCTGTTAACTGATTTAAATTTTCCTACTTGTCATCATGCTCTGTAGATTTTTCATGACCTTTATTGTTGGATGCAATTTTAATATTGTAACTTAATTGTTTATTCTATGAAGTTTAAGTGCATTGTTCACCATATTTCTTTTATTCAAATGTGAACTGCAGGAAGTTGCCAAGGCAACAATGAATGGAGATCCCAGTAAACAAACAAATATCAGTATAATAGTAAAGTAGCTTATAAATGCATTTTCTTATACTTGACACAAGCAAGATGAACACCAACTTCAGGATGTCTTGTAATGATGAACTAATCTTCTCTGTCCTCTACAGAAGCAGAAACATTCAGAGCAGCAAAGAGTGAGAGGAGAGACTCAGACAGCACACCCACTCTGAAGGTGAGTTTACAATCAGAAGATTGAATTTTAGAAACAGGAGTGCAATGAAAATTTAACTGTGGTCAAAATCTATCCTGGTGACTTTTTATTCAGTGTTTAGTAACCAGACTCAGTATGAAACACAAGAGCACTGTTGAATCATACTGGACCCACCCAATGCTCAAGGTTCATGTATTAGTCATTCTACAGCACAGGGTTGCACGTGAAATGCAAGTTGTCTACTGTTGTAGACAGGGGATGATGAACAGTAGCTTGTTCTCTGTGCAGCACTCTGCAACATTGTTGATTTCCTCCTGACATGAAGTCTCATCGCTGTTTTAAATCTGCCCTATGATGTAGTTTCGCATGAAGACTTCAAAAAACGTGTCGGGTACTGCAGTCTTGGGTGTGCAGCGTGAACAGGAGTGGGCTGAGCACGTAGCCCTGGGGGGCTCCAGTGTTTAGCACTAGAAAACAGGAGGTGTGACCGCCAATCTGAACTGTTGAACTGTTTGTGAGCAAGTCCAGTATTTTGTTGCAGAATGTGGTAATCAAACCCCGAGTGCTACGTGTCATGGAGGAGACTGTGTTGAATGCTGAACTGAAATCAACAAACAGCAATCTGATGTATGGTACTTGGTATTTGTCAAGGAGTGTGAAGACTGAGTGGAGGACATCGTATAAAACCAGTTTCTCAGAGCACTTCAGAGTTGAGCTAAGACTGATACACCCACATCAACTTTCTGCACAGTTGGTTCTTTACAGCATCTTTATTTTATTAACACATTTCTGCAGCAGTCTGGGACAACACTAAGTATCAGTAACTCATATCGTAGCTCATATGCTCAGGGTGTCCAGCATGTCTTTTCTCTGAAACGTATAGGCTGAGTGTTTCTACCTGTTCTCAATAGTGGCCTCCTCCTGGCTGCATCCCTCTGCCTTCCTCGTCTCTCATGTGATGAACTGTACAAAAGAGGACACATGTGTCAGTCAGTCAGTGTTTCATGCAGTTGTTCACACCAAAAGAAGCAGAAGTAGTTGAGTAATGAATCAGAAGGAAGAGCTTGAGAGAGAAGTTGAAGCCCTGCCTTCTCTGCCTACTGTGTGAATTGTCTGTTTTGATAAATAAGTTTGAAAAATTCTCCAATGCTGTTACACAATCACTTCCTTCGAAGCATATTGAGATCTTAACTCACTCGCAGAGTTAGCTGATTTGTGTTTTGGAAAGGTGAGCTCTTGGCACAGGTCACGTATCATTCACAGAGCATATTATAAGACAGGTAAGAAACTTGGATACAGTGAGAACAGTCCAATGCAAATACAAGATAGCCTGAAGATAAGAGTCCATTTCCAGTGATTAGACTCCAGATAAGAGCACACACACAATGCCAGAAACACAGGTCCCGCGATTTTATTCATATCATATTCAGATGGTATGAACATGAGTTGTATTCACATCCTCACTGCTCTCCAAGCTTTTAGAAGTTAGACCAGCCCAGGTCAAGCCAGACCAGTCCAAGGTCGCCTCTGAAACCATATAAATCCTTTTCTAATGTCACCTAATGACGCAGTAGTTGGTCTCCTGGAGCAGCAGGTCACAGTAAGAGATATGGGAACGTTGAACGTTGAGGCCTAGACCTCACTGTGAGTGTGTGTGTGTGTGGACAGGATTACCTCAGAATGTCTTTCTCTGGTTGAGCTACATGATGTCATGCTAGAGAGGAGGAAGGAATAGGGAGGGAGTGATACACAGGAAACTGCAGTAGAGATGAGAGAGCAAGTGAGAGGCTGTTATCCTAAAATAATCTTTCCTAAAAATAATTGTCACAGACTACCACACTAAGTACAACACTAAGTTCTCAAAGTGGCATCACCAATAGAGAGGACTGAAGTCCTTCCACAAAAACTGTGTCAAAATTAAAACCAGCAGAGACCGTTTTAATCTGGATCTTCTCCAATAAGCTCTAAACATAGTGAAATAGTGAAATCACAAACTGACAACAAATTTCAAACTTTGTCTCACAGAATCTTTAGCCTCATCAAGATAATCTAGTAACTGGAATTTTAATGTCTTATACTATTCATTACTGGATATTATTACTGTCAAGCATTACCAGTCAATACTGGTCTCACCACTGGTTCATCACCTCTCGATTGTATGTGAAAAGTACTTACTTTAATTTTTATTATTTTCTTAGATTTGTGACCAAAGTAATTCAGGGTGGGGGAATGGTACAACCACTATTTACCAAGTATGGTGTTGTTTGGACAAACTGTCTTTGATTTATGGCCACATTTGCACCGGGCCTATGCACACATTTGGATCTGGTGGCGCCCCCTATTGAACAATGTCTTAGTAGTTTTACTTACATGGTTCAGTGTTGTTCTGAAGCATACAAAGCTCGAGTTTTATAATGAGTTGATGAACGATTTCTGATTTATGATCTGCTTAGTGTAATGCCACGCCCAGTTTTTGTATGTGTATCGCCCCCTAGTGATCGATTTGAATGAATCTCAGGATATGTTTCAGATACTTATCTGATGACTGGCACAACAGTTGTTGACTTGGGTCTATTTATGTACTGAGACAGTTCAGGTTATTTACAGTTAGCTAGATCATGACCAAGAGGTTTTAGGTTGAACACCACATGAAGTAATTTACAAATATGAATGGCTCACTGCCTTTGATTTGTAATGTGATTTGCGATTGTGATTGGCACAACAAAAGTGATGATATAATTCTGATTTTAGATGAGAACATACAGTTAAAGAGAAATGACTATAATATGTTGGTGTAATTATCACTATTTTCATTTTTATAATGAGCATACAGGCCTATACATATACTTACATGATAAAATATACAATAAAATTAGTTTTTATTGAAGTTTTTAGACTCAAAAAGAACCAAACTAAATGTAGTTTGAGATTCTGTGAGCAGAAATAAGGGAACTCAATAAAAGATTCTGGTTGTTAAAAGACCAGAGGAGCCAGAATATGCCACATTTAATTGAACATTAAAATTGTCATTGTCATTGTCATTTGAAGTGCTGAAAACTGTAAGATTACATTTTCGTAGCTTGCTAATGACTTTCACTGAAATGTCCCTTGCATTACCATTGGGGAGAACTTCACCATTACTCACCTACCTCATATAACTGCAATCACATGATCAACACTGAACCAGTGATATACATGCTGATCATGGTTTCAACTGGTTTTGCTTTTATTTCTAAATAGGAGACATTGTTATTGAAGATAACCTCATCCAAATCAATCCTCAAACTGCTTTCAAAGAACCAAATCAGCTGAATGATAATGAACAGAATTATTTTAGCCTGAGAACAGCATGAAAATGTGGGTTAAGTCACATTTGATGAACAGGGCTGTGGAGTTTGTGGCAGAGGGGTCTGTCCTTTGCTGCCCCCCTGTGGTCGGAGCAGGTATAACTACTTCCAGATGTCTGCGTCACAGCTGGATGGTGTACAGCTGTTACCATGGTTATTGCTGTATTTGTGTGCTGCTGATTGGTTACAGATGAAGCTGATTGTTTCCACTTATTGGTTAGTGCTCTGTTCCAGTTGGTGAATAACAGCGTTTTACACTCAGATTTACTGAGAACGATACTCATCAGCTGAAGCCATCAGCAACACACACACACACAGACAAAGGCAGTGTACTTTGCTGAATATAGAGCGGGTTAAATGTAAGGGGGCTTTGTCTGTTGCAAACTGTTATGACTTTTTTCTTGCTCCCTGATTTTGATTGATATTAAGCAGAACAGAGAGGTTGGCAGTAACAATTACTTATTTATAAAACACTTTTTTGTAAGTTGCATAAAATGCAACATGGACTTAACACCAATACAAAGTAAATATAAGAAAGTAAGACAGACACATACCAAAAAGTAACCAAAAAGTGACAGGATAAAATGAAAAGTGAATACAGGCATTGATTCCAAATGTACATGAAACCAGCTGTCCATCATTTTCACACCTGTCGGCAGGTAAAGTAACAGCAGAAACAGCCACAGATCAGTTTGTCCATGAATGATCAGTTCATGATGTTGGACTCTCTGCAAGAACCAAGAAACAGCTGAGAAACAGTTTTCTTCTGAAGGAAGTGGACATTAAAAACCCATCACCTTCACTCTGCAGTGCCACACACAGCTGTCGTCCATCACAGTCAGATAGCTGGCTCTTAATCAGTTTAGAATGGAGATACAAATGATTTACATTACCTTAGATCGGCTAACATTCAGAGGTTTCCTTTTGTGTCACAGTGATCCTGTGGCTGTTAGGGTTAGGTAGATAGGTAGGTGGGTAATGCAGCAAAGCTTATCATGGTCAGAAGAGTTGACTAGGAAAAACAAGGCTCAGGTTTTAGTCTACAGCTAGACTTAATGACTCACCTTGTTTGCATCACCCAAAGCATAATGGGAACTGTTGTGCCAAAACTCAGAAGAAGAAAGAAGACCTATGTAAATGATTTGACTTTACTAAGGCCCAGAGTGTCTGGTCAACACTGCACTTCTGTCTCTGATATTTACACAGATTCACAGACACATAAAACACAGGTAAATTCCAGTTTGCATAAATCATAAACACTGTTGTTTTTCCATAAAGTGTCCTAAAACACACATGACCATTCACATGGCAGGGCAATTCCTCACAGATGACTGACAGTGTCATAAGACTGTAATTAAAGCTAGTTAGAACTGTGCAGCTTGTAAAGCAAATGTACAAACTTTTCGTAACTGTGTGCACGTTGCATCAGTACCACCATCAATAGAAAACAGCTAAACAATTCTTTGTTTACATGAAAAATAAATAAAGTGTGTATTTCACATTTCTAATTACTTCCGTCTTACATGTGACTTGAAGAGTAATACAAATCCAGTACGGATGATCAAGAGGGTTGACTTTGCTTTGATCGTGCATATGGGTGTAACAGTAGATTATAAATGAAGCATATGTAATTACCATACCACAGTTGGAGGAACACCAGAAAGCACTACATGCATATATGGTGGCAGCAGCAGACGACTTTTTTCTGTCTCTCAGAGTATAGAGGCACTTATCAGATAGAGCTCCATTGTTCCAGTGCTGTGAGGGAGCAACAAAGAGGTAGCAAATGGATGAGAGGGAGTTTGTTTCAAAGTAAAGGACAGATGTGAAGGGTGTGAGAGAGAGAGACACACACACAAAGAGAGAGAGTGAGAGAGAGAGGAATGGAGGGCCTGAAGGAAAAAAGGAAGAGAGCGAGTGGGAAGGAGGGATGGAGGGAGAGGGGCCGCTGTTATGAACAGATGTGGGCAGAGAGACTCAGTTTCCAACCCAAACTGCACCGAGGAGGAACAGCAGATCCGTAGACTGTACTGGATTACACATCAGACTCTGGACTTCTTTTTGCTTAAATATCACAGCCAACAATCGAGTCTTCATCTTGGTTTGGTTTGGAATCTGGGACGGCAGAGTTCAAGTGGATTTAAGTGTTGTTTTGGCATGTTTATCTCCTCTACTGTAGCTAATTAGCGGTAGAAAAATGTATAGTTTGAGTTGATATGTGGCATTCTTGTCTTCCTCTCTTTTGATGGCAAGAAAATCAGCCTGCAGCTCTGGAAACTGCTGGTTGGATCTTTTTTTTTTCTTTTCTTTTTTTCTGTTACTGGGAACTCCACCCTCAGCCGTTGACACTATTTGTTTTCCTTACTGAGTTGGAGTCTAGAGTGAAAGGAGCGACAGTAGAGAGAGGTGTGATCGTTGAGGTTTTAACCTGCAGAATGGTTCATACACAGTGTGTGTGTTAACACACTGATCGTCAGCTGCAGACAGACTCAAACTACCAGCATGTATGAGAGACACAGGCGGAGGTACAGCTTCTGTGCCAAAGGAGAGAGGACTGTGGATGTGGTGTTAATTAAGGTAGGAGAGTGTGTGTGACTATACAAACAATATTGATTGAATGTCTGAATATCTGTACAAACCAGTGCTCCTGTGTGAAGCTTCAGACCTTTTATAGCATTGATCATTTGATTGTATAGGACCAAACATGTCACTTGTTTCTTATGTTGCTGTGATGGTCCAACTCCTTTTGGGTTTTTAGTTATATTGTGATTTAAACATCATGGAAACGTTTCACCTGAAGCCTCACAGATCAGATTTGATGGTATATTGAATATTTCAATATAAAATATTGGGTGATGGACTCGTCCATCACCCAAGCCGAAATCACTGAGGTAGTTTGCAAGCTCCTCGGTGGCAAGGCGCCGGGGGTGGATGAGATCCGCCCTGAGTACCTCAAGTCTCTGGATGTTGTGGGGCTGTCTTGGCTGACACGCCTCTGCAACATTGCATGGAGGTTGGGGACAGTGCCTCTGGGAGTGGCAAACTGGGGTGGTGGTCCCTCTTTTTAAAAAGGGGGACCTGGAGAGTGTGTTCCAACTACAGGGGATCACACTTCTCAGCCTCCCGGGAAGGAAGGTCTCATAACCAGGGGTACTGGAGAGGAGAATTCGGCCGATAGTCGACCCTCGGATTCAGGAGGAACAATGCTTGGGTTTTCGTCCCGGTCGTGGAACACTGGACCAGCTCTACCCTACCTCTTTGCAGGGTGCTTGAGGGTTTATGGGAGTTTGCCCAACCAGTCCACATGTGCTTTGTGGATCTGGAGAAGGCATTCGACCGTGTCCCTCGTGGTATTCTGTGGGGAGTGCTCCGTGAGTATGGGGTCCGGGGGCCTTTTCTAAGGGCTGTTCGGTCTCTGTACGACTGGAGCAGGAGCTTGGTTCGCATTGCCGGCAGTAAGTCAGACCTGTTCCCAGTACATGTTGGACTCCGGCAGGGTTGCCCTTTGTCACCGGTCCTGTTCATAATCTTTATGGACAGGATTTCTAGGCGTAGCCAGGGGCCGGAGGGAGTCCGGTTTGGGAACCACAGGATTTCATCTCTGCTTTTTGCGGATGATGTTGTCCTGTTGGCTTCATCAAGCCAGGACCTTCAGCATGTGCTGGAGCGGTTTGCAGCCGAGTGTGAAGCGGCTGGGATGAGAATCAGCACCTCCAAATCCGAGGCCATGGTTCTCGCCGCCGGAAAAGGGTGGCGTGCCCTCTTCAGGTGGGTGGAGAGGTCCTGCCTCAGGTGGAGGAGTTCAAGTATCTCGGGGTCTTGTTCACGAGTGAGGCAAACGATGGAGCGTGAGATTGACAGGCGGATTGGTGCAGCGTCCGCAGTTATGCGGTCGGTGTACCGGACCGTCGTGGTGAAGAAGGAGCTGAGCCGAAAGGCGAAGCTAAGCCTCGATTTACGCACCGGTCAATCTCACGTTCCCACCCTCACCTATGGTCATGAACTTTGGGTAATGACCGAAAGGACAAGATCGCGATGGATACAAGCTGAAGCGGCCGAAATGAGTTTCCTCCGCAGGGTGGCTGGGCACTCCCTTAGAGATAGGGTGAGAAGCTCAGTCACTCGGGAGGAGCTCGAGAGTAGAGCCCGCTGCTCCTTCATCGCATCGAGAGAGGAGTCAGCTGAGGTGGCTTGGGCATCTGTTTCGGATGCCCCCTGGACGCCTCCCTAGGGAGGTGTTCCAGGCATGTCCCACCGGGAGGAGGCCCCGGGGAAGACCCAGGACACGCTGGAGAGACTATGTCTCTCGGCTGGCCTGGGAACGCCTCGGGGTCCCCCCGGAAGAGTTGGAGGAAGTGTCTGGGGTGAGGGAAGTCTGGGCATCTCTGCTCAGACTGCTGCCTCCATGCGACCCGGTCCCGGATTAAGCGGATGAAGATGGATGGATGGATGGATGGATGGATGGATAAATATTTCAAATGTGTGCATTCTGTAAATAACAAATATGGAGGCATGCATTAGCCTGTTATAGGCAACTAGTACAGTACGTCTGTCTATTTAAAACTTTAATTATTTTATTCCTTCTACTATAGCAATGCATGTGTTTGCATCAGTGTTAAGACTTGCATTAGATGACTGAGTAGAAAAGGTCAAAGGTTTAGGATGACATGTTATATATTTCACTGGAGAAAGCATTTCAGGAGTGATTGATTTCAAATTGGTCGCAATTTTTTTCTCTCTCAAACATGATTCTGTAATGAAAGCTAGTATACATTAGCAAATATGGTTGATACGCATGAGATGCCATATTTACTATGTTCTAACTGAAGGGATGAGTAGATTTGAAACAAACCTCCAGAAAAGGTCCACAGAGATGATCCATAGACAGAGACATATAAAAAGAGATAATGTACAGGCAGTGATACTGTAAAGAAAGATAATATACAGAGATATATATATAAAACGATTATGGTTAGGCACAGATATACAGAAAGAGATAATATACATAGAGAATTACATAGAAAGAGGTAACATAAGGACAGAGATACACAGATGAAGCTGATAGCGAGACAGAGATAATATACAGATGTAGACATAAAGAAAGATGGAGATATACAGGTGGAAATAACATACAGATGGAAATATACAGCAGGCTACACCAAATACAGCAGAGTTGATGAGAGGTATTCTCTTCTCACGGTGCTCACATCCTCTCGTCATGCTGTTTATTCCTGCTCTTTGAACATTATGGCCCACATGCTATTGAGGTCTCTCATGTCTGACAGTAGATTTGAGGGCCTGGGCAGCTTCTCATCGTACATGTCAGACTGAGGCCCACTTGCTTAATGAGTTTAAACTGTGAAATGCTCATGACTCATGTCTCTTAGCTTGTGGTTCTCTGGAAGACTTCCATTATCTGAGGAAGCAAAGATCGTTGCACAGGATAGGTTCTGTCCACACTGGTCATGAAGTGATGTCTGCCCAATATGACTACACTGTAAGAGATGTACACCACCACGAGGACAAAGCCCCAAATCCTCTGTGCAAAAATACATTCTGAAGTTCAGCTGAAGGTAATATGAGGCTTCAACATTCAAGATGTTTATTGTCATGTGCACAACAATTACATAGAAGCAGTCATTGGCAAAGAAATTCTTAAATCTCAAGCTCCCTCCAACTACTGGGCTATACTCACTGAGACAGATGGTTTGGGGACAGGGACAATTGTGGTCTCCTTGAAGCATGTAGGGAATACAGGGAGAGGTTGAAAATGTTAAATAGACATTTGCCCACTGATCTGCGTACACATTGAGAGCTTGGCTAGTCATGCCCATACAAAGGCTGAGACAGAACTGAGACGTGATCTAATTTGTAGAATAGGGTGAGGTATATCCATCCCCAAAAGGAATGTAAACATGATTGAGTGTGTCCTGACCACGTGTACAGCTGATGTGTTGGTAATATCTTGGCAGGGCTTTTCTCAGGTTGGCATAGTTAAAATCTCCTGCCACAATAAAAGCTGCTGAGGTCTCAACATGATCTCCATATCTGAGCATCATTGGTTGTTGCCCCATGCTCTTCCCTCATTTTATTGTCCGGCTCTGGCTACTCATCCTAGTCCGGGATCAAAGGGTCAAGCCATGTTTCCATGAAAACCAGAACATTTCAGGGGTTTTTTGTTGTTGTTGTTGTCGTTACTGGACAGTGACACTGAAGTGGCAGCAAGAGAGAGGTGGTGTGTGGTGTGAGGTGTGTGATATACAGGAAGGTCGCCAGCCAGAACTGAACCGGTGACATTAGCAACCATGTGATTGATGTTACCTCACAGAAAGAAATAGTGCATTTGCTGGGACTGTTTTCAGCAGCGGATTAATCCACATTGGATGCTCTAGTGAGTATTTGGGACAGCAGCACTGTGAGTGTGTGTGTGTGTGTGATTGAATCAGTCAAAATGGACTACAGTGCGTATGTCCATGGTAATGAAGAAAATTGCCATCTGGTACAACAGTGTAGCTCATAGGTGAGTTTTTGATGTTTGAGATTTTGGACAACAGTGGCGCTCTATGGCACAGAGGAATACATATCATACATTTGATACACACACAATACATGTTAGGTGACACTAACAACTGTTGGTTTGAGTCTGAACATGAGATTTGATCAGTAGAAAATCATAGAATATCACCAGACTAATCCTTTAACACAGTTGAGTGATGTACCTTGCATTTATGGATCATAAATTGATGTCAGTCCATCAGAATCACAGAATGACATTGTAATTCTGGACATTTTATATAAAATCTTTAATTTTTTTTTTTTGTTGTTGGGGCAGAAAACAGACTCTCATGTTCATTCTGTACATACAGTCTGCTCTGCTCACCCATAATTAAAACTCCCAACTGAACACCAGTTCAGACACGTTGTCTTAGGAGTGTTGAAGAGCATCCTGGGAAATACAGGAACTCCTGAAGTCAGTTATGATGAAAAAGTAAGGATCATGTAACAGGTCCTGGAATACACTGATGATCAGCATGAAAACCATGATGCAGGCTTGTCCCGGCCAGCGTTCGTTGTTGAAGCTTCTCATTAGCTGGTCACTCTGTGTGAACCTGCCTAACACACATTCAGTCACATGTCTGTAATGAGTGAGTCAGTAAGAAAGCTGATATGATGCTGTGGGTGCGTCTCTGTCTCTCCTCCCTAAATCGGCTCTGTCTTTCTCTACATGTCTGTAGTCCTGTCAGGTCCTGCTGTGCCAGGCTGGATTTGAAGCTCCCAGCCTAAAAGATTAGTGTACTGCTCCAAGTCCAGACATGACCTCTGTGTACCTCACAGCCGTGTGTGTCGTGTCAAAGATCCACTAAGTATCAGTCAGGAAACACCCTGCGTTTTTCAGCTGGGTCGGATGTGCAGTCGGGGTGTAACTGAATACCAGCACATCATTCAGATAGTCACAGATAATTTGCTCTCAACAGATCGAATGAATGCAGAACTATTCACCCATCAGTTTACCACAGACATCATAATGCTTCTGCTCAGAGTCACGACACAGACATCATATACACCTCAGCACAATCAGGTGCCTTCACCTTTTCCAGGCCTTCCTAAGAGAAGAAGAGATGTCCATAAGCCTATTTAGAAATCATTAAAAACGTCCCGCTTTGACTTAATTAGATCTGCTCTCATAATCAAAAGTAATCCAGGTGTTTGTTGCTGCTGTTGTTTCCATGGTTACAGTGTGAACAGCCAAAGTAGCATGACTTTTCATGATACATGTGCCAAAATGTCAACAAACAGGCTGCAGGAGTTGTACTGAGCTTCATTATTCATCCTATATAACTTTTCATTAGATTGTCCCTTATACCAGAAACTCTTACTGTATTTATGATGTGCATAGTTAAAATACTGGCAGGTAAATATAGTGATGCATGTATAAATGTCAGTTGAGAATATTTAATGCAGAAGCTGATGCAGATTAGATGTTTTCTAACAACAAACTAATCTCAGCTATAGGTGTAAGTCTTAATATCAGCAATTCTTTGTATGCAACACAAGCTGTGACTTTAACTGTTATTTATATTGTAAGTGTAGTTTTGCAAAACATTTACAACATTTGAATATCAATATGTTTACATTACATTTGGTGCAAATCTGAATAAAGACGGTTTTATTCAGCTTCCAGCAAAAATTAACATGATGGAACTAAATAGTTTGTGTGAGGTTTGTCAGCGGAGTGTGTTGTCAGGTTTGTCTCGTCAGCGTCATATATTCAACCACAGAAGTCAAACATGAAACACTTTCAGAACAAACAAACAAATCATTTGAAAAGCTTTAAATCGAATAAATCCAGCATGTTCTTTTGGTGCCACACCAAATTTAGGAAAGAGCAGGCTAAGAAACATCTCCATTAATGAGAGTTCACTAAGACTTCACACACACATTCAACATGTGCAGCTCGGGTGTAGATTGGTAAATGCCGCCTGTTGTCTCCTCTGTGTGGAGAGTCACTCTTTTCTGCAGGATGTTGATAATGGACAGAGAGCAGTCGACATGGAGCCGGGACAACAGATCCATTGAGACAAGTGGACGAGGGGACAAAGGAGTCATTGGCTTCAGTGATTAACAATCGCACAACCCAATATGAGGTCACTCTGATGGCTCAGCCTACAGGAATTACACAACAGACCAGTGGGCTGACCTGAAAATCCATTATCCATTATCTTAATATCCAACATATGTATACCTTTATATATCTTCCACTCACAGCTATGCAAAATACGGATTAAAAGGCAAATCTTATGTGTGTCCTGCCTTCATCTGAACTGTAACTGTCTGTCTCATTTCACTCTTGTAGTCCTTTCCATGTTTTGAATGGTTGTTTTGGAGTGTCCTGTCAGAGAAAGCTTCTATGTGAGGGTTAGGGTTGACATGAGAGATTTTAAAATTCTGACAACCATGTCTTTGCAGATATTTTTCATCATAATGAATAATTTCAATGAATAATCCTTGATTTAGTTTTTTGAGCAGGACATTTTACAGTTGAGAAGTAATGTTGTCAGACTATTGATCCATCACAAGGTCCACAGATCAACCAACTGTTAATAGTAGTAATAATAATAATAATAATAATAATAATAATGTCCTTCAGCTGCAGCAGTCAGGATTTAGGTCACTGACATTGTTAACTGGTTTGATAAAAAGCAACATTGTGCTGCACTCTTTGTAGACTTTCTAGCCTTTCTGTGTGTGTGTTTGTGTTTGTTTGTTTGTGTGTGTGTGTGTGTGTGTGTTTGCGTGTTTGTGTGTGTTTAATCATACAGACATACTGAGAAGCCCTCCCACGTCTCTCTGACATCACACTGAAGTGGCTGTGTGTGGTTGCAGGGGTGGCACAATTATTTGCTTGTGACCTGTGTATCAGTGTGTGTGTTGTTGCGTGGTCGGCAGAGTGTGGCATTTCCTGTGGTGCATGCTGATATGCTCACACTATAGCTCAAACATGTGAGACACACACACACACACAGGGCATTCTGCTGTGTGGGACTGTGTATTCGACAGTCAGATGTGGAGCCAGAGGCTGCAGCGACATTATATTGTGATAAAGAAGAGTTCTGCATAAAAGTGGCAGATGGTTCTTTAGGCAGATAATGTGAGTGCTCTGTAAAGAAGATTTTGGAGCCATAAAGAATGCTTTAAAACTGTATCAAGTCCTGCAAACAATTACAATTACTTTCATTTTCAAGTACCACTTCTGTGCATCAGACAGATGATTCTTTCTTTTCTTCTTCTATTTCCTTCTGTCTCTTAGATCCAGAGGGAGAGGGATATTTTCTACCCTGTCCAACCCTGCCCTGAAGCCAGCACAGTAACAACATGTACAGGTAAGACCCACAACTGTAAAACTCTTAATCCACTAGTGGGAAAACAAAGCAAGAGGACAACTTACCTTGAAACACATATACCTATTTGTTAAGTGGGGCGTCACAGTTCTGTATGTATCTCAGTTTTGGGGTTACCGTTCAGTACAATAAAATCTTCATATAGGTTCAACACTGGCTCATTGGCTATAATTTAAACTCAAACACGGCACGTTGTCTGTAAGATTAATTGAAAAACAAAACTAAATAAGACAAATGTTAGAGATGCTCCATTGTCAGAGTTTGACCCGTTGATCATTCCTGAACAACTGCAGCTTGTGCTGGTTCGTACAGGACTGACTGACATGTACACATGAGGGCTCAGACCCTTTGACCACATGCTTATTGTATTGTTGTATCAACTACAGTATAGACAGTGTGGTCACATATCTGCAGCAATAAACACTCTGTAGCATCCATTAAGACTTTGGTCAGAAACTGCAGTGAGAGGCTGCCTGAACGCTGCAGAGAGAAGGACTCGCCCTTCGGTCTGCTAATCAACACATTTGGGTGATGCCGTCATAAATGATGTCCACAGACAGACCCGAATTCAGCTGAACAATGTCGGCACACAGTTTGACACTAATCGTTGTCTATTTCCGCTGTAACTGTAATGCCATAATGCTCCCATACAGTAGATCTAAATGTCACGGAAAGATCCTCCACAACTTAGTTGTCCGCACAAATGAATAAAATTAAATGAATCATTATAATGCCTATGTTAGAAATTAGTACATGTGTGAATAATTGATTAGCAGGAAAGAAAAAAACAAATTATTTAGATGGAAAAAATGTAAACTTTCCTCTCTGCAGCAGTGTTGCAGCAGGTTTGACTCTCCCTCTCCAGGCAGCTTGAATGTATGTTGTCCTAGAAATTTCTGCTCTGATGTCTTACTGTACCTTCAGTCAGTTAGCAGCAGGCCAGCAGCTGTGCCGTCAAATGATGAGTTCATTTATTCATATCACTCTTTTTTTTAATCAGTGTTACATGTTTCAGCACTGTTGTTCAGCTGTAATTCTATCAGAAAGAAACGTCATGAAGAGCAATATTAAAGCAGCAAACTGGTACAGTTACTTTGTAGGTATAGTCACACATGCCACACAACAGTGATGGTTCACAACTGTGTGTGTCTGTGTGTTCGTCTTTCTAGTCTAATAAGATTAAAGCGATGGCAGAGGGAACAGGCATATAGAGATCTGCTGAATTACATTAGGTAGAATCGGGAGCAAATGGAGATGGACACTCCCAACCCTATTAAATCACACACACACACACACACAGATAAGCAGACACAGACTGAAATCATGTTCCAGACAGTGCACAGTGCGCCGAACTGCAGCTTCACTTTCATCTAGTTTTAGTTCTTTAAAGGTGTTAAACTGTTTTGACAGTTTCACTTGTTTCTCATGCACTGCTAAACACACTCACTGATTTTGCATTAATATATGAATCATTGTAAAACAGCATGGTGCTGAAAAGACGAAGGATCTAATGTGTATAAAAATCAACTCAGTAACCAATCAGAAGATGCAGATAGAGCACACACTTTTTATTATTACAAGACTGTAAAGGAAGTCTGTCAGTTAAAAGAAGTCTTTTTCTAGCACACTGCCACACTATTATAATTTAATAGGTAACGTGCCACATAACTCACTGGCCCTCCACAATATAAACTATTGTATTTTATTGTATATTTAGATGTATTTGGACCTACTGGTCAAAGAATATATAATGAAGGAGACTCAGAAAAGTAAACTGTGACACACATCACATCACCAAAACACTAAGCCAGCACAGCTGTACACCTTCACACTTCTAGAGCCCTGAAACCCTCCACTCAATGTCCGACTGCTAAAGAAGCTCCACAGCTGCCTCTTGAGTCTGGGTTACCCAACCTCCGCAACAAAGGAAATATGCTGGTGTAGTATATACTATACATCTGCTCATCTCATTACAACACACCACTATTTTACAGAAACATGCATCTTCCGGTCACAGATATGTCAAAAAACACATCTCTCGACCAAGAGCCAATCGTTTGTTTATCCTGTATACGTATCTTTCTAATCAGCCTGCTTTCTCTCTTATTTCCTTCGCTGAGTTACACATATCATGCAGCAAGTATTTATAAACCAGGTGTATAAATGAGTTCTATAAATGCATTTAAGTGTGATGGAGGTGAGGTGTCTTGATTTTAAAAAACAATGCATTTTGTAGAGATTGAAAGAGAAGCACATCAGTTGTGTAGTTATTGTCAGGTTTTTAGCACCACGGTTTAAACACAGTTTAGCACCTTGGTTAAACTGTGATCAGAGTTTATTTATTATTTCCGGCTGTCATCTGCAGTTACTAAAAAGTTAGATAGGCACCATGTATCAACAAAGCTTTGCTTCTTTGATTCTGAAATTCATGTTTGATTTATTGTTCAGCTGTAACACTTGTCATGATGTCATTTCGTTCAGTATGCTGTTGACTCCTACACATATGCACTGTGCTTTGGGTGGTATGAGGCATGCACTTATCTTGATCACTGACTCAGGTGTGTGTGTTTCTTTGTCTCCTCTTTTTCTCTTCAGATGTCCATCCAGACAGAGATGAGTGTGTGTCAGTGTGTTTGTTGCACAGTGACAAAGATAGTATGAAAGGCGGCGCTGAAGAGGACAGTGTCTTTAAAAGGGGTATGAAAACACACACACACACACACACACACACACACACACACACACACACACACACACACACACACACACAGGACCCAGTGTTTGCTCCCTGCTTAGAAGCTTGTGCTTTCCATCAGCCCGTAATCTCTTTCTGTTCTGTACATAAACACTGGAGTCAGACGGGCTTTAGGACGTTCTTTGTTCATGTCAGGCTCAGAAATGACGGAGCTGCTGCTGCTTTCTACCTTTGCACTTCTAAAATGAACCAGAATGGAAAACCTCTGGTGAAATGAGTGTTACACAACAGACTGGGAAACACTTTCCCCTGTGCAGCTTGGCACAAACCAGAGGAAAAGCAGTTCCACACAACCGCGTGGACGCTGGGTCATAAACTCTAAATAACAAAGATGATATGACGACGAAAACCACATAGTCCTGACGCTAGTTCAGGATTGGTAGTTGTAATAATATTGATGAACATTTTTACATTCATTAAAACATCGGCACAGCGTCATGACATTTCTGAAACACTTGTGTATGCTACTACAGAGAAACATCTAGTTTAATGCTTTAATAGAACCAACCTCCAGTAGCTCTATAGGACCCTGTTTGTTCAGTGTGACTCATTTGTTCTGGATCAAGCCTTTTCCACTGACTTTTCTCATAATCCTACAACTCCAGAGACGACATGTGGCTGGTCTAAATTTGGCTCCTTTTTCCCCTGATCCTTGTCTTACAGGATCCTTTGACATCACATTCAAATCTGACTCATACACTCAACTTTTGATAGAAACGACTCCACAGCTCCACAGCAGGAGAGCTTGTAGGGAGTGTGTGAGAGTTCATGTGGAGCACTTTAGTCCTGTGGAAACTAAATGTCCTCACAGGGACAGAAAGATCAGAAAAAAGGCTGAGAGGTGAAGGTTTTTTATGGTCATCACTTCCATACAGGGCTAGTTAAAGATGAGTGCTTTGGTGTTTGGTGAAACTTGGAGTACATTTCTACTAAATGTGTTGAGTAGTCAATATGAATATGGTTGTGTTCATAATGACTCTGTGATGTCATCTGCTGATTGTGTGTGGATTAACAGAGTGTTTGTTCAAGGTTACTGAGAGAAGTTCAGTTTTTTCACTGCTAAAAATGTCTTCTTTTCCTCTCTAGCCTGCAGATCCTCCTCCCTGTGTTAGACACAGGGACAGAGGGGTTTGTGTCTCCTGGCCCTCCATGGATGATGCACTGATAGGACAGGGGGCCCTCAGTCCCGTCGACCTTGGTACGCCAGGTGCTGTGGCCCCGAGGAGCTCCAGACTGTCCTGGAAGTCAGAAACAGAGGACAGAGGTGAAACATGCAGTTTGTTCTTTTATGTTGTCTAACAGAAGCTGTGTTTATCTTCCCAGAGAAATTCAGCAATAGATTTCTATTTTATTTCAGTATCACTCATCTAAAAATACAAAGCGCTTCACTAACATTCTGTGGTTTCACAGCCCAGAATAATCAGCAGCTCCTTTTCTCTGTGAAATCAGTTTATTCTGAGCTTTCCTTGCAGCAGGGGGCCCCAGTGTACTGCAAACTGACAGCAGGACACAGAACAAATTCACTGTCAGTTTCAGATAGAAACTTTTTATGGTATTTTTCTCATTACAGCAACATGCACCCATTATATAGATTATAAAGTTTTTTTTTCTTTTTCATTCATACTTAATATTTCTAATTTTGTCACATTTGTAGCATATTGATGTATGTATATATATATATATATATATATATATATATATATATATATATATATATATATATATATATATATATATATATATATATTGACATATTGATTTCTGTAGTTTTTAAACTGCTTGTAAGTTTTTGTGTAGCAACAGGATTTCTGGACTTTTGTTTCATGTGTTGCAAAACCTTTATTCTACATATACTTTTTCCATTTTTATTGTACTATTTTTTCTATGTATGTATGCAGTATGTAGTAGGTAGTTAATTGTTGTATATTTATTTCCCTTTTTTTAGTCTTTTCTCTGTTTTATGTTTTCTTAATAATGAGAAAACATCAGGCCAACAACACCAAATGATTCATCAGAAGATCTTAACTCATTTAGAATAAATGCTTTATGTAAACTTTCAGCTGTGTCAATAGGGAAAACCCAGTGTAGTGTCAGTACATTATTCTCCAGTCAGCTTATGTAGTGAAGGTGATGTGGGGTTATGCGCTGACTGGTTCACGTTTGCTGCATATCTTAAGGTTGTTTTGGGTAAATCTGTTGGGTAATTTCTGTTATAAATCGAAGGAGGAGGAGGAGAAGAAGAAGAGAAAAAAGACCAGCTTCTAGAGGATCCTGTCTCCTCTGCCATCCTGCGAGCCTCCATCCGCTCCTTATCTCCATTCCGTCGTCACAGCTGGGAGCCAGGCAGGAACAACGCCGCTGCAGATAATGACATCACACAGCGCAGGTAGTGGTTTTCTACTGAATCTGGCTCTCTAAGTCAGGCTTGTAAAATATGTTGTCCTCCTGATAGTTCAGGACTGGTTAATCTTCTTCAAACAGCCATGTAAGGACCATCTTAAGGACAGACGGGGGGGGGGGGGTTAGGTAATAGCAGAGTCTGCTGATACACACAGGACTAAAGAGACACCAAAATGAACACAGTAGCATATTTTTGAGAGAGTAGTCACAGGTTGTATTAAACTTTTCTCTATTAAACAATTATGTAATATTGCATAATGTACTGAGGTCCTGTGTCTGTGTTATTTATCAGACCAGAGTACCATCCATCAGACAGCTGAGCTGTACTCGATGTGTGTGTCATCACTGAAATGCGCCCCTCTCCTTTATGCATATGCATTTGAAGGAGGAGACATTATAAGTCTGGTCACATTTATTGATGTCTGCACTCTGTGCACATTTCCAAACAAAGTCTGTCTCTAAAGAGGTTTAGGCTTAGGGTCAGATAAGAGAAGGTTGCAGTGGGAAAAAGAAACTTGATGTTGTACAGAAATCTCATGAAAAGAAATAAGCACTGAATAGTATGAGAACAGTAGCTGTCTGCTTTAGAATTGCAAACAGAGAGGAAAGGGGTTTGGTTCTCCTGCAGCTGTTACAGATTAATGTAATTTAGCCTCCACCAGCATAATAATAAATAAATCCATTTGAATAAAATGACACCATAGAAAGCTTCAAGTCTGAGTTGCTGTTTGCCACAGCAAATTAATTAGTGGTGAGTTTGTTTAGGCTGTCATCTAGTATTCAATCCGGTGCCTCATTTACAGCAGTCAGACTGATTGCTTCACATCTTGGTAAAATGATATTAGTTAATGATATAGCCATTTTTTACTGAGGTTATGTTCTGGTGAACTTGGCCTGTATTATGATTCAGACTCATGATGAGGATACAGAGTGTAACGATTGTGTGAGAGCTGTCACTGACTTTATTTCCAGATTTTGCTCATTTACACAGTGCAGATGTGTAGAAGTGTAGATATGCCGGATGAAGAAACTGGAGGAGGCAGTGTGTGTGGCATCCACTGCAGTGTGTGAACAGTGAGCCTGAGAGCACAGACGTGTTCACTGCAGCGACTTTACTCACAAAAACTTTATGAAAACTGAAATTATACTTGACATGTTCACAGTATAAAAAGGTATTATAGGAAACTTTTACTCTCAGTTCTTCAATTCTTCCATTGTATTTGATACATCTTGGATTTCTACAACTGATAATGATTGTTTCATCAGTTAGCGTAGCTAACATGATTGAGGTGAAAACGACTCCTGCCACCTGCCACATCAGGCGTCATTCAGGCATTTTAACAGCTCTGGTGTGTTCCACGGCTGAGTACGAGTGTAACAGACAGTCTGTGGGGGTAGGAAATGGTAATGGTGAAATGGGAAATGAAGTGTGAAAGGCATCTCATGTTTGAATTCACCACTTCACCATCTGCTTTGCTAGTCCTTTCTCCAAAATGTTCATATGCATGGGTCAGAGTTTCTGTACAGGTGTGCACATTCCTGTCAAGTTTGTTTTTATAGATACCAACTTTTGCATGGGAAGTCACTTTCTGGTCCATACTGATCAGGCTGACACATCACATGTGGTCTTCTCAGGTATTCATTAAAGCAGAACATTACACTTTTCTCCACTTAATTTGTTAACAATTGGTTGGAGGTGTATGCATAACTGGTTGGCATAAGTTTGATGCAAAGCTTCAAACTTTTGAAATGATCAGCAGCTAGTTTCATGTTTTGTCGCTGTAGGAATCCTTTCAGCATGATGTTCATTGAGACAAACCACCGGTACATTTCTGCTGTTCTACTGTACCCGTACTACGTGTGTGATGTAACAATTGTTATGAACATATGCTGCTGCCATGGTAACGGGATGCCTAATGCAGGATGTATCACTTCAGTCTTACTCACATATACCACATATACATTTAGACACTGTGCTTACTGGCATTGAGAACTTAAATTTATAATGAAACTTTGTACAAGGCTTCATTTGATAGAGGAAACGGCGAATATGTAACTGGAGCTAGAACCAGTAACTTAGCTACCGTGGGTACAGTGAGTGGGTGTCTTCCAGAGTAGCGTCACAACATGAAGTACCGGTTTAAAAACAGCCCACAGTGGTAAAACAGTGAGCCTTCAGTGAGAAGTGACATCCAGCATGACAACATGCCAACACGTCAAATTAGCATGGATCACTTCATCATGGAGTCAGTCAAATCATTTGAACCATGCTGTAACAATACACAGCTCCAGAGCAGCAGGTGTTCAGCACTAAACCATCAGTGCTGTGTTACAAAGTGACACCTGATGATGAGACCAGTATGATGATGAGCTTCTAAAATTAGCAGTTTTACCTGATTATCACTGACTTTGGCTTTAAAAATGTTTCATTCTTTTCTTCACCTCATTCAGTCTATCCCTGCCTTTGTTTCCACTAACAGTTCTCGTGTCTCTTCTTTCAGCTCACTGAAGAGCCTATCAGGAGAGGCGAAGAGAGCCAAGCCTCCCCTCCACAGGAGAAGGTACACCTTTCATCCATCACCTGCTTCTTTATGTTTCACTACACTGTGTGTTTAAGCCAAAAAAACGGTCAAAGAAGTCACTGTTGTGTCAGTGAGTCACTGCCTTTCCACATGAGAACGCTCACAGTCGTCCACGACCAGAATAGTTCAGACACACGATAAAAAGACATTCTCCCTGAGTGTACCTCACTGAATAACAAAGTGAAGGCCTCAGTATTAAGTATCAGTCTGAAACTCTCAAACAGCCACATCAGTTGTAGTTTAGCATTCTCGTCTTTTATGACTGGAGAGTGAGTGATTCAGTAATCTTTCCAGTCTCACATGACAGTCTAGACACAAATACACACACATACACATGCACACACCCAGTGCCATGCATGGTATCCAATGGAAAAGTCATTAGTGGAATAAAAGAAGTAGCTCCACGGCCTCTGGTAGGACTGAGGGAGCTGGAATGAGGGTGGAGATGGAAAAACTACTACAGTGAGAACAGGAGGATTATTAAGGAGAGTAACCAGCTTTTATCCTGACACTGAGACAAACACCTTCCATCTCTATGTACCAACTGAAGCTGAGCACAACACAGACATAGCAGTCAAACATAGAAGTCCAATAATCCAGTTACTTCATTACTTGTAATTAAAATGAGCAGTGTGGTTCTGCTCTATTCATTTGTGCATGATAATATTCATGGTAAGTGTAATCAGACAGCTGTTGTAAAAGTTCAGCCTTACCTGTTGTCACATTAGACATCTTGTTTTGTTTTGTCATAGTGCTTAATAGCATACCTCCAGATTCCAGAGCACCTTCTTGTCCTTCGTGACACACACAGAATGCTGCTGTGTACCTCAGTAAACATCGCCATTAACAGCTCTGTCCCATAACTCCAGCATAATTAATCCATCTCCTCTGTCTCATCCTCCGCTCTGTCTTTTCCATGTTTTCACTTCTTCCACCATCCATCCTCCATCCCTCTATCTTTCCATTTGTCCAGTATGAGTTGGTGTCCATCCAACCTGCGTCATCCTGATCAGGAGCAAATAGACAACAGAAGGTAATCAGTACAGGTCAATGACAATCACCTACGCTTCCCACAGACAAATGTTTTAAGTCAAGGCCAAATACTGACAGTGAAACCTTAAACTATAATCCACATCCACAAATGTGACATAGTGAATACAGTTGCATGTTTGTGTTGACTTCTTGCACCCAGCTACAGTCTGGAGGGTCTGGAGGTGGACAGGGGAGCGGCCCAGGCTCAGTGCCCTGGCCTCAGTGATCAGGACAAGAGGACTGCAGGGAGGAGTTCACGTCTGGAGAGCCAGGAGAGAGGCTCGCTAGTGTCGCTCACTGAGGAGGAGCAGGAAGGGAGACGGAAGCAGCATCGACAGCCAGGTGTGTGTGTGTGTGTGTGTGTGTGTGTGTGTGTGTGTGTGTGTGTGTGTGTGTCTGTGCTTCATATTGAAGCTATTTTTGCAACCAAGTGCCTCTGGCCTCCTTTCATTTTTTTGTGATGGACCTAAGCTCCCATCTGTCCAATTCTTTACTGAACACATATCTGGGCACAAAAAGATTGAAGAACTGATATTTCAATAACTCTGTTTCTCAGTATATTAAGATTATTTTCCCCACATGACATCAGGTACTGTCACTGACAACCAGCTGTCCTGCCATGTTTCACCACCCAACCCTCACCAAATCCATCTCCATGGTTACTATCAGTCACCGTGATATAGATGGTGAGTTTATGTTTACTTTAGTAATCTGTTTTTTTTATTGTTATTGCTTTTCAGTGTCTGTTTCCTCATCTTCTGCATCCTTTCATCCTGTTCCCCTCCTGTAGTTTTGAAGCTGGATGTTCTCTTCAGCTTGTAGATTAAGATTTTGTTTTTCCTGTTCCTCCTGCCACACCCCATCAATACCCTTATAGTAGGTGGATTTCTTCGATCAAAGCGACGAATCAGCTTCTCCCTCAGTATCTCCCCACTCCGCCCAAAAAATAGACACTTCTTTACTATTGGCTCTTCCTCCAGTGATGAGGAGGAGGGAGGGAGTAAGTATAATGAATGTAGCTGTAGTCCTGTGTTTCCTCTGTCAGTGTAGTGTCCTGTAACACTGCCCAACAAGACAACAAGTGCTAACTAATTTGCGTCCACCTCCTCCGGTAACTGCAGAGTCAGATGGATAGAAAAGACACATCCTGGTTCATTTGTCCTAGAGGCCATCAACTGTTTACAGCTCAAACTAAAAGTGTCTGTATGTTTGAACATTAGGAGTTCTGTGAATTGTAGAACTATACAGTCGGGTCTCTTCTGTCCATTTTAATCTTGCCGGTCTCAAACAGTCCACCCTCAACGCCTGGTGACTTTTTACAGATGACCAGCATCAAAATGCTTTATTGTGTCAGTTCTTTTACTAAAATGAAAGTCCATCTGTAGACCTATATTAACCACACCTACACGTGTCTTTACCTTGTGTTCAACAGTAAACTTGTTGATGTATTTGTCGTCTTACCAAGGGTTCCTGTAGATGACAGGAGCAGTTTTATGTCACACACAAAGCCTACAAATGTCAGTCTTGCTTAGCAGCTAGACTGGAAACATAAAATGCACACATACTAACATCTGAACAACATCCACACAAGGTCGAACACAGCTGGTTTAAAAGTCTATCCATTAAAAAATCTAAAATGAAAATATACAGCACAGATTAATAATGTAAAATATAGAGAGCACCGTATGAAGCTGTTGGAACCATATTCATGTTTTTTTAATTGCTTCATGGAAATGAACTGAGGTCTTATACGACTGATCTCCTGTACTTTCTGATTAACTAATATCCTCGAGCCCACACGTCTGTCCCCCTGTGTTTCCCCTGAACATCTTGTGTTTATCAGGTCTTTATTTATATTCTTGAACTGCTTTTCTTGGCCCGTTTGCTGGAGGTATCATGTAAACAGTGTTGCCATGCAGTGGCCTCATCAGATGATGTCTGTCGTCTTTGCTTCCTGTAGGGGTGAACTCATGCTCCGCTAACTCCGGGTCACTGGAATACAGGTAAGAAGTCATACTGATGAAGCTGATATTGTGAGAAGTAGCTCTGTCTTTTAGTACTCTTACAGCTCAAGATAATAACTTTCTATGGTACCATAATTATACTAAGAGTTTACTTTTAATGCATTAATACCACCTGATTACTGCAGTACATTTCCCCCAGGCAAGTAACTAAAATGTATTTACTTCAAAATGTAATGTGTTACACCACTGCTTAATAAGAATGCTGTACGTTGATGTTACCAACTAACAAAAAGTGTTCAATCCATCAAAATGAGTAGACTTGTTACTCCCCTCGTCATGTGTGTATTTAAGCAGACTGGCGTCACAATCGCACTGTGTGTTTGTCAGCATTTCAGAGGAGGAGCCGGGCCCTCTGCGGAGTGACACTGAGGGGAAAGGAGGACCTAAAATCAGTCGGACCTTCAGCTACCTGCGCAGCAAAATGAGCAAGAAAGGGAAGGTGAGAACATCTGCAACAAGTCACAGCAGCCTACATGCATGTGGAAAAGTATGATCGTGTGCATGCAAAATCACCCACACAAAAAAGAGCTGACCTCAGTGAAATCAGTAAACACTTTACATCTCCCACTACACACCACCTTTCTATGTCTAATACACCACCTTTATTAGACATAGAAATTCTGCTGATAATGTGAGAGGCCTTATAAATATTATGTGTCTGTGCCGGATTCTAACACTCCAACAGCAGCTGTTTCACTTGATGCTACAAAAGCGTATGATGGCAGAGAATGGAGATACATAGATTTCACATGCTCAGGGGTTTTGGATCAGGCCAAACATTTATGAGATAGATAGAAATCCACTATAAAGACCCAGCGGCTGCAGGGTAAATAAGTGGACTCTAGAAGTATCTGCAACTCCAACACCTGCTAATGCTAACATTATGTGAAAAAGGAATCAAACACATTTAAAAAGGTTCAAAACATCTGTACTTCACTCTTAAATAGGGTGTTATTGGATTACTTAATTATTCATCAGAATGAAGGAAGAAATGTGGGTGAGTCTAGTAATTAACACTCATTACTGGAAGTGACATTAGTCTTCACACCCACCTTCCACCCTTACAGTCAAGGTTTCAGTGGAAACCAATATGAAGTGAAAAGGAAGGGTTTTTGACAGCTCAGCTGGTTTGACTCCAACAAGCTCCAACCAAACAAGCACACTGGGGCTGATTAAAAAGAGTCTCTTCTTTCAGCTGACTCTGGTTTCATGCAGTTTCAGCTGCATGATTCATTTGTGTAGATGTTTAATTTTAGCATGAATTCAAAACTTAACCACATTACATCCTGCTGATCGTGGTAACAATCAGCTCACTGGTCTTTAGTTAGATGCAGAATGACTCTGTGTACTTGTTTAGATTTTAGTGTTGGTTGTTTGTGACATGAAGGCCATTAGAGGTGCTGTCCTATCAAAGTTCATGCTGTTGTTCTTACAGGCATCACCAGCCTTCTAATGCCACAGCAACATGAACAGCACATCATCATGCACTCATTGGGAATTAATGGCCCATTTCAGTTTATTTTGACTGTTTTAGTCTGAATTCAATGTCATGCACATTTGATTTATGCATCCCAAATACAACTGAGCAGCTCCTCGATCATTAGAACTGTAGAAGAATATGACCCCTATCCAGCAAACTAAGAATAGAACTGAAACTAAATAAAAACTGAAGTGAAATTAAATATTCAAATGAATGAAAAAGATGGGGATGTCTATTAAAACAAATGATCCAAAAACACATAGAAAAGGAGAAAAAATAAGGGGAAAAAGCCAAAGAGAACTGTTACACTAAAATAGCACTTTGTTATGTTGCTTCAAATCAGAATTTTTGTCATCAGACACCAACCAGTGTTCACACAAAATGACAAGATTTCATAAAAAAAACTGCAGACAGACAGTGAAAGAGGAACTTTGTGTGTGTGTGTGTGTGTGTGTGTGTGTGTGTGTGTGTGTGTGTGTGTTTTTGTGTGTGTATGTGCGCGCGCATGTGTGCAAAAGCATATGTTTTCCTGCTCACTTCCTGATTTGAACGCGCAGACAAGCAGCAGCAGCAGCAGCTTGTTCACAGTGAGTGAATCATAAATACAACAACATGATACTCAGGCAGAGAAAGGAATTCAGCCAGACAGGATTCACATCGAGGATTAGAAGAAGACAAACAGACAGACAAGAAAGAGAAGGAGACAGGAAGACAGCTGCGTGATGAGTAAGAGGTTCAATCGCTCTGTGAGGTGGAGAGGAGAAACCGGACGGAATGAGGTAAGAAGATGATGTCGATGGAGTGTGGTGATGGTGAAGATCAGCTTCCACCAGTACATACAGTGTTTTTAATGAAGTGTGCAGAGAGAGTGACCACTCAAGTCTAGTCCAGTTTATTTCTATAGTCCTCTATAGTTCTATAGGGCTTTACAACATAGTATATACAGATATGATGACAAAAATATAAATGTAAAACAGAGAGGGAGAGATCCAGATGTTAGTCAAGTCCTGCATACGTTTACACCTCCTTTCACCTGGCGCCTGTTCGGTCACATTTATCACATGAGATCACTTTCCTCTCGCTCTTTCTGATGTGTGTCAGTCATCCAAACACCATAGCTGTGATGCTAAGGATTAAACTAAACCTTTGTGCTCCTGTTTCCACCAGCAGCAGGCAGCAGCGGTTAATGCCACTGTAGTGTTGTTAATGGAAATCATTGTTGTTTATCATGGTCATGAGGTTTTGTTGCTGTGTACCAGGTCTTCACTAAAATCAAATTATTGCAATGTTAAATTATTTTATTCTAACAAAAAACTTTTTCTCACTACTGCAATGATGAATGCACCTATTATCAACTTTGTATTGTATGCTGCAAAATGATGACTTCACTAACATCACTTAATTTATAAATTAATTTCTTTCTAAGGGATTTCAGTGATTTAAATGTACTTTTTAGCCACTAAGGATGTCAGTGTCAGTGTGTTCATTCATGCAGTGAGGCAGGAAAACAACCAGTAGTGGAGCTTATCAGAGAAAGTCATGGTGGTCTTCAGGACCATCAGCTGCTCAGCTGGGAACAGTTGGATCTCAGACATGAAGGCTGCAGACATGAATCATTATTCCTGGGTGTAAATATTGATGTGTGATTGACAGACCTGATGGAGCCAGATAAAGATGACAGAACACAACACACTTTGTGCAGTGTTAAACAGAACAACAGTTAAAAGACACTGTGGTTCCTCTGTTATTACATTTTTCCACATTATGAATGAGCTGCATCTCAGCTGTAATGTGACATCACAGCCTGCCTCAAACACACATGCCCAGTCAAATACAGTTTGTTGTTTCAGTCATGAGCTTGCTGAATCGATGTGGTCTCTTAATAGTCTGTTATGTGGTATAGGTAATGTGACAGTATTACCACTAACTGTCCCTGATGTGTTTTAAGAGGGAGCAGCTGATCACTGTCAATATAAAATGCTGTATACACAGTATGTATACATGTTAGGCTCAGACAGTACTGACAGTGCAGTTTAGGAGGCATACATTGTATCTTTGGGTATATTAGGACATTGTGTTGCAGAATATTGAGCAGACATGCTCAATACGTTTTTGACAGTCAGGATTTTTGCATTAATATGCCAAAAAGCATTTTGAAATAATTTCCTGAATATTAACTATGGGTTGTCTGTGACTTCCTTTCACTGCCTCCAGGAGAAGGAAAAGGAGAGGAGAGGAGAGAAGGAACGAGAGAGTAAAGATAGAGAAAAGAAGAGTGCAAACGGTCATCTCTTCCTCCCAGTCATTCCATCTCCTTCCACAGCCTGTCAGCACTGCACCAAACTTCTGCACAAGGAAACTTTCCTCTGCAACAGTAAGACTCATTCACGTTTTCTTTTGTCCTTTCTTCCTTCTTCTGTTCCTCACTTCTCTCTTTTTTGAGAGCCCAGAACCTTTCCTCTTTTCTTCTGTCTCATTTTGACTTTCACACTCCTCCCTTCTTCCTCTTTTTATTCCTCCTACTCTTCTGTAAACTCTTCCTTTGGTAGTTTCACTTTAATGTCCATCCACACGTCCTTTATAGTAGAGCTGCAGTAAGTGTAGAGCTCGGTCTCCATATGCTATGTTGAATAACCTGCATAGAAACCATGCAGTCATTAGTCCATTTGCTGTCCTCTGTGCTTCGTTCATGTACATGTCATAGATAAGGTTATCAAATAGTCCATCCTTCATCAGCAGGGTGTGACCCTGTTAACAGGCAGACCCCTTGTATTATTATTATTTTTACTGCTATTAGATCTGAGTCAGTGATTACCAAGCAGTCATGTAGATTTAATGTGTGATGATCACACGTAAAAAATATTCTTTCACTTCACTTTACATGTCACCCAGTGCGACAGTGTGGTTCATTGATGTGTTTTTTTAATAGAGTTTATGGCTCAGAGGGAGTGGATTCAAGTGGCTTAATACTTGATGGATACATTTACTGTTTGCTTGGGATATGTTGAAAATATAAAAAGTGTAGAATATAACCAGACTTATCCTTTAAAGTTGTATAATTAAAAAGTTGTTCACTTCCCGAATCTTTTAAATACATTGTGAGAAAGTAATTCTAACAGGAAGTTGTTGGTTTGAAAAGGCAGAAGCACAAAACGTCACCGTCTCTGTCTGACTCAGTAGTTTCTTTTAACAGGGGCCCTCTGCAGTCTTGCAGTTATTTTGCATCACTCTTTGTGTGTGTGTCTGTGTGTGTATGTATGTATGTTGTTGTTGGCATTGTCATATAGACTAGAGCAGTGTTGGTGTGGTGCAGCATTGTTCTAGATGCACAGAAGTGCATATTATGTGTGCAGGAAATGGTGGATGAGATCATTGTGTGTGTGTGTGCGTTTGTCTGTGCAAGAGAGAGAGTGTGATGTATGTGTGTGTAACTGTTTATGCTCACAGACAGTAGGTTTATGTATTGGTTCTGTAATAGGTGTTGCGTGAGAATACTCAAACACTAAGAAGGCAGTGTGGCACTTGAACACATTAAAATGCTTGTTCCTGATGATCATCATGTGTTGTTGGCAGACTGTGGAGTCCATGTCCATAAGAGCTGCAGAGAGAGTCTGTCGGTCTGTACAAAGAGCAAAACGAAGGTAGGCCTGATGCACACGATTGGCTCTCTTTCATTTGACAGTAGAATAACAAATAACATACAGAACTTCAAAATACCATCAGCAGACCAAACGCTCAGACAAATGAACCGATTATTTATATATATTATCATATCATGTATTATGACTTAGAGGGACACAAATACACAAAGAATCAGTGAAACCAGAGCATCCCATATGCACAACACAGCACATGTTGCCTTTAATTCAGACCCCCGTGCAGTAACAGATGAGCACTCATACATGTTTGCATCACTGCTGAACAACATGAGGGTGAGAACCTTGCAGTGAACAGGCTGAACCAAAAGCATGTCCAACACAGAGTTTTGTCTTTCACCTAATGTTGTCCTGTGTTTGTTTCCAGCAGCAGTTGCTAGTGCCAGAAGCTGGTCCTGGGTCAGCTGTTAACATGAGGAGTAAATGTAAGAACACATACAAACCCAGCAGGATTTGAACTGACTGAGCAGCCAACAACATGAAACTGTTGGAGGAGAGACTCTTCTTAACAGGACACTTATGGACTTAAATAGCACTGATTTGGCACACACACATCAACTCTAGCATGACTACCATTACTGTCATAACTTTTTTATGTTTTCTGTTGAACCCGTCACATGCTTTCATTCCCACACACACTCATTTTACTTAATTCATTCTTACTGACAGGACACACAGCTAATGACAAATCATCCCATTTCACTCTGCTGCTGGTGTTACTGTAGTCATTAATCTGTCTAATGTCATTAGACTCATTTTCTTGTCTTCAGCACACCTCTCACCAAGCTTGTCATCTTTATCTCTAGCTACATCTTCAGCATCGTCCATATCATCCACATCCTCCTCATCATCACGGGAACGCTGGTCGACGACAACCACCGCTGAAGACCAACTCCCTGTGGTGTTTCCACGGAGACACCCCAGTATTTTCAACTCACACAGCAACCTGGCCAAGAGCATCTCCACTAGCAACATAGCAGGGTGAGGACCCTCTCTCTGTCTCTGTCTCTGTCTCTGTCTCTGTCTCTGTCTCTGTCTCTGTCTCTGTCTCTCACACACTCACACACACACACACACACACACAGACTGAACACTGCAGTCCAGATAGCACCCATCTGTTGGGACTGTCAGCTGGACCTGTGTGTTTGAGCACCGTGCTGATCCACCTCACACATGTTAATCAACAAAACCTCGTCAGCAGAACAAGACACATTAATACCAGCCTGGCTGACTTAATATCTCTTCATGCAAAGACCCTGGACCGTTTCCTGCCACACGTCTGCCACTTCAAACATCACTTAAAGCTGCATTGTTTAGTTATTTTGGCCACTGGGAGCTAGAGTAACAACAACATAGTTCACAGAGACACATAGGCAGCACATGTCACTGTTTTAACATGCAAACAGAAACATAGTTTTTCATTCGGAGAAGAGTTTTTGTCCACCAGATGAGTGTAAATCCAATGTGCACTCTTTTTGGCTCTGTTTTTGGTCTCTACCACCTCCTGAGCTGAATGTCTGCTGTTTAGTCCAGGAAACGTGTACACTGTCGTTTATCAGAGCTTGTTTTCCACAAACAGCTGTCTAAGACAAGTACACAGTGAAAGCCCAAAGCCAAATCCACACTATGAGCTGCAACAGGCCAAAAAGCTTAGTTTTAATCCTCCAAACACTTTTTTATTATACAGTCATTTTTCAAGATAAGAGGTGAAGAGTTTGTGAGATATTATGGCTTCATTGGTTCAGTTTCTTGTCATACACTGTTTGAGCGTGGGTGGAGGGAGCCTGAGAATGAAGGATGTTACTGCATGACAGCTTCAGTGTTACTGTTGAGCATATGACAATAAAATATGTTGAACTTGAAGATGTCCGTACAGACGCACCACAAATTTGATTTATTTTGTCCACCAGAGGGCACTGACAAGTTTAGTGTAACACTGTAAAACAGACACAGACACAAAAAACAAACAAATCCAAGTTTTAGTGAATCCATATGAAAAGTATTGACGCTCATTACTCTGTGTGTTGTGTTGGAAACCAATTGTATTTGCTCTCCTTTTGACTCAGTAATAAAAAAAAATACACTGCTGTAAGAGTCAGTTCTGAACATGTTCTTTGTACATAGGAAGACATCTTCTTCTCTTTCTTACTGTTTTCCCTTCTTTTTTGTGCATTGTGCTGTATAAGTGAGTGCTGATGCTCTTGTTCCTTGTAGGTTGGATGATGTTCCACTGAAAGGCCTGAAGTTTCTGTCTCAGTCCACCGACTCTCTAAATCAGGGGAGCAAAGTCAATGCCTCGACCGAGTCACTCACCGATGAAGGTAGCATCAACACACACACGCACACACTGTGATGACTGTGTGTTAGCTGGTATATCCGACAAAGCTAATCAGCATTGTGTGTCTGATGTTGTGGCCTGAGGATTCCTGTATGCACCATTCTAATTGTGTCTGCGTATGTGTGTGTCTGTTTGTAAAGGTACTGAGATGATGGACAGTCAGCTGATGGGAGAGTTTGAGTGTGACATCAAAGATCTGGAGGCTGACTCTTGGAGCAGCACGGTGGATAAGAAGTTCTTGAAAACTCTGAAGAAAGATGAAATCAAGAGACAAGACGTGATCTATGGTAAAATATGTTGCAGTTCATTCTGGGAGGTGTGGATGCTGCTGTCACGTCCATGTATAGATAAGGGTCCTTTGTCCCCACAGAGTTGTACCAGACAGAGTTCCACCATGTGAGGACACTGAAGATCATGTCTGAGGTGTACTACAAAGGTCTGCTGAAGGAGCTGCAGCTTGATACTCACACTCTGGACAAGGTGACGAGTGTGCTGAGGAGCAGAGTCTCCTCTGGACGTATTGCACATATGCAATATTAACAATAATAAGAAGAAGAGTCCATACAATACACACATTAAAGTCAAGTCTATTGATCCCTCTCTTCAGATTTTCCCGGTGTTAGACGACCTGCTGGACACGCACACACATTTTCTCACCCTGCTCCTGGAGAGAAAGAGAGCTTCATCAGCTCAGGGCCAAAACAACAACAACTTCCTTATCTACAGCATCGGGGACATCCTGGTCAACCAGGTTAGAAAGAAGAGGAAGAGAAGTGGACAGTGTTTTGACGCTTGTGGATTTGACACTAAAGCTTTAAAGGTTTATGAGCCTGTTGGACTGTTTGTGTACTCTGCCTTGAATTATACCGGTGCTATTTTTACAACAGAGCGCTCTCCTCTGGAAATGAATGAAAACATCATTAATAAATCAGTACAACTTGTCTTAGCACTGAACGTTTGTGTGACAGACCCACAGACCATCTGAGCAGTGATAAAAGGTTAAAGTACGTCTGTCTCAGTGGCACCAGTTGCCCCTACACTACAGCCAGCAGTACACGTGTTGGGCTGAACAGGCCTCAGCAGTAATCAGGCTGAAGGGTGACACCAGAGGGGAGCTCAGGGGCTTTACTCTGAGGACAACAAACTGAATTTCATTTAACATTCCTCCTGTTTAATGTTATTTTAAAATTCAGTTTTCAGGCTACAGTGCTGATCGCATGAAGAAGGTTTATGGGAAGTTCTGCAGTCGCCACAATGAAGCTGTCAGTCTCTACAAAGACCTGCTCGCCAAAGATAAACGCTTTCAGGCTTTCATCAAGGTCAGCACTCAGATCACCCCAGCTCTTTCTGTGGCTTTAACATATCACCTGCTGCAGTTCATCTGCAAGGTCTCTGATGTGTATCCCTGTCTTCCTGCAGAGGATAATGAGCAGCAGTATTGTGCGAAGGCTAGGTATCCCAGAATGCATTTTGTTGGTCACTCAGAGGATCACCAAATACCCTGTTCTGATCCAGAGGATACTCCAGCACACTAAAGGTGAGGCTGTGGACACGTCCTGTAACACGTCCCTGAAAGGCTCCGCAGGCACAAACACTGCACAGTTTGTCACATCATCTTTGAAACTGTGACAGGTGTAGATTCAGTGACACTAAAATGAATGTTATATAGTTTGACTGCAGAGTGTTGCTGTGCTAATGGAAACACGTAACTAGCTACTTAATAATTCAGTGTATAATAAATGGTGGCCCATAGTATATGTATGTATGAACTATATCCATACAGTCCATGGGATAATGGAGCAGTGAAAGCATCAGCATCATGTTTTCGGTGTTTCCTCTCTGCTCTGATAGACTCGGAGGAGGACCACAGCTGTGTTTGTGAGGCGCTGCGCTGTGTGAAAGAGCTGATCACGGCCGTGGACAGTAAAGTCAACGAGCAGGAGAAGAAGCAGAGACTGAGAGAGGTCTACAGGTAAACCAGTCTGACCCCCAATGCAGAGACTAGTATATCAGCAGATGAGAAGGATTCTGCTCATCGGGGGGATTAAAATTTCTGTTTGGGCATCTGACATCTCCCCAACAAATATACTTTCCTCTCAGTTTATTGTCTGAAGTTGAAAAGCCCTCCTGTGTCAGAGCTGAGGTTCAGTGCTCCCTCTGTTGAACAGCAGTTGAGGAAACGTTCTCCTCACAAACATATGAATGAAAGCTGTGTAACAAATACACAATGTCATTTGATTTTGAGGTCAAAAGTTTGACTTTAATTTTTTTTTCCTCCTGTCAACTGATACATATTTATATAATAACTGTTTCAGACATTTACGCCTTGTTCCCACTGCCAGCCTAAATCTGTTTATTGGCATATCCAGATGTTAGAAAGACAGCAAAATACCACAAGAAATGGAGGTTTTTGCCAATCAGATCCAAGCTAGCATTAGCATTAGAAGATGGTTTGAAATGTGATTCCAATTGGATTTCTACAGATGCGCCTCAGTCCAGACGCTCTGGCCCCTCAGATCAGATTTAAAAGTGTCTGAGTTATTTGCAATATGTTACAACGACAGAAGAACAACGACAGCAAAGGACGACGTAAATGAGAATGCAGCACAGTACTGTATATGATAGCCATCAGATATTTTCTCAATTGAATGACCTGAAATCATTTTAAGTAACAAGTACAGCAGATTCCAGAGTGAAGCAGGAGGAACAGCTGGTCCAAAAAGCACTTCTTTGGAACTCAGTGTGGACGGGGGAGGAAGAGATAAGTGAGTGAAAGGTAAACATGGAGTATGTTTTCTGTGATCTCCAGCCGCACTGATAGTAAGTCCATTATGAGGATGAAGAGCGGCCAGATGTTTGCTAAAGAGGACCTGATCCGAGGGAGGAAGCTGCTGCATGACGGAGCGCTGCAGCTGAAAAACTCTGCTGGACGGCTCAAAGGTTCAAGATGTTTCCCATCTTCATTCCTTGTTTTGTTTGCTGCTGTGTAAATGATGCGTGACTCACACGGCAGACAGGATGTCGCTTTCATCTTTGTTTCTTGGTGTTGCAGATGTCCACGCTATGCTGCTGTCTGATGTGCTGGTCTTTCTTCAGGAGAAAGACCAGAAATATGTCTTTGCCTCCTTGGTAAGTGCTCTGAATTATACAGTACATGCTCAGTCCATCCATATACCTTCTCATGAAGTTACAGTTTGATGTGGAATTCTTTGTCCTCAGGACCAGCGCTCTACAGTCATCTCTCTACAGAATCTGATAGTCAGAGAGGTGGCTAATGAGGAGCGAGGTCAGTTTTCATTTCTTTCTTTCTTTGTTGTGTTTGTTAGGTGCTCTTATTTTCTTCTATACACATCATTACATTCATTATTTCAACCTGACACATCTCCACTATTCAGGCTGCCTTTCCAGGCAGTGTGAGATTGTGTTGATATGAATCAGTCACTTTGGTAAGTAAAGGCTGACCTGAAATGTTTTGTCTCCTGCAGGTCTCTTTCTGATCACAGCTGGTATAGAGAGACCAGAGATGGTGGAGGTGTTGGCCAGCAGCAAAGATGAGCGCAACACATGGAGGGCCATTATACAGGACGCCATGCACTGCATGTGAGGTCACACACACACACACACACACACACACACACACACACACACACACACATTACAGGTCTTTTAGTGGAGGAAAAAGGTGCCACCTGAGTTCTATTCAGTACCGTTTTCTGTAGCCAATTAAGGGAAGTGCTCCAAACACTGTTCTGTGCAGGTGAAGATGTCCTCAGTGTGACGTTGTGTTCCTATATACAAGAGGGACATGAGTGAATGTTTTTGTGGGTTAGCAGCAGAAACTGCCTGTGATGTAAGAGAGTGGGAGGGCTCCGAGGTTTTTACCCTCAGTCAAATGAGGTGTTTCCATCTGTGGGTGGGTCTGATGCCATTTATGTAACGTACCATATTTTTTCTGCCTGTGGGCCTTCACAGCCATTTTCCAGCAGTAAATTAGATGTTACCGTAACTTGTGTTTTAAAGGCACAATCAGTGAAATGTAATGGAAGCAAAAGGCTTGTCCTGCCACTGATATTGGCAGATCTTGATACAGAGACCAGAAAAAGTGAGTTGAGATAAATAAAATGGTGAAAGGAAATGTTTGACTGAGACGTGGACGAAAAAATCACATTTTAATACATTACTTTCATAGTTAAAGGTATCAGAGTTCCCATCAGTTTGAATGATCTTAATTTCCAGGTTAAATGTAGTGATCAGGACATGTTTACAGCCACACTGACAGATTTGATGTGAGTTAAAAAACATATTGTGTGAAAGAACACTATAAAAAAACAAAAGACAGTTTAAGTTTATTTCATATATGGACTGAAATGTGTCTCATCTGTCAAATTCTCAACAGATACTCACCTCTGACATGAAATAATTCTTTCAATGTCACAATTAATGAGATGTATTTTTCTAAGAGTTCTTCAGTCAATTTAGATAATAATAAATATAAATAAAATAAAACTTAAACATAACACTGGGAGTGTATTTGTGTGTCACCAGGGAGAAAGACGAGGACGAAGGAGTTCCCAGTGAGACGGAAGAAGACAGGAGGCAGCAGGAGAACAGAGCAAAGGAGATCCGAGGTGACCGCCCACAAGTACATTGTACTGTATTATATTCTGTTCTGTTCCACAAATAGCCTCCTTCACTCATGCATTTGTTTTTATTTCAGAGCTTCTACGGCGGAAAGATGAGGAGATCCTCTCTTTATTGGAGGAGAAGGTTCACATCTTCAGAGACCTGAGCGACTGTAATCCCTCCCCCGATGATACAAACCCACCATTCAGGGAGCGGATGTTATTCAGGGCCACACCTGATGATGTCACAAAGGGGGAGCCAATAATAAAGGATGCCCTGAGAGAAGGTAAGAAGGGTTCTGTAGTCATATCATACATGAAATGTTAATATTGTGTGTAATATTTTCCCTCTCTCTCCAGTGGAGACGCTGCATGCTTTAGTCAACAGTGGTATTGGTGGAGCAGGCTGCAGTGTTCCAGTTGGCCTGACAGGGGGCAGCGTGGGACCGGTCTGTCTGCCCAGGAGAGCCGAGACGTTTGGAGGCTTCGACAGTCATCAGATGAACAGTGGCAAGAGTAAGTCACATTCACTCATGCACAGGGATGCATGTGTAGGTTCTGAAACAGACCTTTGGAAAACTAAGAGAGTGTTATTATACTGTGCTCCATCTGACAGTGTCCACTTTACAAACAGTTTAATCTTGACAACATGAAGGCAGCTTTATTCCACAAGTTGGCTGACGATCACCTGCTGTGACAAAACCTGACAGAAACTCGTTCCTCTCCTTTTCTTTCCCCAGATGGAGAGAAGGAAGAGGGGGATGAATCACTGGACCTCCGCAGGACTGAGTCAGACAGTGTGTTGAAGAAGGTGTGTGTATGTGTGTGTGTGTTGTCTATAGATGTGTCTCCACAATGCATTATTTATGAATGCATCTCAGTTTCACTGAGTGTACCTGATAAACAAAGCAGAAATGTGCAGAAATGGATCAGAAGTGTTTCAGAGCCGCTGGTTAATCCCTGCACTCCACACCACTGAAATATCTGCTTTTACAAAATACTGTTCACCTTTGTTGTTCTTCATCATTTTATTAAAACATTTCTATAAATTTACAATGAGTATGTCAACAGTTATTCATGTTAGATAAGGAACACGTAGTTTTATTAGTGTCATTATCTGGTGTCAAAGAGATGAAATAAATAAATAAGTAAGTTAGTCACTAGTTTCTAAGGATGAGAAGTGATGTTCTAAAGAGACCTGTTGAAGCTTGGATTTAGGTTTGTAAGAAAATAATGGTGAAGCCGAGTGATGCTCTGTTAGGACAGACTAATCAGACTAAATTTAATGTGTTGTATGTTGTTAAGTATGTTTGTCTGTGTGTGTGTGTGTGTGTGTGTGTGTGTGTGTGTGTGTGTGCGTGCCCTAGGGAGTCACTGCCAGCCTCCAGATGTTGCTGAAGAGAAACAATGAGGTAAGTGTCCTGCCCCTCCTGCAGGTGTTATCATCAGTTAAACAGTGTTTATCTTCATTTGGATGGTCTGAAACAGTTCATAAATCCATATCTCTACATAATACACGCGTTACCAACCACTGTCACTAAAGTAGGTGAGAGTTCATGTACAGTAATCTTTAAAGGTGTATTTACCTAAATTACTTAAGAAGAACATATTTTTGCACGTACAGAAATATGTCACCTTAGGAAAGATATTATTCTTTGAACATTCTACCAAAAACTGTGCTGAAGTTTAAAGTGCTGCGACTGGTAAGCTGGTCTGCTGTGTCCAACGTTTGATTCAGTTACCCAGTATGCATTTTCCAGTGTTGAAAAAGAGAGATGAACACTGTTGCTGGTATCATTGTTTTTAGTTTTAGCTCGTCTGTGCTATAATGTCATAGTTTGAACACATCTAGGTCATCCTGTCTGTGTCATTTAACGCCCTCTTTCTCCAGCAGGTCCAGCACAGTGTGACAACTCTTCACCAGCTGCTGATTTCACTGCAGGTACCAGAAACACATCCACCATCTCTCTAAGTCTATAAAAAAAGATCCCATACACATGCGTCATTCATCCCTTCTCCCACCTTCTAGGCTGTGGTGGTCCAGCAGGACTCCTTCATCGAGGACCAGCGGCAGGCCATGAACGACCGGCTCACCGCCAACTCCTCCAGGCACTCGTCGTCCTCCTCGCTCTCGTCCTCTTCGTCCTCCCGCCCCTCCTCCCTCATCGAGCAGGAGAAACACAGGAGTCTGGAGAGACAGCGACAGGAGGCAGCCAGCTTGCAGGTGGACTCTCAGCTCTGCTTCCTCTTCAGTCTGCCTTCTTGTCACAGAATGAATTAAGGCTGCAGTGAGCTGAGTCTTCAGAGCCTTGTTCATTAGACTCCTGTCATATCTATCTGTAGCCTTCTCTGTACCTCACGTGTGTTTTAATCCAGTACCACACCTAACCCTGACTTCCATTCACCATAATGTCATCAAACCTTTTTTATTTATTTCAGAAACAGCAGGCTGCACACCAGGATGAAAGGAGGAGGAGAGAGAAGGTGTGGGAGTTGAAGGAGAAAGCTCTGGCAGAGCGGGAGGAGAGGTTGAGGGTGGAGGAGGAGGAGACCAGCAGGAGGCGTCAGGAGCTGACAGAGGAGAGAGAGATGCTGCAGAGGAAGAAGGAGGAGTACCAGAGAGAGCTGGAGAGGCTGAGGGAGGCACAGAGGAGGCTGGAGAGAGACAAGGAGGCTCTGAGGAGAGACACAGAGAGACTGGAAGCCATGAAGAGAGACGAGGTCAGAGTCTGGGGGTTCTCCTCATGGTTCATTTATGGTGCAGCCAAGCTAATGTTAGTCCACTGCTGTACTCTGAGTAGAGGCACAGCTCCTCTCCTCTGGTCCACTCCCTGGTTCACACTACTCAGCAAACACTGTGGAACTAAAGCTTTAACATGTGCCGCAGTAACAGCTGACAGGTGTTTGTGGGTATGTGGGCACTTTGTCTAGAGACTGCTGCTAATTATACAGCCTGTTACTGCCAGCCCTTTGTCCCCAGCTGGAGAATGTATAACTGTCAGATACTGAAATAATTGAGTAGAAATTACAAGCTTGTTTCAAGATAATGGCATTCTTCACAGCCGTACTTTATTTAGATGGGTGTAGGAGTAAGATGATCAGATGGATTGGAAACAAGCTTCCAGTTCAGACACATTTCTTTGGAAGAGCAAAGTCACACAGTCACCTTATGACCCAACCTGTGTGTTGTGAACATCCAGCACAGTTTACAGACACCGCTGCTTCAACTTTGACCTGCTGTGTTTACTCTGGTTTTTGTGACAATCCAGGAGCATCACTTTCAATTTGACCTTCAAATAAAGAGGTTTATGCCATCTGGATAAAGTGATCAGCTATGTCAAACCGTAGATTACGACGTTATAAAGAGTACATATGATGCAGATGCTTGTAAGCATGCATTGTTGGAATAAGACTGGAAAACACTGTTTCCAAGTTTCGCTTGACGAGGATACAGAAATCAGTAGTGGCCGTGTATGAACTCATTTAATGTCTGTAGAGCAGGAATGCCTCATGGGAAGAGAGTTGATACTGTAACAGTGTCATGCAATTATAATCAGGAAGCAGGAATAAGCAGTCAGAATGACGCAGTATTTTAACTGTTCCATACCTGCTGTGTGTTACAGTGTGTGTAACTTAACAGCACCCTCTCTACTTGAGTGTGGTTTGGTGATGTCACAGGCAAACACCTGGCATGTCATGGCTGCTGTCAGGAGAAGTCGTGTCTCTGTGACTCAGTGTTGTGAGGCACCGATCATATAATCATATGTCCCGATCCTCTGTGGCATTACATAGAAACAGAACTAGCACCTCATCCAAGGGTGTGACTGCTGGTTTAAAGGTGAAACACTGGGTGCAGGTCTTCATGTCTCTTGTATCTCTGTGCATTGTTTCCAGTCGGAGCAGCTTCAGAAGTACCAGCGGACTCCCTCCACCACCTCTGAAGACTCCATAAGGTTCCACAGCTCCGGGTCTCTGGATCTGGATTCCAAAGACGCCGCAGAACAACCAAATGAGGTGACAAGAAAGTCCTCATTAAGAAATGATTCACAGAAGGGAACAAGTCAGTGTTTATTTCTGCAATATGAGTCCTACAACAACTCAAGTTTTCTTTTTTTTTCTGGATGTACTGCAGGTGGAGCTCTCATCCTCTGCTCCGCCCAAAGAACCTTTCCTCCGCATTGGATCCAAGAGGATGGGCAAAAACTTTAACCCCTTCTCCTCATCCTCCTCTAAGCTTCAGGGAGCAGAAAAGGAGTCCCAGCTCCCCACTAGACTGCTCCAGCTGGCCAAACCCAAAGAGAAGAAAGAGAAGAAGAAGAAGAAGGGGAAAGGGGAGCAGACACAGACAGGTACGATGAATAAAGCCGTTTCTCCTGTTTCCTCACATGAATCTGTCCATATATCAGGAAACAAGTTCTGTGTTTCTATTTGGCAACATGGGGGTGGAAAATAAATGGTTATTAATAGACCACTGATGCCAAATTTTCAGAAGAAATCAAGAATCAAAATTGTTACTTGAGCCAAGGTTCAGGTTCTGCTGTAGTGTAGTAATGGCTGTTTCACGGGGGTTGTTCTGGAAGATTTCTTGGCCTGATTATTAATTGTGTCTTAATGTCTCTTTAGAAAGCAAAGTGACATCGGATCCTCAGAATGACGGAGACATCTTCTTCTGCTGAGGACCTGGTCGAAACACATGGACTTCTGCCCTCCCTGCAGCAAACAGGAGTGTTCCTTAACTCAGTTTGGATAAAAAAACATCCCACACGCGTCTTTGCTGACAGTCTGGCCTCTGGACTCACAGACTCATCATGGATTAGAAACCAAGTGTGCTCCTAGGAGGACAGTAATGATTCAATCAGGAGGACCTTTATCACCAAATGTGCCACAAATATCTCCTACGACCTTCCATCAGTTAGAGATATGATGGGAAGCCAAGTGTGAGGAGCACAAGAGGAACACAGATCATTGATTTCCTCAGAGACTGTGTGTTAGACTGTGTCACATGATGTCTCAAGCAGACCTTAGCTTTAAGTGCCATTTCAAGTATTGCTGAAGATAACTTTGAATGTGTGCGGTGCCGGTGACTCCTGAGTTTCAGAGAACAGTTACAGTCTGGGCTGAAAGACATGAGGAACTTTTAATCCAATGTGTGATTTGTGTGTGTCTCACTTTTGCTTTAAATCCAGTTTTACCAGTCAAGCTGATAAATAAGACATAGGAGGTAACAAACAGCGTGTGACACAACGTTTGTAACTGTTAGTAACCCCTGAAGCACTTCACAGTTTCTCACTGTCCACACACAAGGCCACAGACCCGCAGACACCAGAGATGGGTGAATACATAGAGACAGACTACTGAGTGCTCAGGACACACGGCCAGAGTGGGAGTGATGCTTTTAGTGCCTTAAGTCTCTCTGTAGAAAGGAGCGACAGTGGAAACAAGTGCACGCTCAATGCACACGTTGACAGATAATCACCTCCAGTTTTTAGAAATTCCTACTTTTGTTAATGTCAGTCAGGAGAGCTGTGGAGACAAATCAGTGATCCTCTGTAATCATCATTCAGTGTGACAATCAACAAAGATTTTAACATGCACTTTATGTACATGAGAGAGTGATGCTTTATTTTAAAGGGCTGTCATTGTTTAGCACTAATTACAGCTGAAATAGGAACATTCATGAGAGATAAGCTGCATTTAAACCCAAATAAATATCCCAGTTATTATAACTGTAATTTTAATACATATTTTGAATTAGAATTTAAAACAGGTCATATTTTATATGACCAGGCCATATAAAATATGTGAAAACAGGTCATATTTTATATGACCTGTTTTCACATTTTTCACGCCCGTTGGATTATTCATTATTATGAAGTGCACCAATTGAACACTGTACCTGTTTCCCTGTAATTAGTCTCAGATGACAGGTGAAGAATCCTGGTAAATAACAGAACTGTAAAATAAAGCATTACTTGTGAGAGCAGCAGTACTTAGTAGTTCAGTTGTTGTGGGACTAATATTGCAATTCAGTATTATTGAATCTAGACTTTTACTGGATTTATATTGAGATGAAATAATAATTTTATCGAGAGACAATCACTGAGTGTTCACTCAGTTTTGTAATGATGAAGATAAAAGGGGCCTCGCTGTCCCATCAATTAATACCAGTCATTCTAGACATACACGGAGGCCTTGGCAGCTGGTAGTCCTGTAGCTGATCAGATAGTGGCTGGAGATGTTATCTGAAGACTTTGTCTGGTCTTTTTAAGTATATTTGAACCTAGTGTTTTATTAGGAGATGCTCATATTTTCTGGTCCACTTCTATTTGCAATATTAGTTGTTTTCCTCCATCTGTTCCACACCCAGATCTTTGAGGAATCCAGTGGGTACAATCTCCCCTCTTCCCTGAAGGTCTTTTCTTTTTAAAGAAGGTCGACTCAATCATAGTGATATCCTCTGAGAGTTAAAGTTCTGCTGTTACAAAGAGAAATTCAGTACTGGGTAGTACTGAGGATGACACATACACATTGTATTGAAGTTACCGTGTCAGTATAGTATTGTTTCAGGTCATTTGACTTTTTTATATATTTTTTGTTATTATTCCGCACCCATCCATTATCTGTCAGAATTTTCTATATGAACCAATGCCAGGTTTAATCTGGAGTCAGCCAGATAAGAATAAGAATAAACGTGAGCAAACTGGATTCAACTGATAGTCGAGGGCAAACTGAACTCAGGATTTCTACAGCAATATTGTACCAACTGATGACTGTATAAAATCATTTTCCTCACAAGAAGAGATTCTATTGAATGTATGTGACAAGGGCAAACACAACCAAAAGTCCAGGGTGCAAAAAGAACATCATCCTTTTCTACCCAGTTCTTCCTTAGAAACCTTCCCATTTAAAGCTGTAGTCTGCAGTTCTAATCCAATACATGTTTGAATTTGATGAAATTTAGTGAATATTTCCTGACAGTGTGTTAGCCGTCTGTCCTGTGTGTGTTCATACACAGCTCAATTCTCATTCCCAGATCATCAAATACCAACGCTTTATCACAAATACTCAAGGACAGGACAACACTAATGCTGTGTGTTTCTCATGCATGTTTGAAGGAAAGAGTGTTCGGCTGTTGAGTTCAAATTATCAACAAGCTTTCTTTCCAAGGCTGCAGACCAGAATTTTAATCCAAAAATGTGTCTGCTCCTGTGCGTGGTCCTCTCCAGCCCTGCTGGTATTGATAACACGCCAACATACAGTGGATGCCCCGAGGCTCATATTCATCCCCTCTCATCTAGCTCTAGATGAGTAGCACATTGATTTTTTCCTCCTATGCTGTGCAAAGAAGCCATTGATAGGAGGCTGAAGAATAATATTTCAGCCCACGGTGTCATTTCCCACCTTGCTGTTGAGAGGAGCAGATTTCTGCTGAAAGTGAAAGCAGCAGCCCGTCTCCCATCCTCTCTCACTCTCACTGTGTGACCCACAGCAGGACTGAGGAAGACTAGTGTTTAGTCTTCCTCAGTCCTTCAGTCTTCTGATATCGAAGCAAAAACAGTCAGATTTCTTTTGGAAACATTTTTATAGTTTAGAAAAAAATCCTGAATTTCCCTAAAGATTCACATCAAACTCAGTTTCTTCAACAGCAAAGTATTCCAAAATAACTGCAATATATCTCACAGTATCAGAGACTTCACAGGCCTCCAGTGAGAAAAATGTGTTTACATGAGTTGTGTTACTAGGTTTTTGTTTTCTGCTACAGCATATAGATCTGCTCTGTTAATAGGATGCCCTCAGTCTCAAAAGACATTTTATACATTGTGGTGTCATGATAAGTCATCTATTTAAATGGATCAATTTAGGTCAGTTTACATGCTAAATCATGTAGTTAGAAGCATCAGTCAGTTTAGATGGTGTCTTTGTTGAGAGGCTAAAGGAGCATTTCTGGTGGATCTCCAAAGACTTTTTTTTCCTTCCTTTTAGTGATAGACAATATCAATAAATGTAAAATCCCTTTGATATACAGAGAAAATGGCTAATTGTCTTTTCAGATGGATGGATGGATTTAGCCTTTGATGCATGAACAGATGAAACGTGTCCACAACAACTACCAGATAATGATAAGATGGTTGATCACAAACCTCACTGACTTTGGACTCTTGTTGTTGAATCAGGATATGCCACAAGCATTTCTATGAATGTCTCTAATTACCAACCTCTTGACTTTTTAAAGATAAATGAAGAAACTATTTTGAAATTCCTACCGTTAGATGGTGTTTGCCACATATTGTGTAAGTCTCACAAGTCTGAAACTTTAGAAAAGATTAACACACAAAAAAATCTGTTCACCTTCTTAAATGGATACAAGGTTTCAGTTACCCAAAGTAAGTAATCATTCATCTTTTATTCCACATTTTGAGCTTAAGGTAGGAAGGATTAACCCTGTGATGTTTTCTTCATGTCAGTCAAAGCACCACTGCCACCTTCTAGCAGCCTGAGAAGACAGATTTAGTTTAAATATCCGTGTCCGTGTCCTTGAGTAAAAACCAGACAAGAGTTTAATTTCTGTGTGATTTTCATCAGTGGAAAATAAACCAGTAACAATTGGAGAAAAGTTCAATACACAGTTTACAATTTTGGATCCCAGGAGGCAAAACCTGAAATCTTGGAGTTTTGCTGAGAGCTGAGCATGCTGGGAGGCCTGACTCTCCTCTCCACATTGTTTCCATTCAGCGTGCACTAGAATTTTACTAAAACCATTCGTAAGGAATTTTACAAACTCACATTTGACCTTACAGTTTTTGCACTGTGAGCTTTTTGAAATGTATTTGTACTAAAAACAGAAGGTACAAAGTTTTTCTCATGTTATGTACAAAGAAAAAAAGGGCAGAGCAACAAATTTTGTAAATATGTTTTATGTAAAAATTTGAACTTCCAAAGTATTGATGACTGTGGATTTTGTTTAGTTTGATGATTTTTTTTAAATAAATAATAAAGCTTTATTTATCTGTCTTCTTCCTGTTTTGAAAATGTACAGTAATTTTCTCCTCAATAAATAACTGTGGTGTTTGTCATGTGACACATGTTGAGTGATTATTTTGATCAAATGAAATGACTGTAGCTGCCAACACATAATTATAACTGCCTTGCTTTGTCTTTCTCTATCTGTCATGTGACCAAGCAGTACCTTGAGATGATCTTGTATCACTTCCCTTGACTTTGAAGTCCGCTAGCTCCACCCACTTGTTATGTACATGTAGATCTGATCACAGTATGAACAGCGCTGAGAAGAAAAGTACCAGGTGTGAAAACAAAGACCTATCATTTCAGAAAACATGTGGATACAGATCACATTTTAATACCAGATGGAGATGAGGGCTGTGTCTAAAGCATACGTAAACATAGTAATAACTCAGGAGCACCATGGTCCTTTAACCCTGAGAGCACAGACAAATCAGGTCCTGTTCAGACTCCCACATTAGGCCACCTAGAACAAAGACGTACAGGAGATGATAAATCATCTCTTAAACAAGTCTGATAAATACTGTGTCACAACACCATGGCATGTTCACCGTCATTCTATAATGATAAAGAGTCATGTTAAACAAAGCCGAGTCATTCTGTTATTTGAGCTGGTAACATACGAGACAGTGAGCACTCATTGAATCTGAACGTGCACTATGATGTCATGTCAGCCATAATATCATTTTACAAACTCAGCACTGCTTTGAAAGCCTCAGTGAGCTATTCTGTTACACGGCTGGGTGTGTGCCTGCTCTCAGTTGTTTGAATCTGTGGATTTGAGCTTTTTGATAAAACATGACTGACTGGCTGAACGCTTTCACATTCAGTTCAAAACAACAATGAGCAAAATAGAATATTTGATAATTTGATAAGTGTCTACCACCAATAATCAGGAACAGTAATGAATCATGAATCAATGAAATGTATTAACTGTGAATTAATTTAGATTTTAAAATGAGCAGCAACAACCTATGCTAAATATCCTTTATAAAAAATACCTTTTTATTTTTGTTGTTTTGTTGTTGAGTTTCAAGGCCACACAGTGACATCCAGCCAGCCATTATCTATACTGCTTTCTCTGTGGAGGGTCCAAGAGCAGGGGGCTGGAGCTGATCCCAGCTGAAACTGGGTGAGAGGCGGGTTGACCTGGACAGGGCTGACACACACCTACAGGCAATGTAGAGTTAATAAACAAACCTAATCCTAGCTAGACGCAGAAAGTGCACACCCATCTAAGTGTAAAGCTACTTTGTGTTTTTGTTTCAAAGTGGTCCATATAGGGTCTTATACAGGCCTATCAAATAAAGGTAACAATGTCAGTAAAAACCTGTATTTTACTGACTTTGTGTGTAATCAATTAAGCACAGCTTTTTAATGCTTACTATAATAATTGTTATCCAGTTATCCCCATAGATGGTGAATAACAGCAATATTCTATCCTATTTAGCCCTCATAAACTTATATGTTATATAAAGGTTATATATATGTTTATATAAAGGTTCAAATGGTTGAATTTAAACAGTAGTGTTGTCAGATTTCAGATGTGATCCATGGGATGAGTAAAAGGTAAACTCCATCAATTTCACTCTCTCTCTTTGTCTCTCAACCACACACGCACACACACACAGAGATTTTGCTTAGGTGAGTGTAATGTAGCAGTACTCAGGCTACCCCCTTAAACCTGAATGCACATTCATTATGTTCCAGTCTCTCTGTACCATACGTTACACACCCCCTCTCTCTTGTTCTCTTCTCTTCCACATTCTAACATTAACAGATCTTTGTATTTCACTTTCTGGTAACATCTCACACTCTAAATCACTCCCTTTTCTTCCCTGTGTTAAAGTCTGTTTTTCTCACATCTTCTATTTGTTTCTCCTTCTCTTGTCCTCCCACAGTCAATTTCTTCTCTGCTAATTGATTCTGAGATTTGCTGATGAGGCTATTTTCAGAGTTCTGTCCATTATCAGGTGAATTGTGAGGGGAGCTAAAAGGTGTTCTGGCCGGTAGTGCTGAGTGTTTGGAAGAGCTCCATTTCTACCAAAACATTCATTTCTTCTTTTTAGTTTACAGCGCTGTGGTAGAAAAATAATTGCATTGCCTATTGAATACCTCTAAATGGTCACTGAAACCTTTCTGCACTCTTTCTCATCACAGTAAGATTGTGACATTGATTTGCTGGATGGAGACTGGACTGTGATATTTAGACAGGCTAGCTCAGCTGTTGGTTCTGAATGCAAACTGGCGGCTGTCCTGAAGCAGGTGGAAACACTCTCCTGTGACTTTGAGATGTTAAAAATGTCAATAATGACATCATCTAGCTGGTCAGCACGTGGTCTTTGTACACAGCCGGGGACGTTATCAGGCCCAGCAGCTTCACTCAGATTCACTCTCTGCAGGATTCTCCTCATGTTCTTCATGGAGACTGACAGTGATCGGCGGACAGTGTCAGCTGACTGTTTGATGAGGAGACCAAAGCGAGCATAAAAGCCGCTGACTCGCTTTCTACACATCTTTGGTGTTGTTGGTGGTGAAAATGAATCAACTTCACCCAGATGAGGCAAAGAATTCTTGTCAGAGCTGAGTTTAAAGTTGTCACAGTCAGTTCTCTGGACTCTGAAGCAGACAATTCAGTTGTGTTATGTTCAGACCTGTAGTTATGGTTACCTCTTAATATTACTGGAAAAAAGGAGTTTGAGCGTAGAATTTGCTCTCTGCCTCTTGATTGAAAAATGCATTTTCTGACTAATGCAAACACAAGTGAGAAATTCTTTAAAAATAATAATCATAAATAATAAACTAATAATCTCAAGTGAACATCAGCAACAAGGCAAAAGGTTTCCTGTCAAAATGTCTATGTACAGTGAATGAACAAGACAGCACTACCTCAGGGAGTTGTACATAGTGAAAATGTTTATAAAATGTATGTGAATAAAACAACTTTTCGTCTGCACTTCAGATCGATTTCTTTAAAGACAACAGTTACCTTTAGCTGCAGGCAGGTCAGGGTATAATCACTGGCCTAAATATTGCTGTGACGTATGGACTGCTGTGTGTGGGATGGCATGGGTGGGACATTTGGCTGCCTGGGCAGTTTGTATGGAAAAGGTGGCGGAGGGCTGGAGATGAATATTTGGGAGCTTGGCCATGACTAGTGTAACTGTATGTTTCAGTGGTTGACTGCTTCAGAAGTCAACCACCTCCAGCTTGTACAAAATATCACAGCTAGGGTTCCAACAAGAACTCAATAATATGAGCACATTCTCTGTTCTTGCCTCATTGCATTGCTTACTTGTGTTCAGAATTTATTTTAAAATGTTATTGCTTTTTTTTTAAAAAAAAAAAAAAAACACTGAGCAGCCTTGCCCCTTGTTACATTATTATTGACTCACCCCTTACACCCCTGCTGGTACTCTCAGATCTGCTGACCAGTTCTTGCATTTGGTCCCCAGTGTGCGGCTTGAAACAGAAGGTAGGAGGGCATTTGCTTGAACTCCATGATTGTGAAATAACCTTCCACTGAGAACAGAGCTCAACCTCACTGTCCTCCTTTCAAACTCTTTCAAAAGTTCATCTCTATTAAATGGCTTTTAAGTAGTTTTTCTTTTTGTTTTATGTTTCTATTGATTATAATTTTTTTTTTATTATCTTTTTGCTGTTTCTATTTTTTGACTGCAGTGATCTTATTGTAATTTGTAATGTTTCTTTATGTCTGTGAAGCACTTTGTCTGTCTGTGAAACATGTTTTTGAAAAGGTCTATATAAATGAAATGTTTTATATTACATAGGAGTCAGAGCATGTGTTACAAACGTTCTTGCATTATTATCACCATGCAGTCCCAGAAACATGGATAGTTGAAGCAAGAAACGAAAGGGAAGAGAAGAGTGTGTAAAAGATGGCAGGAGGTCAATTTACTGGTTTCCTGTGAAGGAGGTCTCCTCTCCTCCCTTTGAATTGGTTAGATTCAGTAAATTGCAGGTGTCCTCAGGGGAAGTAGGACCTGACCAATAAATTCCCTCTGACATGGAGTTTGATACTACAGGGTGTCCAGTGGACCTGTTGATTACAAAAGCATAAATCTCTGTGATTCATGGTATGAGCTGTATATATTTTATTTTTAGTTCTTTATTTCTGCCAACAAATCACATGTACCTTGAATGCTAGCGATTGATTATATTAATGTTACCTTTACCTCTACTGCCAGAGTTTTCATCATTGTCATTTTAAGGTGCGGCATTGTACGTTGTGTGTGGTTGTAGCATTGGTCAGTGATAATACTGGCAGATGTGTCCTGTCAATTCGTTATCCCTGGCCATGTTGTATGATACCTGGAGATGTTTTGTCTTCACTCAGGTCTTCTCACACAGATGTTCTACCATTTGTTTGGCAACATGTTCAAAGACTGAAAGATTGGGTGATCTTAGGCGACTTTCCAGTTTTGCGTGAACAGTGTGATCCCTCCACAATACTATTTACCAAGGCAGGGTGCTGCCACAGAGTTTTTGACCCCATGCAAGAATACAATATTATATATATTATATACAATCTATCTATCTATCTATCTATCTATCTATCTAGATATATATGTATAATGTGTGTGTGTGTGTGTGTGTGTGTATACATACATATATATATATATATATATATATATATATATATGTACATCTATTATTATTATTATTATTATTGTTGTTGTTGTTGTTATAATAACTAGTAACTAGTTATGTTTTTTTAATTATGTCTGGGAGAAGTAGAGGAAGATTTAACTTTATCCTCAACGACTGGCATTTCCTATCATCAGCTCCATGGACTGCTTTGAGTAAAACTAGCTACTCCTACCCACCTTCTTCTCCTGAGAATGTGGGTTGCTGGAGCTGCAGCTTCATGATGAGGGCAGAACATTTTATTAATTAAAAGTAAAAGTAAATTTGGGCTTAACTGCATTCAGTTACAGCAAAGAGAAATAGGGATCATATTTTAAAGTGGAAATGTGGTATTTTTTCATCACACATCAGCCCAGTGACCTGATCACAGGCACACCTGAGTCACTTAAAGAAGTTACTTCCTCCACCTTCCTCTGTCTCTGTCTGCAGTCCACTCCCTCCAAGCCAGGGATATATCAAAGGAAATTAAAAACTATAACAATTGCTATTGCCTTTAGCCATTCAAAACATTTATTGCAGTAAGAACCAAAAAATAGTTTCAATGAGTCTGGCTTTCCTCACTTTACATATCTCAAGTAAACCCCACTGTGTCTTCAGTTGGAGTTATGGGCACCTTGAAGCTACAACAGCTTCGGTGCTGAATTGCATGTCATGGTGATGAATGAGGCTTCTGATTGGGGAGGGCGTATCGTTCCATAATGCTGCATATTAACATCTGGCTTCCCTGTGAGAGGTGAGGACACACACACACAAACGCACAGGCGCACACACACATTATGACACCAGAAACTGAAGGTGAGAAATTTTGTAGTTGTAGTTTATAAATCCTCACATGGTTTTTGGAATTGATATAACCATCAGTTATCAGTTTGTTTCAGTTCTGTACCGTGACCCTGAAAACTCAACACACAGAAACTTAATACAACTCTAAAAGCTGCGAATGTATGTGCCAAGAACATTGATGTAAAAGATGTAAAGGAATACATTCAGAAACTTTTGGTAAAAGGCTGCACAGTGAACTCAATACACTGTCCCAGTAGTATGCATTTGATGGGGCACTTTGCTTGCATATTAACTCCAGCACCTCTTACCCAGGATACAGGACCAGATAGGCAACCATGGTGGATACTCCTGGTTCAGCACCTTGGACCAGGGCAAAGTGTACCATCAAGGTTTTATCACAGAGGGTTCCAGACAAGTCAAGTTTCCAATGTTCTGCTGAAGTCACAATGAGGGACACCATAACACACTTCTAATGGGTCAGAAGTGATGACTGAGAAAGATTATTTCTAGATGAGTCTTTTCATAGTTTTCAAGTCATACCTCTTATATGTCTATGAATATTCTTAGTCATCCAGGACCTGGTCATTTCTAAGAGTAAGAAGAAAGTCATCTGGACAAAACACATGTTGGGTGGTAGAGGATGCTTTTTTACCAAGCAGTGCAATTCTGCAGATGTATGCAATTCACTGAATAATTTAACTAATACTCCCACTGTCACATCAGTCCTTATTCACCATAAAGCACATGCCTCCTCCTTCTTCTTCCCAGAGTCCTCTGTTCTGTCAGATCAGGGAAGAGAATGGCTGTCTGATACTTCAGGATTTAACCAGCTTTCTGTGAAACAAAGGACACTGGAGTTCCTGATATCTCATTAGACACTGATGCAGGCACAGAGGTTGTCCAGTTTATTGTCCAGCGCCCATACATTGGCCAGCAGGATGCTTGGCAGAGATCCATGTAGTTAGGTCTGCAATCAGAGTTTAACCCCTCCATGTTTATCTCAGTGTTTCATCCAATGCTTTTTGTAATTCAGAGATGGTCTTGCTTGTCTGCATGGTTGGGATCGAAGCAGTTGCTTATCCCTCAACCTCTTTCTCAATGTTACCACATTTTATTACTCCGATGTTAACATTTCAAAACTGGCCAGGTAGCAGAGTTGGCAGAGTGAGAGTTAACAAAATGGTGAGTTGACCGTTGCCCAATCTCTTTCTATCAAATGTTCATGGGATATGAAAAGGAGACTAAGTGATAATAATAAGACAAATCAAAGACACATAAAAAACACAGCAGAGTGAAGCAAGTGAGAGTGGAGATGGTGATGATGTGGATGTTGATACTGATGTAAATGCAGCCAAACACATACTTAAAAAGTTTAGTTGTAGGCTTTAGTAATTTTACAGATCACAGATAAACACAAATGCATTCAGACATTGTGTTATTTAATAAATGCCTAATTGTTTCACATTTGTTTCTAAAAAATGTTTTAATTATATAGTTTATATATAATATATGCTTACTTCCACTACCACTACCATCATTGTAGTGTCTCTTGTAAATCTTGTCTGGCTGAGTTTACTCCTGCTCTTTAGAAGCAGAGTTTTCCAGCAAAACTGATACTTAAATAATAGTGTGACCTCAGTAAATCCAACAGAATACATCATCAACTCAAAAGCCGCAGTACATCTGACCCTGAGTCTTCATCAGTTCTAATCAGCTCATCGTCACACACGACACTCTTTTGTCAAGCTGAACAAAGAAGTCTGTGGGTTTAAGCTGGATTTATGTTGACTTTCTGGGTGGCTCTGTTTTAGTGCCTCTTGCACTGTAGAGTGTAAAAGCACAGCAGTATCTGTGGACAGTGTGCATTTGCCTGTCGAAGAGGCACCGACTTGAAGTCCAGACTCAGCTACGAATCAAATCACTGGCCTCTTGTCTGTTCAGACAAGAACCATACATTTAAGGTAAAATTGGTCCCTTTCTGTGACTACTGAATTTACAAACACCAGCGCTAATAGCCACATGGCATTACTGTGAAAATTATAAGCATGTCCAGCTGGTAACTGAAGAGCTTTTATACGTGGTGTCTGCAGTGAGCCAAGCAAAGGCATCATCATGCCAGTTGTGGCTGTAAATAATGTTTTTACATTATAATTATAATTGTAATTATTATTACGGTCATGGTATCTGAAGATAGCAATGCTTTGAATGGGTAACTGTCTGAAACTGATATACTCTCCAGCAGCCATGATGAGGTGAGTATACAGGAGCCAATAACTGCCACATGGATAATTGCAGTCAGATGAAAAAGCCTGTCCTGCACATCACACATGTCCACTCTCAGACTGTAAGACTCTTCCCGTCTTCCTCAAAACTCCACCATGATTACTGCATATTATATACTGGTTTGCGAATTACAATATCACCAGGATCTTCAGATATTTCCACTATATGAAGGTTCAAACAAATTTTACGCAGCTGGAAAACTTTTCTGTGACATGATCTTTGGTGAATCTGATCTTGAGATGGGGCAGATAGTGGTTGTACGTGATGCGTAATTCATGGTGCTATCTGCAGCCGCAGTCCATTCTTTGTGAATTCGCCCCTAAGTGCTGTGAATGATGGTGAGTTAAGAGACAGGTTACACACAAGAACACACACACACAAGACTTTCTCTTTGTTTACCCAAGGACATCATAATGCATCTCTTTAAAAATGCATGAGGGGTGTGTATTTGTCTGTGTGTGTGTGAGAGCGTGAGAGAGAGAGAGAGAGAGAGAGAGGCAAACAGCAAGTGTGTTTGTACATCTTAATACCAGGAAGAGGATAGGAAGAAGACCTGTCCCTATGCCACACACACAAAATCTTATCCTGCCCACTGAGCATACCTTACATAACTATGACTCTTCATATAGTGGAAATATCTGGAGGCATACACACACACACACACACACACACACACACACACACACACACACACACACAGAGCAAACAAAAATCAGAAGATCCTGGTGATATTGTAATTTGCAATAATAATATATATATAATATATATATATATATTATATTATAATATGCAGTAATCATGGTGGAGTTTTGAGGAAGACGGGAAGAGTCTTACAGTCTGAGAGTGGACATGTGTGATGTGCAGGACAGGCTCTCTTCCATGCTGATTCCCAGAAACCTGAAACTGTTCATATCCTCTACCTCAGCTCCACTGATATAAACAGGGTGTGTGTCCTTTTTTCTGAAATCAATGATCAGCTCCAAAAAAAATTAAAAAGTTTATCAGAAATATATTTTAAAGTCAAGTGACTCATTTTTATTTTATTTCACTCATTTTATTAGTTATAATTAGTACTCAATATTTTGAATTGAGAAGTTTGTAATTAGTACTGATAGTGTTGTCATATATTAATACAGAAAGTGACCCTTAGATCTCTATTGTCAGAATCAAAAGTTGCCAGCTATTTTGTTCAAATAAACAGCCATCTTATATGTTTGGAGTCAAACTGAACACACCATTTGGGGAGCTTTACAGCTGTAAGACTGAGAGTCTGTTTATTTAAAAAAGTATATTTTTGGTATACCTTCCTTTTATAAGTTGGACCCTCTTTTTGGTTTAACCAGGGGCCTGGTTAACTGGGGATTTTTTTGTTGTTGTTAAATAAGAGATGTTCTGTTTAAGTGCTTTGGAGCTCCATGTTAAGGCTGGTGCAGAAACATCTTTTGCTCAGTGACTTACAGCCATTTATTGGACATTGTCCAAGCCATTGACAAGAGACGTTTTGGCGCTGTCTTTATATGCACCTCTGACAGTAAATATCAAATATTATATTTCAAAAATAACATTTAACATTAGCACAGCTCAACCTGACCACTGTTTGTGTTCAGAATACCAAGAAGACAAGGCGTGTTTTCAGTCAGTTTGCTTCTGACAGTCAGGAGATACACATACACAGCCCTCAGATGCACATACAGTTGCTGCCTGATGTGCCCACTCAGATTATTTCAAACATCTTTACAAACTGAAACTGATTCAGATCTGGAGGATTTCCAAAGGAATGAGTCTGAATGAGTCTTTCTATTGCAGTATCACTTGATCACATGAATTGTAAATAGTTGTTAATGGAGCATTCATTTTGCATTGGAAAGTGGAAAATTCAGACACAAATAAAAGCTTGTTTCTATTATAAATGCTTCCCAAGTTATTTAATGTTTTGTAAAATCATTCTACAAGGTGAACCTTACACAGGTCATTGAAAGCCCCACAACCCCAGTTGTCATACAAATAATTTCTACACAAATTATTTCTGATTATTCATCTTTTAAATACCAACATGCCATCTAAATATGAGTGCTTGGTGTTATTAGGGACACCAGATTCCCCTGTACTAAGCCCTGTGTTGTTCAGAAAGGAAGTTATAAGCACTTTTTTGAGGAAGCCTTCCTTCATCATTTACTTAATTTTACATGGGACCATATTTTATTGATTGGTGATGTTTTACTTGGTTGCTTGCAAATATTTTTATGACAGTTTTATGACAGTTTTCATGAATAAACATGCTCCTTTTTGACAGTTCAGGGTGAAGGGCTGTGATAATCCCTGTTTCAGCAGCTCTCAGTTGGCAGGCCTCCATCACAAGAGGATGCAGCTTTGGGCCAGCGTGAAAAAGTCTGGCTCTGAGGCTGACTGGCAACATCAACTATGAAATTGATTAATTAATTACTCTTTTTGAAAAGCAATCAAAATCTCTCACTGTGTCAAATAAATCTGAGATATTTGATTGTTTAAACAAACATTTTAGAGCCACCTCAGAGTTTGGCACATTATCTGTAAATCACCCACTTCCTTGCCCCCTGCAAATCACACCTCCAACAGCCAAACTTTCTCCTTTCTCACCCCTTTTCTGTTAGGAAGGGTTGAGGGAGGCCCTGGAAATCTCCCTCCTTACTGGATCATAACTGAACCAGTGTCGCATGTTTTCAATTTCTCATTTCTGATGTTTAGAAAATTATGATCTTCCCCTCTCTAAAGGTGTGATCCCACAGTGTTAAATAACTACAGAGCCATCTCCAAGCTCTCCATTTTAGCTAAGGTCCTTAAATAGCTGGTGAACGACGATTATTGCATGTGCTGAGACAACATGTTCCTCACCAGTTTTAGAAAGAAGCACAGTACAGTAACTGCTGCCATAAAGTAGTACATGATATTGTGGAAGCCTCGGATGCTAAGAACTACTGTACTGCCCTTTTTATTGATTTGTCCAAGAAATTTGATACTGTTACCACGACATCTGATGCCAGAGACAATCAGACATAGGCTGGTGAGATGAATGTATTGGTTGGTTCTCAAATGACCTCACCAAACATAAGCAATGTGCGCAGGTCAGTGGTCTCCCCTGTTTTCTTAATGTCACCCAAGGTGTGCCACAAGGTTCAGTTTTAGGACACATCTTTTTATTATTTATATTATCAGTGTGGGTCACAATATTATCTGCATCTGTGCATCTTTGTGATACTATTGCATTTTGTTTACACTATTCAGTTGCACTGGTTCCACCTCAAATAAAACCAAGGCCATGTTTTTTCCAGAACAAATCCTTTTTTTTTGATTGAACGCCAGGTAAAGGCCTCTTTCTTGCCTTTCCTGAATTATGGGGATGTTCTGTACTGGTTGCTTGCACTGGTATAACTCCATGTATGAATCCATCCTTGGACTGCTGCCCACTCATTTATTCACGTACATGTCATGTACACAGTGCTGCCATAGTTGATGCTCCCAGGGCTTCTTCCCTCTCTCAGGGCCCCTCAGCCTGAACACACCATGGCAGGAACTGAAGCTGTCCATCATGATTCATCCAGATTTTAAAGTACTTTTAGGAAATCTGGAGCTGCTGCTGTTGAGAATGTTCTAAATGAGGCAGGAAGCCACTGATGACAACTGAGAGCCTTTTTCTCTCTTGTTGTGGTGCTGAAGGGAAAGATCCTCTGAAAGAATTTGATAAGAAATCTTTTAATTTGCTGCCTATTACTAATGTTAGCAATAGGGTTAGCAATATTCTTTACTATTATCACTACTATTTTTCCCTTGTCAGACATCAAATGTGTCCAAAACATACTGAGGCACAATAACATTGAAGAGCATTTAAGAGCCACACAGTTTAAAAAGTGAGTCAATGTTTATTCTCACCAATAAAAACATACAGTATCTAACTTTTTTTTTTCTTTTTTCTTTTGTTTTTTTTCTTTAGTTTTCCCAAATCAAAAATCGTCAGTTCTTTCAAAAACACGTTTCTTTTCACTTAAAATTCTAAATAACACTTGAAGAGTATTTTGAAGATCTCTTCACTTCTGTGCAGGAGCTGAAATCCAACACCAGAGACAGTTCAATTCAAGGCAAATTAAACTCAGTCAACCAGTCTGTAGTTTCCTCACAGCAGCTCTTTAAACGCTTGGACAGGGGACAAGTGCAAAAGACTTTAACACCAGCAAATACTGTACAGCACCACAGAGACTATACAACGCATCAGCCATGATGCATCTGTGTCCTGCAGAAACCTTGTTCATCTGTTTTATGCCATTTTTGGCTAGTGTTATGTCCAGCATGTGGGAAATATTTGACATTTGTGGCACAGAGACACACTACTGCTAATGAATGCATTGATAAATAACAAAAGTGCATAGGTGTTGCGGAAGAAAAACAATAATTTTCTTAAAAATCCAGTTCTCAATTTGGAGGTTTTGGGGTTCAGCCTCTTATTCAAACAGCACTTTGGCAGTGATGGTTTCTGCAGGACACACTGCACACAGTGCTGTTCTGTGCTTCTCATAATTGTTATATAAAAACCACAAAAATAAAAGACCTCCCCATTGTGTCCTACAGGTGTGACACCAACAGCCCAGTGCCACAACATTAGTGTTACTATTTCAGTTTCACACGTTCCTTCACACTAAAACATGCTACTGGAAATACAAAGGAGTGCATGTGCAACTTCAAATGTTAAATTATCATGTGTGCATTTATCAACAGATCATGCTCCCAAATGTGTTTCCTAATGCTTTTACATTGTGTAAATGGAAAACATAGATTTAAAGCTCAGCAAAGGTCTCTTAACACCTGCACTGACACTCAGGAAAGGCAAAAGTGAGAAGTAAGTCATTTCAAAGTACCAGCAGAGATCTGTCACTCCATCTCAACATGAGATAGAGATATCGGCCCTATAATGGATCCAGCCTCATCACCTAAAGCAGGGGTGCCCAACCCCCGGGCCGTGGACCGGTACAGGGCCATCAAAGAAAGAATAAAAAAAAATTATTATTATTATTATTATTGTTAAATTGTTATATTTCTGTTTTAGTAAGTTTTTTTTTTTTTTTTACCGGATATTGGTTTACTAACTTTCGTCTGTTCCTCTCCAAACGCTTGACAATTCAACAGCACTGCAGAGAAACAAGCGCACTGTCTCTGGACAGTTACCACTCATGGTTAAGATCACTGTTGGTCAGAAATGTTCACTGATCACTATGTAGCCCAGTTTATAGTGTGTTTTCTGTTTCATAGTGTTGAATGATTTCACCCTCTGTGGACTCACAATATATAGTCTGCAGAGGAGTAGTGAATAACTGAATGATTCTACAGCAATGACAGGATTTAAGACTTTTAGAAGATAATACTGAAGTAAATTCCACAGCTAAAGCTGAGTTATGTGTATTTAGAAATGGATGGTCACAATAAACTAATGAATACATACTTGTATGTTTGACCTAAACATGATTACGATGATCATTTTCAACACTTTGTTTTCCGAGCTCCATATGCAGTTATGACATAAACTGTGAATTTCCTGAAAGATCTCTTAGATGGAGTCTGTTGTCATTACTATAACATTTATAATGTAACTGCAGAGCCTTGGACATAACAGACACCAGACAAATAAAGCCTGAAACTACAAATACCACTAAGTATTCCACTGAATCCACTGATAACAGACTGATAACTTGAACATGAAAAACAATGTTTCTAATCACATATTATCTTTTCACATATCACTTTGCACTGATGGTAACATGAGGGGTGTACTACGAAGCAAGTTCAACATAACCAGGCTTTCTTCATGTTAGTGGGCTCGACAGAACCAAAAACCCTAATAAGAGATAACGGGTGTCATGATGGTGGCCCAGTAGAGCATATTTAAACATTCAACGCAAAAAGTGCATGAATGTCTGACACGGTCCCATAATAAAGGATGTGGAAATCACTTTGTGTTTTGGCCAGATCAAAGTGAAATGATTTTGATTGATGAAATATTATTTGTGATATTATTTGTGAACACCAATAGTTTTCTAATTGGGTTCTATTTGCTGCAGTATGAGCAGTGTAAAACAGATCCGGCAGCAAATCTGGGCAAAGCATAAAAACATAATTCTAGTGTATAGATGATATCCTGAGTAGTGATATGATTAAAATGTTAATATTACCCGCAGTAAACAGGAAATAATTAATCAGAGGCCCTTTTTATAGCCTACAGAGCCCTTAAAGTCCTGTAAGATAATTCCTTATAATAATAATAATAATAATATAACGGTACCTAAAAGACAGCCTAACAGCTTTGGGAGTTCCATACAAGTCCATGTCTTTGTGCAACAGCAGAAAGATCTTGTATGACTTTCTGGAGTGAAGATAAAACTTGATTCTCTCCATATTGTGGAGAGAAGGTCGAGTGGCTGGCCAGAGCTCCATATGAGGACATCTAGAGATGCACTTGGACTCACAGACTCATTTCCATTACCTACCTGTGATATCTTCACACATGGACTAAACCCAATGAACTCAGTTTATCTACAGTTTATTACGACCCATGTTTAACTTCATATATGACTGATGATGTTCTCTGTACATGTGGCATCTATTGCACGTCTGTCCGTCCCAGGGAGAGGGATCCCTTTGAAGTTTTTCCTGACTCGGTTCGAGGGTCTAAGGACAGAGGGTGTCACAACTGTACAGATAAAATAAAATAAATTTGAAATTTGAATTACTGCATATAGTGGCTGTGTTCATGTGTTCATTTGAAGTCTTCAGAGACACATATACATATACAAAACTCTAAAATTAGCAGTTCAGCATAAGTCGCCATGGTGATCTAGCCAGGTTAAAAGAGAGCCACCTTGAAAATTCTGGATTTAGGCTCAACAAGCTGCGCTGACCCATCTTCTCTTGCTCATCTTCTCCATCTAATCTTGCTTTAGAGTGCACCCCTCTGATGTACTTATCCTCCAGTAAATATAAATCCATTGTAAAAAGAGTCAGACTTTCTTAATGTAGATGATAAGAAACACAGTTTAAATGAACCCCAACCTGAAAACTCTCAAACTCTCAACCCCTTCATTAACACTGGACATGTGCAGATGTGGTAGTAACACTAGTAAATAAAGTCAGTGCATGTGGTGCAACATGAAATAACTGGATTTAGGTTCACAGTAACCTGCTTTCATTTCAGATTTGTTGTCTTTTTGAGGGAAATCACTGAAGTATATAAATATTGACATCTGGTGGCAGTTACCTTAAATAAATGAGCACTGATGTTTTTTACACTGGAATGGGTTAGTAGTGAATGTCATGGCCTCAGGAAACACACACAAACAAAAAAACACCCATAGGTTTGTGTAAGTGCTCCATTAGTCAACAAAAGCATCTGTCCTCAGTCAGGTTCATCAAAGAGTCATTCTGAGAAGTATCACATTGTTCAGGAAGCATCAGATGGAGAGGAATTCTCTCTTTGTGTAATAAGACCTGGGTGCTGTGCTGTTGGCTTGTTAACCACACAGCTCAGGACTGATTCAGAGTCTGTGAGGTGCAGCGTGTTTTTGTAAAGATTGGTCCTGTGTAGAGCTCCAGCCGCAGAGCTTCTCTGTCCGACCGTCCTCTCTCAACAGACATCAACACCTGAAACAGACAGGAGAAAACATGTTGGTTGGTTATTTCTCTCAAAAATAGAAACCAGCAGAATCATAAATAATGGTTCTTCAGTCTCCATCTCTTACTTTTAAAACATGTCAGTCTAATAGATCTAATGAGTAATTTGTCAAATGAATTTTCACATAAGTAACAAATTAGGCCTCTTAAATATACAGTGACAGCTCAGTGTGATCGACACTTTAGGTGTCAGTAAACTGAGTAATCCTGCCTCTGGAAATAACTGACACCACCACCATCAACAGAATGAGTGTGAGGCTGAATACAGGAAAAATTAACTATAAGAGCATTGATATGTGCAGTGTTGAAACTGATCCTGCTCCCACTGAGATCAGCTCAAATACACAAATGCAGTGGCTAAAGATGACGTTCAAATGCCTTGGCTTGTGCCCCAATATAAAACAAAAAGTCTCCTGGTGTGAAAAAGCTGAAATGCTGCTCAGAATAGCTCAGAGTTCGAGATAAGACTAGTCTTTATTAATCTCATGGAGTGAAAAGAAGCCTCAACTAAATAGGTCAAATGTTTTACTGAGCCAAGACTGTGTATATATTTAGAATATAATCTTCACACATAGAGAAATATCACCAAAGGGCACAATAATGATAAACTCACAAGCTTTGTTCACACCCAGCAATGTGACTGACTACAAAGTAACATCCTTTGGTTCTGCTGTTAACTGTTCTTTGTGAGAACACAAACTTGATGAAGAATACAGTTAATACATTTGTAATACAATTATAATTCAACACTGTCAAAAGTCACAAATATTTCTAAAATTCAAAATGTTTCACTGTTCTGAAGTGCACACCAACACCAGACCACTGACCATGTCATACTGGGTGCCGATGTAACAATGTGATTTCTCAAAAAAATCATGAATTTTAGGAAAAAGAGCTTTAAAATCATGCCACCTATTGATACTAAAGTAGATAATCGCATTATGCATTACATGTTATTTCTCTCTGCTCTTCTCTCTTTCTCAAACACCTCTGCTACAACATAAATGTGCTGAAATATGATGTCATTGAAGCCACACTGTCAGCTCCTGGAGTCGGATGGATTTGCTGTGCGTACACAAAAAACATGCATACCCCGTTTTCGACATAAAATGGCAGTTAAAAAGAAATGTGTGACCTCTCACACACTGTCCTCTCACTGACCGGTGCACACACAGTTTACTAGAGCCAGCTGCAGGTGATATGATGAGGAGGAGATTAGATTAAAAGACCTCGTATACAGGACAAAGGAGGAAATGTGGGTTGGAAAACAAACATTTCAAATATGGTGAGCAGATTTTAATATCTGTATCTATGGATACTTCCTCTGCCAACCCACCATGAGACCACTCCCTTTCCGCAGCTTATTCTAAACCGCTTCCTCCTAAGACTCCCTCTCTCTCCTCTTCCTCTTCAAAGGCTGACACTTTCTCTAAATCTTTAGGATTCTCTCTCTGTAATATAATCTTGTTCTTAGCCAGGTCTCTGATACAACTCTTAATCCCTGCAATGACTCACACATGCATGGGCGTGCACACCAACACACACCATGGATATGCAAACACTGATAAGTCACACACTCCAAGTGTATAGACAGGAAAAAACACGAGCACAGTAACAAATACAGATACATGTTTGTGACCTTCACTCACTATCTGACAGACACCTCTCTTTAGTGACAGACACACCAGCGAAAAACTGTCTGCAGTGTAATGCATAAATCTCATGAATATAAAAATGAAATGTAGATAGATTATATATTTGCTGTACTATTCTTCTCCTTGTCCTTCTCTCTCACTCTCTCTTTCACGCTCTCTCTCTCACACACACACACGCAGCCTCAATGCAGCTGACTTGGCTAAGCTTACAGTTGGGTCTCTGAACACCGACTAATCTCCTGTCATGCATTAACATAAAAAAGAGCTAGGCATTAAACTGGTTCTGTTCCGCTAAATATTGTGACGCCCGACTACAAAAGCAGCTTTAAGAGCAGAGGCAAAAGTCAAAATATGAGCTGTTGAGCTGGAAAATGTAGTAGTGGGATTATGTGCGAGTGTGTGTGTGTGTGTGTGTGTGTGTGTAATGCAGTGTAAATGACATTTAAATGGACAGCAAGGATACTTTAAAGCGATCATCATACTCACGAGTTATCTTCACCCTCCTAATCTTAAGACCTTTACAGTCACAGACCGAAATATAGAACAAATTTATCTTGGAACGACGGGACATTTTAATCTTAACTCGTGGGACAAGTATCAGTGTATGTTGTGTTTCCACTGGTACAGCAGGGACGTGGTCAAAGACAGCACAGCTTTTGGTGTACGACTCTGGGTGAGGGTTCAGATCCCACTGACTTTTATGAAGCCTTGCAGTTATTTAGGTGGATGTGGGAGTCAACTCTTGCATGTTCCATTCAATAATGTATGAGCACAGTTAATCTCTAATGCTAAGCAGCCCATATCAATGTTTGGTGTCCATTCAGCACAGAGTTCTGCTACAACACTGCCAAATCAGCAGACCAGCTCATTCACAGTTGAAGCAGTAGTAAGTATTTGTTGTAATTCATATTTTTATACTGCAACAAGATTCTACAGCCATGCTAGCAGCTCCTGAGGACTGTACTTTGAGCTAAATGTTGGCATCAGCATAACACGCTGACAATGACAATTTTAACACCCTGATGTTTACCATGCTAGCAATGGCTAATTCTCAATAAACACAGTGAAGCTGAAGCTGATCGGAGAGTCATTAGTATTGTATTAACAAACGTTAATGTGGAACATCAATGACTGAACCAAAGTTCGTCAAATCATTCTACATTCCCAGTTACATCATCTGTAGTTATCCTTGATTAAGTCAGTCCCTTCATGATCTCAAAAAGTTCTTCCTGCATTGAATCTTGTTTACCAGCTCAGTTTGTTTTCTTTGAATCTTGGAAGAAATGGACACTGCATTAAAATATTTATAATTTAAAGTTTCCTGTTGCTTTAATCCAACTATCTATTGATTGAAGCTTGTCTTGACCTCAGCTGTGTTGGCCGTCAAACTAACATGTGCAAAGGCAACAAAGAGATTGTGATTGATTGTGATGAATGTGCTGATATGTGAGCCTGTGAGAAGCAGTGACAATTTGTTAAAAGACTGCTCCTATAGCCTCATCAGTTGTGTTTTTTCTTGCACAATTTAACATGCCATTAGGACAATAGTTGATGTGAGAAAGTACATTTATAGAGACCCTTGTCTCTGAGGTGCTCACTTCCATTCCTGGTGTTAAATGAATAAATAAATAATAATATGAGCAAAATCTGTTTTCTAATGGGTTAAGTCTTTGCCTAATGTCCCATTTTGATGATGAATAAATTATACCCATAAAAACAAAGTGCGGCAAACGCTGCCTACACTGAGCATTTAAATCTCAATTAGCCAGGCTCAGTGGAGACCCGTGGGAGAGGTGGCTGTTATTGCTGCTCTGAGTGCAGGAAATGGTACTAAATACCAGTATGATCTATCACCAACAACTATGTCACAGCTAAAACAAGATAAGGTCGGGAAAATTGAGGACAAACTGGTGGTAGGAGAAAACATAACACATTTATGTAAACAATAATTAGTGTACACACAGGGAGTGAAGGAATAAATGAGACAGAAAGATAGGAGCTTTAAGTATGACAGGCGAGATGGATCTGAGAGGAGCAGGCTGCTCTGGGAATCCAGTTTCATAACATGAATTTTTGAAAGGGTGGGGGCGAGTGAAGAGGGAAGGAAGGATGATGTAGAAAAGGATGCATCACTGGGTGGATATGGATGGAGGATATTTATATAACACTGTCACACTGTACAGGTTCTCCATGTACTTAGAGAGGACAAGAACAACATAACCTCCAGAGAAGCCTTGTGCTCTGTTTTTCCCTCAATATAGACTATGCATTATGTACTTCTTAGCACAAGAATAATAAAATGCACTCATGTGATTATAGTTGTAAAATTTCAATGCCATATCTTGATTCATGACGAATAAATTTTGAGTTGGGTAATCTTCATTCAGTTCATCCAGAACATTTCTCTACATGCAAATAAAAAAAATGCACGACAGGAACAGTATGAGGCAATCACATGACAAAACAGCCTGATGGTATTTTAATCGTAGCTGATGATTTTCATCAAACAGACCTCTGAATTGTTTTACCTAAATCCCACCATGTCCACACTCCCACCAGTATGATCTACGGTGTATGGTGTGGTAATACACTGGATCACATTTACATGAAATTCATGGCAGCTACAAAGCCTTCCCTGTATCCTTTCTGGTCGATCAGACCATATTTCCCTGCTTCTCCTGCCTACTCCCAGCTGATTAAAAGGGTCACACCATCATAAAACAGTAAGTTTGGACAGATGAGTGCACAGACTGGCACATGTTGACATTAAACCAGGAGAACCACGTCAATCTTAAGGACTGTACATCATCAGCGATATCATATATAAGTAAATGTATTGATGAATAGAATCAATCCCCAACCAGAATCCCTGGAGGAATGGAGAACCTATCCAGAGACCTATCCAGATCCAAAGAAGCTGCCTTTAGTTCAGGTTACAGAAGATACAACATCACTGGAGAGAGACTGAAAGCTGACATCAGAGAGGAAAAGCAGAGACATCAAGAGAGACTGAAGAGAGACCAACAACACCAGAAATATGTGGCAGGTGATCCATAACATCACAGGCTACAAATCAGGAGTGCCCCTATCAGATAGCAGATAAGCATATCTTTTAAATACATCTCCTCACATAAAAGTCAGCTGTTTATGACCATGCAGACCATACACAGCAAGCATGCTATGCAAGATAACAAAATGGGTGCCTGTGTTGAAGCATGTTGTGTAAGAAGATGGCCAATACAAACTCTCAACTTCAGTACAAACAGAACTGCATACCTGCCTGCAGCTGTTAGCTGTTGTATGTCCAAGGCTTAAAGCTACTGGGCCTGATAGCATCCCTGTGCTAATACATGCCAATCAACTCATTAATGTAATTACTGATATTTTTAACATCTCACAATCACTCAAAAGCACTCCCACCTGCTTCAAGACAGGCATTGTCTCCCTGGTACTGAACACCCGCAGTGTCTAGTTGAAATAACTACCCTTTGTTGCACTGCATCCCAGTGTCAACAAAATTATCAGAATGAGACGGTAAAATCACTAGACCAACTAACCACTAAGTAGTATCTATAGCAGACTGACCAAAAGGAAAGGACCACAAACAGCCTCAGATATCAGACACACACTCTCCAACCAATACAGCCACTTACCTTCAAGCCACAGATACAGGTCAGTCCCATTCAACACCAAGCAGGCCACGTTCAACATTGTGCCCACTTCCATCAGACTTAATAAAACCTGAGCTAGCTCGGGTGCTTAACCTTATCTATTATTTATTCATACATTTTTAAGCACATTTAGCACATACCTACTCTTAGACATCTTTAAGTGCTTTAAGCTGAACAGATATGTTGTCTCTTGTTTGTCGTCTGTCCAGTAACATGTTATGTGGATTTAATCACAGACAATGTAGAACTGCTTGACTTTTTGAAGCTTGCTTCAAAGTTGTATATAAAGTGGAACACAACAACACACCACTCAATTACATTTGCAATATGTTAAATAAATTCAAAAAGGTCAAATTGTGCCAGTCCACAGTACAACGTGTCCGTGTCCCAAACTATTCAGTACAAGTTGTTTGGCTCAGTACATGACACTCTTTTTGTTTTATTTTGTATGTCCGGTTAACCAAATAATACTGTCAAATCAGGATTAAGGCACATGTGGAGCATACATTTCAAGGTGTAAAGAGAACATTTTAGGTAGTGAAAATCAGATCTAGAAGAACCTCCATTGTCATTTACATCCAGTGTTTGTTAGCATTATGGTTTCCCTGTGAGTTCCAGAGAAACAGGACAAAGAGCAGAGGATGTCACCGACCTGCTTCATCCTTCAGCATCTCTAGTCTCATCTGCCACTGCGTTAATTGTATAGTTTGGTCTCTCCTGTCTATGTGTGGTCTATACTTTACAGGCTTCAGTGGTCCTACCAGCTCTCTGTAGCATCTTGAAGTTGCTCAACATCTTTCACTCCAAACATGCTATAGTCTACCTGACACTCTTCAACCTACTGCATGTACACTTAAAGAGCAACTTGCAAGTTGGAGACCCCAGTGAATTCGTGAGTAGGAAAATGCTGTATAAACCAGAATTTAAAAACAATATCCATATATGTACACTACATTAACTTTTGTTGTTTCTGGTAAAGAGTTTTACTTCTGATCAAAAAGGATGCACTGAACATGATGTAACAACAGTGTGAGTGGCCAAGCTGGATCGCAATACTAGTTTTGACTTTGAAGAGGTTGTACATGTATATTCATATGCATAAAAATATGCTATTCAGTGAAAAAAGTTTTGAGCAACACTCCAAAAATGTTTTTCTTTAATTAACATTATATTACTATTTTAAAAAGTAATACTCAAACATGATAAATAACTGTAGGGTGCATAGATTTTTTTTAAATCTAGCTTTTACATCATTTTCCTATATGCTGGTTCTTTGGTGTCTTCAGTCTGTAAGTTTTCTCTTTAATACCATTCTCTTTAAGTACCATTGTATTTGTATTTTATTAACCTAATATCAATGCTTTTTAATCACCATACTACATAACTCTACTAGTACTTCTATATGTACAACAAGCTGAACATCCTGATATCAATCTAAATGCACAGCTCCGGGATGGACTTCGACACAGAATGCATAGAAAGAGGCATCCGTACCACCATGTATGGCAGCTGTTATCAGGTCCAAAGGTCTGTTTCTATTTTTGTAGTTACTGACTGTATGGGTGATTCAGAGGAAAGTCCAAGATGCCTCTGTAAATGTTTGATTTACCAGTGACCCATTCACCGGAGGCAAACAATATCATTAAAGTAAATCATTATTTGGAGAGAGGCAGGGCCAGACTCCATCAATCATTCACTATCAGTCTAAAAAGTGCTGACTGTGACTGTACCTGGAGACCTGGAGACAAGGCTATGAAGTGACAACTCTTCCACATCTCAGGCCTCCTACCCATTACCATTTTGTTTTTGATACTTTACTTCAGTCTAGGCCTGCACAATATATTTTTTCAGCAAAGCTGATCGCGTGTATGTGAGTTAATTGGCCTGTTTGTTTGTCTCTCCTCTGTGTGAATGCTGCTGTCCTGTTCTGTGTTTGTGTGGCCTGATTTATGTTCTACAATCTATAGGTTTGTCATCATCATTACATATATACTGTGATTTTCTGTTGTTAATTTATTTTGCTCCTCTTTTGGTCTTCCTGGGGTTTCTAACATTCTAACATAGGGGAATGTGTATATTAGATATAATTTTGGTTCTGTTTTTTAATTTAACCCATTTAACACAGACACACACACAAAGACTATGCAATATTTTTCTTTCTGGATTCGTCACCTGAACATGATGAAAGACTGATTTTTTTTTGCCAGTTTTACATCACTAAACTGGTAGCCAAGTTTTGGATGTTTGGGGACAAAAATCCTCTGAAATTTAAATTGAAAGACTGATTTTTTTGCGATTCTTTAAATCATTAAAGCTAGATTTTTTTGGGGGGTGAAAATAAGTAAAAAGATACTGAGACTGGCCTCTAATTACTGGTAGCCAAGTTTTGGAGTTTGTGTTGGGGACAAAAATCCTCTGAAATTTAAATTAGTCCTTCTGATTGGCTCCAGTCCTATGCATGAAGAAGAGAGTGACTGCTTCCACATGGGCTAGATTTTTTTGGGGGGTGAAAATAAGTAAAAAGATCTCCCTACTAAGACTGGCCTCAATTATGTGCTAGTTTGTGTTCAGAAAGTCCTTCTTGGCTCCACCCTTCTGGTCATGAAGAAGAGAGTGACTGCTTCCACATGGGCTTTGATCTCCCTTAAAGCATATAATTACCCTTCTGGTCCTGCATAAAGCTCTATCTATATGTGTAGTCTATAAAATGTGAGTGTGTAACACGTGTATATGCATGCTCTGTAGACAGCTGGATTGACTAAAATAGAAACTGAATTGAATCTGTTCCATCAGACGCATGTGAGAAAGACAACTGACAAACACAGCTGAAAAGTCTCCTGTGATACACTGATTAAAGATTAATCTGCACCTAAACCTGCACTTAATGCAGGCTTCATGATTCAACGTCATGAACACACACCGACAAGAGGAAAAAGCACAGAGGAAAATAGAAGGAAGAAAAGTTCAGAGATCATTAAGAGCCTGTCACACAAATACACATATAAATGCATGGTCTGTGAGTACGTTGTTAGCTAGTAACACCTAATGCCTGTCTAGTCAATAAACTGACTTTTCAGGTGAATAAACATAGACTGCAAAACCCACAATGGGATGCACAAATAGAATGCATATGACAAATGGTAGCAAAAAAATGGATGCACAAATCCATGCATGGTAAAAAATTCCATTGGGTTCAGTCTGAACACACACACACACACACACACACACACAGAGCTGGCTTTAACTGCAAACTCTTAGTATCAGTCCTTCAGTACCTGGAATTACAAGCTCCTGGTGTCTCCCTCTTAGGCAGGTAGGTGTTTCCATGTGCTGACAAAGGCGGTGGGGATCAGTGAATAAGGCACAGTGGTGATGGAGTTCCAACTATCTGACGTAGGGTCGTAGCAGTCCAATGTTTTACACCGTTGCGTCCCAAAATAACCTCCAACTACATACAGCTTATTCCCTGAGGCCACGGCGTGGCAGCTCATTCGTTTGGATGTCATGTCACCCACTCGAGTCCACTGATTAGTTTCACAGTCAAAGCGATAAGCAGAGGCAGCTGTGAATTCAGTGTCGCCACCCATGATGAAGATCTGGCTCCCTAAGACGGCAGCTGCTGTGTAGCGCCAAGGCTGGGGGCATTCAGCAGCGATGTTCCAGCGGTTACCCACGGGGTCGTAGCACTGCACCTAGATATACGAGACATAGGGAGTCAGACAGTTGTTGCAGGCTGTGCTATAGCTGACAGCATTCAAGGAGCAAGAACCAACACCGACTGAACCCCTTTTGTTATACATGGGTTTTACTTTATATAATTCAAGCAAACATATCAACAAGCAGGACAAAGAACATCTAAAGACAAAGGGGTCTTTATTCTAAAATGTAAATCAGAAATCTGTCTGTTAAATGAGGGTTCAGTCATTGTAATTTGTTCTTTAGTTAGTTAGAAACTGAAGTGTGAACTGTGGAGAGCTCTCTAAATATTAAGGAAGGTAAATATACAAATTCACCAACCTTGGAGGCCTTGTCTCTGTGTATGGTGGTCCCCCCGAAAACAAAGAGTTTGAGTTTGGCACTGACCACGGCTGCATTACTGACTCCATCTCTTAGAGGAGCCATCATAGTCCATTTATTACTGAGAGGGTCATACCGCTCAACCTAGGAAAACATTACATGACAACACTTTAATACCCTTCATGTCTGATTTCAAACAGACATATGGCTTAGAGGTTAAGGCTTAAAATCAGTGATAATCTGAAAAGTCACATTATGCAACATGCACTTCTTAATGGCTTTTTAACATAAATGTGTTCCCGGTACATCCATAACCCTACCCCTAACCCTAACCCTAACCCAAATATTACAGATTCTTGTTTTGGTGGCAGCAAAAATTAACACAAAAGTCTTCTCGTACTTTCTCAACAAGGGCCAGTACAAAACAAGATTAAAAACTGAAGCTTAAGGATGGATCAATACCGGTTGTCTGTGGCACATATAGTCATTATATTGTTTAATGTGAACTTAGCGTTTGCATGTTGTGCATATTATGTGGCTACCTTCAGTGCGAGCCCAAACAATGAAGCAGTGTTGAGTTTGTAATATTCAGAGAAAGTCAGAATGTCAGAGAGTGTTGAGTGTTGTTAAAAATGTTAAGCTCCTTATGAAGCCAATTCAATAACCAGAGTAGTAGTTTTGATGTCTATAACTTTTTCATGCTGCTATTTGTGGGACATAACATTAGCTCAGGGCGGCACAGTGGTGTAGTGTTTAGCACTGTCGCCTCACAGCAAGAGGGCTCTGGTTCAATCCCCAGTTGAGGCCAGGCCCTTCTGTGTGGAGTTTGCATGTTCTCCCTGTGCCTGTGTGGGTTCTCTCTGGGTACTCCAGCTTCCTCCCACAATCCAAAGACATGCAGGTTAGGTTAACTGGTGACTCTAAATTTGCCCCTAGGTGTGAATGTGAGTGTGAGTGGTTTGTCTGTGTCTATGTAAGCCCTGTGACCCACTGGTGTCCAGTCCAGGGTGTACCCCTACCTCTCACCCAATGACAGCTGAAATAGGTTCCAGCACCCCCTGTGACCCTGTGTGTCAGGATAAGCAGGTATAGAAATGGATGGATGGATAAACATTAGCTCAGCCAGCTTTGTTGTTACGGGGTATTCCCCTCTGCTCTGTGATCCTCGCTAGTCTCTATGTGTTGCGACTGAATGTAAATGTAACGTTACTTGATAGATGTGCCTTAAAAGTACACAAGAGAAAAACAAGTGGTGTAAGCTGTATTTACTTTTTTTGCAATGCGGTTCAACCTTGATCTGCACCAAACTGCTAATTTGCTCATACAGCAGAGGTAGCAAGCTGAAAATGTAGCTTTTTACACCAGTGACTTGTACTGTGTTTAAAAGCTTTTGGTACGACCCTATGAAAGATACATACATAGTGAAATGTACTATTTTACTGCTTCGCCCATACACCAATCATTTGTTGTTATGTATGTGTCTGATGTCATATTGATTGGGTTTCATAAAGAGATTACAGTTCTGTCCAGGCTACTGTGTCCTGCAAGGACTTTGGTGTTGGCACATTGTGCATGCACAATACAGCTTTTCAGCATTTTCTAACATCCACACCAAGAAAGAGACACAGTCAGAGGAGCCTTGACCTGGACTCTGACTTTGCAGACTGTCACAGCTTTGAAACTGACATGTTGTGAGATTTATGTCTCAACATGTCTGGATTAGTCACTAGTTTATCCATTGAAACAGTCTAATTTGGTGTGTCAACCTTTTCTGTGATGCTTTCTAAGCTCTACATATCATAGCAATTGATCACACAAGTAACATATCTGTAAATATGTAGATGTTGATGTCTCATTGATAAATACAATAAAACCAGTAGAGTATTAATACTCTTTCATGTAATTATTGTTTAAATAGGTGAGATGAAAAAACATTTAACATCCTGACTATGAAAATGTGAAAGAGCTTTATTAGTAATCTTTTAATACAGGTGGTAAATAAAGTCACTTAAAGAATAAAGAAAAAAAAATGAATTCTTAAACTACTGTCATGAAATAAAATGCTTTTCTGACCTGTTTTAGGGAGACTGATGGAGAGGCAGGAAAAACTCCAGCTATGGCTGTATGACCTCCAACAACGTAGAGACTATTCTCCAACTCAGCTGAACCATGGCCAAACCTGAAGAAAAGACCACTTATGTTATGAATATGAGTGTATGTTGGGAGAGGCGGGGAGGGGTGTTTTCAAGTGTTTTTTGTTGAAATACTAATTTTGGCCAAAAAAAGGATAAATAGACCCAATAGACACCTACAGTGACTGAAATTAGACAGCAACACTTAGAGAGTGATCTTGAAGAGATTATATTTTTACCATGCACATTATATAACAGGTACCAGGGGTTTATCCACCCCCATACTTTTCCCACCTTGTATTTGAACCCCGATTGCTATTTGAGGAAGCCTGATATACAGTGTCTAACCAGGTAAGTCACTGCCAAACGGAGGTCATTTAAGTGACACTACAGCCATTAAGTTTCGTTGTACTTAATCATAATCATCATAATCATAATCATTTTATAGTAGAGCCACTTAACAGCCTTAGCCAGCCATGAACTGTGACATGAGTGATTTTGTAGACACTTGTGTTATGTTACTCCAGTTATCATCTTGTTTATATCTCCAAACAACATGCTTTAAATGTTTTACTTTGGGATATTGTGTGTATGCAGTCACTTCATGTCCTGGCAAACAAACAATGGATCATGAAACTGGGAAACAACAGACAGGAACAACTGGATTCTTGTCTGGTCAACATAATGCTGCAGTAGGAAGAAATTAAAGCCTACCTACATCTATCATTCTAAACTGAGTGACTTTGGGACTGAGCTGTTAGTTAATTAAAACCAGTGGAAATCACTGTTGGCACTGCAAGGTTATTATATGACATTTTTAAACCCAACCAGGAAAGGACTCACACATCATCAACACTGAAAGTCATTTTAGGGAGAGTAGTTGGTGAAGTTGCACATATTAAGATCTCCAATATCTCACACCTTTTATTTACTGTAAGCTAAACTATACTGTATACTAAAAGCTCTTTCTTTCACTTAAAAATAATCAATCTTCCTTCTCCATTCCCAATCAAATTATTTCCCCCATGAAAACATAAGTTGTCCTCCTTAAAATGATACCCTCCTGTCCTCCCAGTAATATTGGACCATGAATGTAACATTGCCTTTTAGTGACAAGCTTACATCAGGACAGCAGAAACTCTATACATCCTCAAATGCAGATTAATTTCAATGCAGATTCAGAAAATTCTTCCTGTCTTATTGTTTGCAAATGAAGGGCTTGAAGCTGTTTGGCATGTTTAATGAGTAGATATTGTTACTGTTTTGGGGCTGTATCCACATTTTGAGGTAGTATCTACATAGTTCAATGCATTTGCTGAAAACTGCTTTGGATAAAAGCATCAGCTAAATCAAAGTAATGTAAGGTACTACATGACTTTGTACAACTCTAAATTAATTAGTAAAATTCTTCATGAAAAAAATAGAAGACCAAAACATGTGGTATGGTGGTAAAGAACTACAACATGCCTTTGATGACTGTTTAGTATAATGTAACATGTAACTCACCTGGCAATTAGCATGGGTGCTCCTTTAGACCACTCCTCATGGACAGTATCATAGATCCAGACATCTTTAGACACTCCGTTCTCTGATCCTCTTCCTCCTGTCACGTAAACCTTGCAGCCGATGGCACAAGCACTGAACTCCTTCCTGGGACTGGGGAGGTCTGCTTTAGGTATGATCTCCTTGGCTTTATGGTCAACCTAAAAATGGATCAACCATAGTGATTAATTTGCTAATGGAATATAAGTTAAAAGACACACTTGAGTCTTTCATGGAGAAACATAGTGTCCTTAAATTATATTTTTCCTGCTACTTCAAGTGTAGAGCAAAGCAAAAAGCAAGAGCAGAGATCAACTATAACCATCTATTGACACATCCACAAGTAGCCCTGCAGACATGAGCAAACATGTGTTAAGACATGAATAGCAATTAAAGGGACTTTAGCAAAAAACACAAAACATTTGCAATTTTTACATTTTCCATTCACAGAACCTACTGTGGTTTATAATTCAAGACTATAGTGTTTTCACAGTACAGAGTAATAACAACATTTTCTGATGGGGGATTAACTGTTTCAATTGGGTTAAAGCCGTGATGAAATCACAACTCCCGGGCCCAAATTTCCTTACTGAAGAAAACAGTCTCACCCCAACATTGTTTAAGCTGCTGTTTCCAATGTCATGAGGTTCAGTCTCACCTTTTAAAGCCAACATGGATGAATTAATAATATTCTAACAGTTAGGAGTATACTGTGCTGCCATTTAATAACATTTATGATCAGATGGGGATGGAGTGTAGAATCAGATACACAACACTGCATGTGAATGAATGTGCTTCAAGCCAAACGAACAAGACACCTTATACTTCATTCAGCACATGAAAATCTTCTACAGATGCGTGGTGGAGAGTGTCCTGTCCTCCTGCATCATCGTGTGGCACGGCAGCTGCTCGGCGGCAGAGAAGAAGGCTCTGCAGAGGGTGGTGAAGGCTGCACAGAGGACTGTGGGACGCAGTCTACCCACCACCACGGACATCTACACCTCCAGATGCAGGAAATGGGAAACGGGCCTCCTGCATCATGAAGGACCCCACTCACACCGCACATGCACTGTTTGTCCCCCTCCCCTCAGGCAGGAGGCTGCGGAGCATTAAGAGCAGGACCACCAGACTGAGGAACAGCTTCTTCCCGGAAGCTGTGAGACTGTTGAACTCTGGAGGACCCCTGTAGCCCCTGCTGCACCCCCCCACCCCTTCCCCTTGAATCCTTGAATCCTTGAATAGGTCATACAAGTATAAAAGATTCTGAGTGTCTTTTACCTGGTAGATCTTGTCACACATGAAGGTCTGGCCTCCCAGTATAAGCAGTGTGTGTCCTGCCTTTCGTGGTCGAGCACAGGGACTAGTCACTACTCCGTCATTCTGAAGGATTTTCTTCTTACACTGCATTGCCTCTTCTACTATTGACCTACAGAGAAGAGTTGAGACATAACCGAGAGATGAAGACACATTTGTTTAATGTCTTTACTAAAAGCTTGGCACAATTCTCTTTACAAACAAGCTTAATTTTAAAAGCATCTGGATAGTCATTAAGAGCATTGGATGGCAAAATGGAATGTCTGATTAAGAACTCCATACTGAAAACGTTGAGAGCAGAAAAGATGAAAGGAGAGTGCTGAAGAGGAGGAGTGGAGAAAGAAGTAAAGAGGGGACAGGAAGAGAAAAGAGACATAAACAAAAGAGGAGAGAGAAGATGAGTGGAGGGAAGAAGACAGGAGAGGAGTGGAGGAAGGAAGAGGTGAGGACAGAAGAAACTCGGGCAGCTTTGTCAGGTCAAGGAGTAGGTCTGTAGGGGAGGGGACCAGAAACACACTGATGAAGAAGATCAGAGTGGCAAAGAGGACCTACACTGAAAAGCTGTGTGTGATGTGCATTGAGAGCACAAAAAAAAAAAAAAAGTACAATTCAAACTCCTGTACTCCTGATTGTGATTCATTAAGTCCACACAGCCTACCTGCTTCTCTTGTCAGCCATAACCAGCTCTTCACAGGCTACAGCCTCCAGTAGGCATTCAGAGGGCAGCAAAGCCAGCCTGATGCCCCTCAGCAGCTCTGGTAAATGGTGACGCCGACCCTCCAAGTCATATCGAACCCACCGCATCACAGAATTAAACACAACCTGCCAAAAGACAAAATTGTATAATGTATTTTTTTATTTAATAGATTCATTCTGACAATAATTTACTATGTCAGTGTCAGTTGTCACTCTGCTGTTGCTTACATGTTGTGAAAAAACTGAAAAAACAAACAAGTTCGTATATAAAAATGTGTACAAATATAGCTAAATCTTACTCACATTTTTATTTTATATTTAGTAAGTAGACTACATGTTTTTCTAAGAATAATAAAACAGGACTTGCTTTCCATTATTGTAACTTGTTGTTATAAGTGACTATGAAAGTAATTTTTAGTTAAGACTGTTTTTGTTCTTTTTTACTTCAGTTCAGTTGAACTGTGTTCAATGTTTGGGGACAGGGAGGCTTTTATGAGTTTTATGACAAAACACATTCTACCTGTGTGCAATTCAGTGGACTAAAGAACAGATGCACATTACACTAAAGGACACTGAACTATGATTGTGAATACTTCAGGCTTCAGAGAACAGCCTAACGCTATGAAGGGCTAACAGCAAATGTACTGCTGTAACTCATTCACTCCTTGAGATAATTTTTTTTCTAAAAAAGGTAAATTAGCTAGTGATAATTATATTGTGTTATAAAGCTTAAATTAAATTGATTTGGAAATACAAAAAATGTTATTGATTACTGTTTTTTATTGGACAAAAACAGAGCATATAAATTAGTATGTCAAATCCCTTGTTACTGCCATGTGGGATTTCTAGACATGAAGCCTTAAGCATTAAGATCTTTAAGAAGATTTTGAAAGGACTGACAAAAGGAGGAAGGAAATGAACAAAGAAAAGAAAGGATCACCCACCTGTTCATCTTCTATTTCCAGCTCATCGCTAAGAATCAGCTCCAGCAGTTTATCTTTTGACAGACTGTAGAAATCCTCTGATTCTCTTACCTAAATGGACAAACATAGACTTCAATTACAAGCATTGTACATTTAACCTGTAAATTATAATATCTGTTACACATAATTCCTCTCATGACAGTGCTCCTGTACAGTTTCATCTTGCCACATCCTTGAAAAATGATGGTTTAAAAGGGATGAATAAATCAATAAACTGTAAATCTGTTGAGGATTACAGATTTGTGGTGTTCATGATGGAGCAGCTCCACAGCAGAAAGCAAACTGTTTACTCAGCTTTTTTTGCTCCTGCTGTATAAAAACTGCATATATTTCAAATCCAATTAATGAAACACTATTTCACTCAATTTTACTAACAGTGAAAGCACAGCCAGCAGACAAATCAATCCAATCAAACCTCTAAAAGATGGAGATTTTAAAATAGTAAACAAAGTATTCTATTGCCCCTAATGCGAGCATATCCACACACACCAAGTTTGATTTCAGTTTCATCATCCAACGACTATAAAAGCTGAAGCCAATCTGTGAAGTGTGTAGGCTGCTGGATGCTGCAAAAACAATGACAACACTGAGTTCATGTTGCTAAAAGACAAGGGTCATCCAAACCAGTAGTTATAGAAGTTAAAGGCATAACATGTAGGATTTTTCTAAAACTAATGTATAGACTAGAAATGTGTGGTGGTGTCTCTATCTATAGAGACCCTGCCTTCTGCATGGATTTTATTATTTTGCTATGTTTTGGATGTTTTTTGGCGTCAACCTTTGGGCAGTGGTGTGCAGGCCCCAGCCAGAAACATCATGGAGGTTATGAGGGGTGGGACTCTGTAAAAATGTAGTGACCATGTGCCAGATCGTAAGCATCAGAACTCTGAGCCGTGGAGGAGGGACCAACTTTAAATGATGTCTTTATAAACTGCAGCCCCCAAATGCTACTGTTATATATAAGAAGAGGTTCATCATTTAGAAATAGTCAGAAAACTTGTTTTTTTGGGCTCTGGGCTTGTGTTCTTGCAGTCTATGTACTGTGAAGAACATCTATGAGGCTGACTTAACCACCATACATAACCACCACAGCTGCAGGCATTAATTAGGCAAGTATAAATTGACGGACACTAGGATATGACTTTGTGCAAGAAGCCAGAAAACACTTGCTAAAGTAATCTTTACCGTCTCGTAGTGCAGCAGACACATCCTCCACGACAGCTCGTACAGTCTTTTACACTGATGAGCGTCTGACAGCAGCATCATCCCCAGGCAGTTGGAGGAGTGTAGGTTTTTTTCTAAAAACTCTGCTGCTGCGTCCCGGATATCATGAAACTGCAACATGTCGCCCGCCTCTAACAACGACTCTGCATTCTCCTCATTTATGATGACTCGAGAGGAATAGGCAAAGTCCAGCAGAAGCTCCAAGACCTGGAAGAGCAGATTAGACTTAATTAGACTTAACATGATATGTACAACTACACACAAACTATCACACAGCTGGCCTGATTGTGGTCTGTGTTTCAACTGCAGAAACCTGTAACAAAGTTGGTTGTTGAGGGATAACTCCAGGTGTAAAAAACAGCCCTGCTCTGATAGTTCGGGAGTTCACAGAGCTGTGAACTGTTGCTGGTTGTGTACTGCTTAATTTTATGTCTGTAGTAAAAGAAAGTTAGGCTTTGTTGTCTGTTTCTCCACTAGTTTAAAAAAGGAGCAAGAAAGTGTGTGAGAATGGATGAATAAGGGAACTGCAGACTGAGAGAGAGAGAGAGAGAGAGAGAGAGAGAGAGAGAGAGAGAGAGATTTTTTTTCATGATCAGAGAGAGAGAGGAACTTAGCAGGGATGAGATAACAAAGCAAGTGAGCAGGACAAAATAAAATTTGATTGTTTCATGGTGGTTATGTTTTGAAGTAGAAATAATAATACATCAAACCCTCAGCAGACCATCTACAGTAGAGACATCTAAAAAATAGTTTTTTTTTATAAATTGTTGTGTTATTCTTCTTTGTCCTCCTCTTTCTCTCTCAGTTTCTTCTGATCTTGTGATTAGTTGGGGTCTCTGCTCCATATTTAGGGAAGGATTCTGGCGTTTCAGTGTTTTCTTGATTTTGCTTTCTGTGCTTATTTCTTTTGAGGATGGAGGTCTGTTAGTCCAGTTTTCGTGGCTTTGTTTGATTAGTTTAGTCTATACACTGCTCTGGTTGTTTGGGGGTTGAGGGGGTCTCTGGGTCTCACAGACCATTGTGTGACTGGCCCAGACTTCCCCCATCCTTTTGTTATTTTTGGCCAGGCCTCCAGACTCCAATAGTTCTGGTTAACTTATAAAAGTTTTTGTAGCAAAGAGAAGCTTTAATATTTGATAGTTAAAAAGTACAATTGTGTAAGTAACACTAGTGATACCTCGGGGTGAATACTGTCTCTGAAATTGACGTCACTGTCCAGACTTTCTCGCAGTCCTCCGCTGAACATGGCCTCAAAATAACAGCTGCAAGCTGCTAAGACAGCCCTGTAAGACACAAACACAGCATTTAGTCAGTGACCAAAACTGTCAAGATTATAGGATATAAAGACAGAAGCACAAAGACAATGTTAAAAGTCTCTATAGAAAAGTTTGTTGTGACAGTGTGATGGCTGTGTCTGTGGAAAGTTCAATGCAGAAATGTTGTCAGGAACTGTTTACCTGTGACATGGGAATGAGCGATCCCCGGCCCACAGAGTGACATCAGTGAACATGCACTGTTTTCTCATTGTGTTCAGGTGGGTCAGGACACTGTCGGGATGTGAAGGCTTGTGGAACAGTGAGATGTTCATGGAGCCCGTGCTGGTGCGGGATTTACGATTCTCATGAACAGTCACCGACATGGTGGCTTCGTTTGGCACTTCCAGGGAGTCGCTTGGAACAATCTCTCCTACTGTTCAATGACAACAAGGACAGAAAAGGCAAAGTAAGTCACACTGTGGGATCAGCAGCAATTAGACCTTATGTATCTATGTTAACATTTTTAATGTGGTCAGCAAGTACAGAACAAAAAAGGGTATCGCAAATCAATACAAAGTTGTTCTGAGAGATCACCTTTATTCAGACAGTACTGACAGATAAAAACCAACATGTCTCAGTCATGTCATAGCAGAGCAGTTTCAGTGCTCCTTGTCATTGATTCTCTAAACTCTCTTGGAGGGATGGCACCATTCTTCTAAAGATATTCTCTCATTTGGTGTTTTGATGATGGTGGTGGAGAGCTCTGTGTAACACATCTGTCTGTCTATAAATGTAAATGTCCCATAGCTGTTCAGTTGGGTTGAGATGTGGTGGCTGTGAAGGTCAAAGCATATAATTCACATCATTTTCATCCTCATCAAACCATTCAGTGAGCCCTTGTGCTCTGTGATGGATGGGGGCGTGAGTACTGTCATCCTGGAAGAGAAACCCCTCCCATCAGGATAGAAATGTTTTATCACAGGATAAAGGTGATCACTCACTGAACAACTTTGGATTGATCTGCAGTGACTCTTCACTCTGAGGGGACAAGTGGACCAAAACCATGTTAGAAAAATGAACCACACAGCATAACAATCCCACCACATCCCGCCACTGTAGGGGTCCATCATTCAGTTTTTTCCTCTAATTTGACACCTGTGTATATATACACTCACTTTCCACTTCATTAAGTACACCCTGCAAGTACCGGGGGTTAGTCCTCTTTTGGTCTTCAGAACTGCCCTAATTCTTTGTGGCACAGATTTAATAAGGTGCTGGAAATATTTCTCAGAGATTGTGGTCCATATTTGTTTGTTTTAATATCTGCAATGAAGCTTAGCAAACATCTGTGTAGCAGGACAAATAATTACAGCATAACTAACTTTTTCACTATACATGTGAGTGTGGTAGACAAACTACATTTAAAACAGGCAATCAATATCACTGCAGTCCACCACTGTTTAATTAATACCAAGTAGTTACCATCAGGTGGCATTGTTCAATACAACACACAGTGCCAAAGTCCTGGATGTCGTAATAAAGAAATGTCATGCACTGTCACAGCATGCCTATCAGATTCCTCCACAAAACAAATATGTTTCACCACAACACTTGAGGACAGAAGCTCATTAGAACAGGTCATAAATCCACTGGAGATGTTACTGGTTTGGTTCAGCTGGGTGGAGAACTGTGGTATTTGGCAAGAGATAATACCAAACTATGAATCCCATCAGTTGAGAATGAGAAAATCTGATTAATCAGATTTAGCAGACAATACCAACTAAAGTCAATCCATGGTAAAAAGAAACTATTGAGACATGGTGACATGTGGTTACGCATCTTCACAGTCAGATGAATAAAGAGACTTTAACAACACATCACAGATTAGAAGAGATGCTGTTTCAGCAGCCTCAATAGTGCCTTTGTTAGTGTGTCTTTTTGTGGGTGTGTATGTGCATCCATCTACATTTGCTGACATGCAGTTTAAGACCAGAGCCACAACAGATCAGTCACGGGGTGTTTGGCATTTAGTGAGTGAGTGTGTGTTTCAAAGATCACAATGCAAGCTTGACAAGAACCTCAATGTGACTGGATTATGTTGAATGAGCAACAAAAGATGAGAAGCATGAGCACATGCATATACATTCACATAGTGAACTGTGGGCAGGGGCGTGCACATGCACACACATGCATGCACACACGCACGCACACACACATACATACATACACACATACACACACACACACACACACACACACACACACACACACCATGTTGTTGATGGCAGAGAAGTGTGAGCCAGACGAGACAATGCCCAGTGTGCATGCCTGTGCCTTTTGGTGCCGTGTCTGTGTTTATGAAAGTATACTGGCAACATTAGTATGAGCGCAACTCAGTCTTCAAGTGTACCTTTAACAGCGCTCAGGCACGGATTCATGAGAGCAGATGTAGATGTGAGCAGTAGCCAGGACAGAAACCACCAGATGGAGAAAAACATCAATATTTGGTGTCTGAATGCAAAAAATTTTAATGCATTGATACTAAATGACTGAAATCACATAAAACTTGTTGGCATGTGGTGTAAAATACATATACACATATAGATATATATGTATGTATGTCTGTATGTATGTACAGTCATGGACAAAAATATCGCAGCACCCTTGCTATTCTGTCAGAAAATGCAATACTTCCACCAGAAAATTGTTGTAATTGCAAATGTTTTGGTATTCACATATTTATTTCTTTTGTTTGCATTTGAACAACACAAAAAATCAGAGAGCAATATATATATATATATATATATATATATATATATATATATATATATATATATATATATATATATATATATATATATATAGATATACACACAAATGTTTTTAGTAGTGTTAGCTCTGTGTTTCTAGAGTGACTTTGTTTCTACTTTTTTCTAACACTTCTATGACACAATTCATTGTTCTGGTAACGTTACAGCCCCACTAGTCCTGCCAACACCAGAGGAACCAAGGTGACTAGCATGGTCCTGCATTCTCATACTCTCTGTGTGGTCGCTAGGGTGGAAAAGACTAGTTATGTTTTCTGTCTTGGTTAGCACCCACCAACAGTATATTTTGCAGACATTCTTAATCTGAGTTTTGTCGATTTTGAGATATCCAAACCACCTCCATTTATTTGTTGTGTCAATAATTTGATTTCCTCAGCTTTAGAGGATAAATCAAATTCACTCACAACCCCACTAATTCTTTTCCTCTTTTCCAGAGAACTTTCACTTTTCACCAGTATTTTAATTATTTTAAACAACGCTTTGTAGTAGGAAATGGATGTATACTTTGACATGAAAGCCAAAAACAGCATTGTGATTGGCTGCATTTATTTTCGCTATGTGATAGGCTGTTAAATCTATCGAATAAAAATGCCATTCGTTATTGATGTTTAGAAACCTGTATCGAGATCGTTTTATGCCCTAAGCCACCTAATGAGTGTGACATGGGGCAGTTAGGTTTACTGTGATCTCATCCAACTCCGTGTTGGATTTAAAAAACAAAAAAAAACTATTGTTATCATTATAAAAATTATTATGAGGTGTAGCTAAATTCACAATGATAGCATTTTCAGAAAAGGTGTGGCACAAATCAGACATTCTGGTATGAATAAACAAGACAATGGTAAAATGCCCACCACAGTTTCCTAGAGCCAAAGGTCATGCCTTTAAATGTCTTCATGTGTCCAAACAATACAAAACCTAACCTTATTACAACCATTTGAAACACATAAAAGAAAATCAGCACGCTGAGAAACTAAAACCACCACATTTTCAGCATTTTTGCTTCATAAATGACCTCAACTTTGTGTACTTTGTATTTCCTAATCATATGATTGGGCAATTTTGTCCCCTCTGACCAATGTCTACTAGGTCATCAGTGACCAACCACTTGTGGTCTACATTAGAGTGATAATGGCCATTACTGAACACGATGCAGGAAAAACAGGTGTGTGTTAGGGTAAACAATCAGAGGGAAAGACAGATAACATGAGGGACTTTTTGCACTGGTAAACTGGCTGATGATGCATGGATGGGAGGGGGCAGGCAGGGATGACTCAACAAAAGCAATATTAAAGGGATTTGGGGGCTTCATTCCACTTGCAGGACAACTTACGGTGACAGAGATTGCTGACCCAGGCACAGGCACTGACAGTCAGGAGGTGAGAGGGGCTCTGCATCCCCGCACTGCTAAACAGGACTAATGAACACAAACAGATTTAGGGAATATGCACTGCTCTGTATGTATCAATACATATAATAAAGTAGTAAGGTATAAGTGGGGTGAAAACAGTGATGGGCATTGCTGTATCATGCATAGATCACCTCTACATGAATAAGCTGTTTCAGTGCACAGCAGACAGCAGACCAGCTGCTCACTGTTTGGTATGTTACTCACAAAGGTTTTTGCCTGAAGGGTATTCACACTGGACCATCACAGTCTTAAAGGTGTAGTCTGCAATCCTGGAGAAAGCTTGTCGATATTTGAACTCAACAGCCAATCAAACACACTCCTCCCTTCAGTGCTCCTTCAAAGTGGCATGAGTATTTGATGATCTGGGAATGAGAACGGGTCAGTGGCTCTGTCCGAGCCACTGTTTGTTTCCCATTTACAGAGCCTGGGAACAGACAACTGAATTTGACCACTACTGGACTGGATAGAACTGCAGACTACATCTTTAAGTCAATGTTTTCACATCATGCAATAAAGTGTTGTGAGGTGCAAATACAGAACAGGTGACCATTTCAAACAAGGTGAAGAAATGTTTTTTAAAAAGGAAATTCTAATCCCCCTCCATAGGATAATTAGGGAGTTTAATATAGATTAAACCCTCTCACACTATGATTTCTGCAACCTAGTGCTTACCTCTAATCTACTAGCATGCATGCACACACACACACTCTGTCTTGCAGTAGCACAGCTCACCAGTAGAATATCAACAGAGCAGCTGAATAGAGTGCGGCCTTGTAAAAAGGCTGCTAGTCAGCAGGCTTGAGCTTGTTTATCCACAGTTAGCATAGCTGCACCGCTGGACTTGTTGCCAAGGGCCACTTTGTGTGTGTGTGTGTGTGTGTGTGTGTAAGTGTGAGTAAGGGAGCAGACAGTTCAATGACAAGAGGCCCATTTGTGGGGAAGTCTTGAACTTCAAACTCTCTCTAGTTTTTTTAAATTGAGCAACTACACTTTCTCAGTAAATAATGTTCTACAAGTGGGTCACAAAGCACTAAACTAAGCACTAGACTAAAATGAGGAGTTATAACAGATTTAGTGACCGCATGACTGACAATAGTGAATAGCGAAAGACTCAAAATGCACCTAAAGAACCTGTTTGTAACAATTTACATGTCTTAATCGTATAGTAATAATTTTTTATTGTCAACATGTGAATAGATTGTAATCTAACTTAGAAATCAGCCTATATGCTGCTACAGGCAGCCAAGAAAGTCAGGGAAGGTCTCATTTTATAAAGGATAAGGGATGTTTTTTTCCAACAGATGTGACTCTCCTCAGCTCCTTCCAGCATCAGCAGTGTGCAAAACTAGCTAATGTTAGCTCTAAGATACTATAAGATGTCTTTACCAATATAATTTATATAAAAGTTAGACAATATGAAAATATTGAAATGTATAAATGTCATATTTATGCTTAATTTAGATAATGTTATTTTGAGTGTTGATGGAGAATCATGATGTAGTTATTTCAGCAACCTTTAATCTGTTTGTAACTAAATCACAGTTTGGGGATCAATTGGATCAATTTGGGATCACACTGTTGTAGTTAAGAAGAGTCTGCTAATGTTAACAAATGACCAGAACACACCACGACACGGACTCCAACTCAAACTCCACGTAAACACAAAATAAATAAAAAGTTTTAACCCCTGAAGCCTTACTGGCAAAACAAAAATGTAAGTGACAAATGCTGGGGGAAAACTCGGGTCAACATATTATGCTGAAACATTAGTGCATTGTTTCAGCAAAATAAGAGCTGTGAGAGAAACTAGAATATCAGTAATGAATTGCGTCAAATCACCCTATTTCTAATATTCTGTCAAACAATGATTGATAAAGCTGGCTAACAAGCTGTCAACATTCTTTAAACAACTTCACTGAATAGCAAGTTATCAAAATAACGCCTGTGAATCATGTTCGGTCTCATGTGTGTCACTTCACTGTAGACTCGAGCCCACAGCTGACTTAACAGCCACAGATATCAGTGTTAACAAGCATTTCTTAATGATACATACAGAACCTTTCAGGTTACAGTTCTCATGGATCTGTGCAACACCCCGATGCTACAGTTGTCTCGGCCAACACGTGCAGCCTGTCGCACTGATGTCCTGCAGCTGTGTGCTCCTATTGTGCTGAACAGGAGAACGATCCGCAGACACCAAGCTACTGTAAATTAAATCTCAGTATTCCTCAGCGGGGCAGACTTCAATAAAAACAGAATTACCTTGACCTATTTTCAGCAGTGTTTGCATGCATCCTGACCAGAGCGCACGTCTCCCGAGCTTATCTTAATGTAACAGAAGCCATGTGCTCAGACAGCGTGCTCTGAAGTCCATTTTGTCATCACTGAGCCCGATAAACGACCAACCTGGATAACACACTAGTCATCGAGTAGCAGTCAAGCCAAGCCAAATCAACCAAAACTAAGCTGAAATTAGGTGGTTGTTCGGTGCAACAATGCTTACTGTAGCACTTAGCCTCTTTAATTAGGGGTGAGAATCCCCTGAGCAGTGAGAAAAACCTCACTAGTTTGGGGCTGCTGGGGCTCAGGAGGTAGAGAGGGTTGTCCACTAATTCAGTCTGCCTGTCGCTGTGGACTTGGACAAGCTACTGGCCCCACATTGCTGCAGAAGGCTTATCCATCAGTGTTTGTTTATGTGTGTGATGAGCAGCATGGCCCATTACACTGAAGCCTCTGCAATCACTGTATGAAGAATAGAAAAGTACTATATTAAGTGCAAGTCCATTTACCATTTACTGTGACAGATACAGTCCTAGGTGGGAAAAAGGTTTTCCTGCAGCTACTGTTTGAGTCCTTATTCTTAAAGGTCTACAACAAACAGCAGACTTTTGTTCAGACAAAATAAGCAATAAGAAACTGTCCTGTTGGGCTCATATAACTTTTCCATATATACTGGCATATTAGAAATTAAAAAATGATCACAGCATTAATAATAATAAAATAAATTCAATAAAAGGGTAGGTAACAAAAAGAATGATTATGATGATGACAATCAAACCTAATAAAAGTTCCTTTACTACTCTGTTATTGAATATCAAAGCCAACTTTCTGTGTCTTGTTTTCTCTTACTGATTTGATAAGAACACTGAATCACTGCTCCACTAAGGAAATGGATAATGACAACATTATCAACACAGTCACACCTCATTTACACGTGTAACGTCAGATTAAACGAGATTGTCACTGCAACAGACCAAAGCTGTACACCCCAGCACCAAACACAAGATCAAGAGTGGCCTTTCTCTGACAGTGTGACTGCTCTATATGATCATAACACACCAGCAGACAGAGACGCTGCCCCATTCAATCAATCAGTCAGACGTGTCATCCCCCAGAGACAAGTCCTACTCTCCACCTGCATATCTGAAGCTACAGCTTTTAAACCAACCAAAAGTCTAACACTCACTGACTGACATCTCCCAAATCCACCTGTGCCACTTCATGATTCTTTATGTCGACCACAACCATATCCTCGAACAGCTGTGTCCCAGAAGGCATCACTCGCCTGAACACCGTCCACCACCACTAACCATAGATACACAAAATCCATAGTTTGGTGTATACAGTGGTGTGGGGTGGTTTTGGTTTGGTACATTTTCGGTTCATTTGGAAAACAGTGACTCATCAGACATAATTCTTGTAACATTCAAATACTTGCTGAGGCTTCGTTTTACTATCAATACAATGTGTTGACCATTGGAACTTAGCTAGCAGTAGTTAGCTTCCCAGCTAATAACTGAAAAACTAACCACTGATTACAGTGGTACATGAGTCTGCTGCTTTTAGAGAAACACCGCTGTCACTAACCACGTTGTCGGAAAACACATAGTAATATAAAGAGCCTTTACACAGTGTTGAGCATGTTTTCAGATGAGAAATAAAAGCCAAGTTGAGTTGTAAGTCCAGACAGTGGAGCAGGGTGAAATGGCTCTGCTCTGCGCCAACTTCACTGAAGACGATAGCCGAAACCTGACGGAACCACTTCAACTTGTCTTAGAGCAGCGTGGACAAATTCACACACTGTGGAGGACAGCCACAGTACGGAGACTTTAACACGGCGCGTTTAGAAGGAAACAGAGTATTTCTGAAGTGGTCATTAAATGACAAAACGGCTCATTTCTCTCACACCCATTTAGTTGAGATAGCTTCACTACCAACCCACTTAGTGTCTGAATCTGACTGCCCGCATAAGAAATACAAACAAAAAACATAGTTTCACTCACGTTTATAATACTTGTGGGTGTACAGTTAAATCCACAGAGCGTAAAGCATCGGCTTCGTTGATAAAAACCTCATATTCTTTGACAATAGCTGGAGTATGTCTGGCCGTTCCAGCCTGTCTGACTGGTTTGAGGGGGAAAAGCCTCCACACTGCATCGGCATCGGTAACCAATGGCTTTTCACTTTATCATGACTGGCGTCTTTCTAACCAATCCCCAGTGTGAAGTTGATGCAGGATGGCCTCTCAGCCAATATAACAACAAGTAGGCGGAATTTCAACGGTTTTCTTACTGTGACTGACCATTGATTAGACCAATCATCGTGGTTCACTTTATGCAAACGACGAAACTTAGACTAATGAAATACGTCAACTCAAAGTAGGCGGTATTTTTACAGTTGTATAACCCAATCAGGGAGCGTGGAGAGATGTTTTTAATGGCGGCAGCAAAACAATAGCACGTTGGCACTTGACAGAGTAAGGATTTTAAAACATCCCCGGGCATTGTTTGTTTTTTCTTCTTTTTATTGACAAAGTCTAACTTGGATGCAATAAATGCAAACCTTTCTTGTTACAAACATTACAAAATAAATCTAAGAAAACAGTCGTCCTCGTGTGATGAAAATAGAGAGTGGGATGTGAGAAGCGAAGATCAGATCTACCGTACATCTGGACTTATTCTTTTGTTGAAGCTGTTTTTCCCCTTTTACTTTCTTTTGAACACGTGACTCAACATTGCCTCCTGGTGTATGAAAGGCGCATGTACAGTTTTATATATTTATGGTAAAAGGTGGATCATGTAATGTTCAATTTAACGCTGAATTTAATGTTTTGCTGCTCCGTGTGAAAGTCTGTGTAACTGTTAAATTATTTATTTAAGAGATATTGTTCCTCAGGAATTATTTAGGGAGAATTTGTTTAAAACGGCCCCTGGTTGTCCCCACTTATCAGGGCAGGAATAATAAAGCTAATTTGGTGTGATCAGTGATAGAGCGTTGATTGATGATCGGGCCTGGAAGTTGTACAGAACACTGTTCTCTACATTTGGATAGTCTGACTCCTCACATGGACAAACACATGTTGCACAGTTGTTCAATTAGCAATCAGAGCATTGGCAACAAGTTAAAGGGGCCACAGGTGAGCTCTTGAAGCAATAGCCAGCAGCATAGGAGAGTTATAGGGAGTGAGAGGAGGAGGACAGTGACAAGCAAGTCCTGTGGTGACCTCCTGATAGTGCAGATATAATCTTTTCAGGGAGTGTTTGATCACTCAGACTGCTGTGGCCATCTGTTAAATCTCTGCCAGAGATGGAGGAGTGCTGCTGACTTCCCTGTGGAGTTCAGGACACTGGCAGCAGACTGAGTTGTATTATGAAGCTTCACAGGGGGCTTTGTTTTTTTAAATGGACCCAGTGAACCATTAAAGGATGAATTGGCTTCTCATGATAGACCCACTAACTGCCATCCGGCTTGATAATCTCCTGAATGAGTGGCGCAGAGAGACGAAACTCGTGCTTTCCTCGGGCCCCAAGATTCTCCTCCTCCCGTGTCCTCTGATGTATGTTCTCCCACAGAGCGGCTGCAAGACAAGGTCTGGTCACTTCCTGGCAGCATGTCCTGTTCCGTCCAAAGGACTCACCAGTAGCTGTGGGGGTCCTCGTGAGACAGACTGTTCATTCAGCTCCATCCAAACCGAGGATGCAGATTCAAAGTACTCTGTCGTAACTTTCCTCTCCTTGCTTGAAGATAGTTTTCTTTTTCATTAATGGATAAAACATCTGGCCCTTCAACCTGGTATACTCTTGAACCACTGACTCTTAATCTGTGTTGAAATCATTATCTCCGCTCCTAACACTCCCTAGTTTTGGGTCATCCCTGGTTGAGACACCAAAACCACATGTTGACTGGTCAAAAAGAGAAAATGACCTATTTGAGTTCTATTTGTCAATTGTCCTTCCTGCAATCCACAGTACCTCCAGCAGAAGTCACTGTTGCACCTCCTAACACCAAGCCTCCAGATTTGTCTACCATTTCCTGAGTATCTTGACCTGAGCGAGATGTTTGTTCAAGGTTTGTCTCTTTCTTTCTTCAGTGACCCTAAGACTGTGCTATTAACCTTCTTCCTGGCACTCCTTTACCCACCAACAGACTATAAAACCTATTCTTGCCCCTAAAGACAGACTATGAAAAATAAATACATGGACTCTCTGGCTGCAGGCATAATTCAACCTTCTTCCTCCCTTGTTGGTGCTGGTTTCTTTTTTGTTACCAAGAGGGCTCGATTTCTATGCTCCTGTATTGATTTTTGTGGGTTAAATAATATCAGAGACAAAAATGAGCATATTCTGCCCAACAGGTTTTGTAACATCAAAGCACAAGTAGGAAACTTATTTAAAAATGACTTTTTGACCACACCTGAATCAATACAACCAATCAGAACAGAGTATCAATCAGAACACAGTATCTGATGGAGCTTCAATCACTGCTCCTGTACAGACTCTGTTTCACTGTACATGAGCTAACCCAAAGTGATACAATTGTGGATGAACAACAACTGAACAGCTAATCAATAATTAAACAACACTTTACAAGAAAGATAAGTAATCAGAAGAAGACCAATGAAGAGGTAAAAAGAGAGAATTAGACTGAGTGATGCTGCGGGGAGGGGCTTAAGAGACGAGCTGTTGCACACAGTTGAGAAAGGGGAGGGGAGCTGGAATGTATACTTGCTGTAATTTTCCAATTTGATTTTACAGGTAATCTTACTGTCTGTCACTTTAATAAAGTCTGCTTTGGAACCCCTCTGACGCCACAGTTTTCACTCATCTTGAGCTTGGGAACACCATCTGGCCCAGTCAGAGAAGATCAGTGCAAAGACAGCTTTCAACACCCTGCTTAGACACTTTGAATATCTGGTAATGTCTTTTGGACTCATCAATTTTCTAGATAAATATTCTGAGTCTGAACCTTTCATCCTATTGACCCTGATGACGTCATGTTTCCCAGAGAAATGACCAACAGCTCAATATGGAACTCACCTTATAGTGGAGTACAACTTCCAGGTCCCTTCCCCTCCCTCTAATTCAAATCTTCCTGACTGCGCCTTTAAAAGGAGTCATTTGAAACTCAAAAAATGCTGCGTTGAACAGTTTTGCTTTTTTATGTCTATTTTGAGTTACAAATAGTAGATATTTATTCATATTATTTAAAATCAGAGTACATACATCTGGTATTTCTTACACTGAAAAAACATTGCAATAATATATAATTTAATTTGGCAAAAACAGGGCTTACATTTAAGTATCAAAGTATTTGCTTTATTTTTGCACTTTTTTGTGCCTCCTTTCTTTGAGTGTGTAACCCACTTGTAAAATAAACTCGACCCAACTCACAAAGATCAGAGAATGAAGAGATTAAATTTGGGACACTGAATAGAGACCAACATTGCTTTAACCATGTGTGAATTCATTTTAACGTGTTTTTTTTTTTTTAGGGATAATGTAGTACTGACAGAAAACACACCATTAACTCCAGTTTCTTCCTTCTCTAAAGGAATCGCAATTCCTTCAGCAATTTTAATGAAAATAAACTCTTTTTGTACAATACAAAACAAATAAATATCCATGTAGCCCACCGTTCTCTGACAGACCTCCGGCCCTGCACAGCATCAGACTGTTGTTAGTTGGAATGTACAGCCACACAAGCATCTGATCGGGGCCTGCTTTGTGTTCACGATAAGAGGGAACTGTGAGCTCTTCCGTTCTGTGGTAAACCATTTCAGTTCTGAGAGGCTGAACTGGGGGCCCACTGGCTGCTTTGTCTTTTTAACCTCCAGGATTCAAACTTCAGTTCTCACTTGTCTTTAACACCAACAGTGTGACATCTGCTCAGGCTGTGAGGTTTGTCTCTTAACACTCTATGATCCCTCTTTGACCCATTGAGGGAGTTTCACAAAAGTGATGAGGATGAAACAGTCACATTGATTGTCACTTTCAAAAACATTTTGATCAAATGAGAAAAATCCCCTGAATTTAAAAAAAAAAAAAAAAAAAAAAAGTGTTGTTCCTCCAGAAACAACAGGTCGGTTTGATTCCCTGTTTTCAATTACAGATCACAGGACTATCAAAAGTGAATCTGTAGAACTTTTGAAATTATTTCAGATCCAGAAGTTAAACTGGATTGTATAGAACATGTGATTGCTGAAGAAATTGTTAAATTAGTGATTTAGTCAAATTAATTAGTGGAAATACAGAAAATTATCTGCAACTCTTCTGATAATGAATTAATAGTTTTGGCATCTATCAAGCCAAAATGTCAGACATTGTTCTCAGTATCTAAAAAGAAACAAGGTACAAGCCTTTGTGAAACCCCCTTAATCAGACCATTACAGACAGGTTATGGTTGTACATACAATATTTTATACACAAACTGATAAATATGTGGGGAAAACACACCATGTTTTTTTCTACAGTCATTCATTCCACTCAAGCAGCAATTTCAGTTGCCAGAGAAAAATACGGCAAATGCAAATCTGCATTCATAATGTATACACGTGTGTGTGTGTGTGTGTTTGCATTTATTTACTTTTAAAGTTGTTCACACAGACCAGGTCTTACCTTGGGCTTTTCATTTACATTGTTTCATATGTGTGTGACTCAATACAGACAGGGAATTTATGATTTAGGGGGGTGGACTGAAACATTCCCTTTCCCCCTTAACGTCGCCACTGCTGCTGGTTATACCAGATAGATTCAGAACAGGTTAATCAAAACAGTCAGGCATTTACATTTTAAGATGTAGAGTTTCAATCATGTTCTTTATTGTCCGTAAGTGTGTTGTCTTTATGTCACACATCCACAAGTGCATTTCAGTTTTCTCATCTGAATATAAAGGAGTGCCTGCTGAAGCAGGCCCAAATTGTCCAAGTTTAATCTGTTGTGTCTGTTGTCAACCACAAAGTATTAAATCTCATAAACCTCAATTGTGCAAAATCTTTCCTGCAAAATGTCACAATGCACAGCTTTATCAAAGGACTTTGAGTTACTTTTCTTTCCCAGCTCATGAAACAACAGAGCACAGGGAGTGTCTGGTGTAGAGACAGGACGGTGTGTTTTTGCAAGTGACATTCGAGCTCCCGCACTACCAAGAGGCAAAAGGACAAGCAGAGAGGTGCTACTGCTGATGACCACACTGTGTTATATGGGTTCAATGTAGATATGTTATGTAAGAGTTGCAGTACATTATGTTGCTCTTTATTAGCTCTCTGTGTGTGTGTGTGTTTCACAGAGGGAACTGTACAAGAGAAGTTTACTCAATACTTATCTCAAATACTCTTTAGGAATATGACCTCCAATAAGAATTAATTTGAATCATTTACATTAATTCTGGACTGCTTCTGTTCTAAAATGTCAAAATTAGATTTTCAAGGACCTACTTTTATTTAAATGCTTATCCAGACATTTGTTCAATACGTCCATTCTGTCAGACTGGAGCACATGTGAGTAAAATGCTTTTGTACTACTTCCATGTGAGTCGTATGCATGCTTATATATATTTATGTTGTCCACATATCCAGAGCCCTGGTTCCTTGTATGTCTTTGAGACCAGTTTTCCGGGATGGATATTTGAATATTGTTCTTTTGAACTCCACCTGAATGAGAAGACAGACAATAAAAGTTTTAGCCACCTTGAAAGTACTATAACTCTGCTCTGTCAGTGACTGTCAACCTGGGTTATCAAACATTGATTGTAATGCTGCAGGAGGAGCTCAGGTGTCTCATACAGTATGTGACCTCATGTTACAGGTACAAGTAGGTCCCCCCCCCCCCCACTTCAGAGAACCAGGCTAGCTGTAATCAAACTTTTCATCTCACCTCTTAAAATGGGAGCAAATAAGTTTGTTCCATGAGCACTGCAGCTGAGGCTACACCGTTTATAAAAGATACTGTATACTGTACCTCATATTACTGCTGATGTCCTGCTGTCTCTCAGGACATCTCCTCTTCCATTCTCTCCTCATTCTGCTCAGTGTCTTCCTCCATCCTCTCCTCTCCTCCTGCTGCTGCTGCTTCCTCCCTCTCCTCCTCTGATCTCCTCTCTCCGTCTTTGGCTGTTGGAGTGCAGCTCTGTCGCCCTCGCTGCCTCTGGCTGCGTCTGGCCTTGCGGGTGAGGCCCTTCCTCCTCGGCCCCAGAGAGGAGGTCTGATTCGGAGTCGCGGCTGGACTGGAGGCTGGGGACAGGGTGGGACATGAGGAGGAAGGGGAGGAGGGTTTGGACCTAGACACCGGACTCTGTGCTGGGGAGGTAGGGATCGTTGTGGACAGAGTGTGGCTAGCAGATGTAGACGTTATGGCTGCAGAGGACTGTGTGTGTGAGCCTGAGAAGGTGCAGGGTGTCTGGGACGGGTGATTGTTCGTTGTATCCGTCAGGTCTGGATGCGTGGCACAGGTGGAGGATGCACAGACTGTAGATGAATCAGGAGCTGTAGAGCAGCAAGCTGCTTCAGTGTCAGCAGGACCCCTGGGAGGAGAGTCTGCAGAAACATGACAAAACACATATGTACAGTTCAAGTCAAAGTAATAATTCCTATATTGTATACAACCTCGATGGGACAACAAGAATCCTGCTTCTGCATTTCCTCCTACCAGGGCCACTGCTGGTCTGGGACTCATCGGTCATTGGCGGCTCTGCCTCCTCTTGGATTGTTGGTACTGATGCTAGTAGACCTGAAACACACAGTTATGTAATTTACCCAACTACCATTAAATGTAAACACATCTGTTATCTATGTATAATCTCACTGTTATAGTTTACTTTTAGTTATTTAGTTTACTTTATTATGGTTTGTGAGTCACTGACAGTAGACTGGGGGAAAAAAAAAAAAAACCCCACACAGGAAAAATCCCTGGTAAGGGAAAGCAATGATTAAAACACAAACAGGATCCTCACATTGCTTTGTTTAACACAGAGTGCTGAAGCCACAATTCAGCTTTGACTAAATTTGATTATGTATTTTTGTCCCTCAACATTTACAGTGGAGTCACAAGAGACAGAGATCCATTCAGGTACACACGAGCCGGGAAGCGTTTCATAAAGAATCTACCCTCTAAGCCCGGCCCCTAAGAAACTGATCTGGATTGAGAAAAAGATCTGGGATTAGTCAGTGAAGCCAAAGTATCACATTAATTTTGTGATCACAGTTATAACTGAGCTTTCTGAAATACCTGTATGAGAGCTGAAACTAAACATTTTAATTATTTTTGGTAATTATTAGTTTGGCCAGCATGACATAATTTAACTATTTAATTAGTCCATCACAATGTCCTACAGCCTACAGCGAGGTCTTCAAATGTCTTGTTTTGTCTGACTAACAGTAATGATGCATAATGTCATGTAATGCATGTGACCTTTCTGGCAATGTTAACAAAAACTGAAAAAGCAGAATGCATGGCAAAGCTGTTGTACTGGATGACATTAGACTGTACAGGTGTACTTAATAAAGTGGCCCGGTCAGTGTATGTGTGTATGCAGAGTATTAAGGCTATACTGTTATTGTAAAGGTTAGTCAGACACAGGTCAGTCTGTCAGCTGACTTACTGAGTCCTCTATAATGGGAGAGTTGCTGGTAAACTTGTTTCATTCTCTCGATGTTGAGCCTGCTGCCCTCTGCGTGGTTAATCATAGGTTTGGGGTAATCCACCCCCACCACACAATTTGCTGCCTTCTGGACTGACTCTGGAGCGTTCCATGGCTCATAGATGTATCGGTTTGGGTAGTCTTTCAAGATGGGGATGTAACGCCTGCAGGAAATTTCAGAAGAAAAGTTCAAATCATTTGAACTTTATTTCTATTTGCTGCTGACTTTTTAAAACACATCCAGGCAGATTACAGCTAACAAGTAGGAAACATCCCTGAGTTTGCAGAGGTTTGAGATGGAAAAAAAAAAAATCTACCTAATGTAGTCTCCTGATGGATCCGTTCTCCTTCCAAATCCAACAGGACAGTAGCAGTGGAAGAACTGCTGGAAGAAGGCACTGCAGGACAGCCACATCCAGCTGCCAGCATTTACACTCCAGTCTGCATCCAGGAGCAGCTCCTCAAACACCTGCAGGAACACACAGATACAAAATGCTTCATGATGTATATTATCACTTTGTCCTACACTGAACTTGGCTAAAGAGTCATACTGCTTAACTAGACAGTGTAAAAGCAAACAAGGCTTATGTGTTCTCCACCTGTCAGACACCAGGTTTTTGTTAAACTTTTCTGTCTTACCTTCATGCCGCTCTCCCAGCTGATCCACAGGTCTCCCCTGGTGAGGAAACAGGCCACGGCGTGTCGGGCCAGGTGGTGGATCCAGCCCTCCTGTCTCAGCTGGGTCATGATGGCGTCAATCCAGGGAAAACCGGTACGACCCTCAGCCCACTTGGCCAGTGCCTCTGGGTTTTGGTCCCAAGGGATCTGGAGACGAACATATGACGCAGGAAAGAGATTAAATATATCATTTTCATTCTCTCTACAGACAAATTCTTGTTCTCTCTACCTCTGTTTATTCTGCTCTTAAATCAGTAGTCACATGTATGTTGTGGCATTGACCTTTAATTCACTTGTTTCTGACTGGGGTCTTGAGAAAGATGGTTATTCCCATTTCCATGCAGCTCACTGTGTGTAAACTCTAAACTACTTATCCAGGAACATGGCCTTTGACAAGCTTTCTTTGGCTTACTTTGAATGATCTTTAAGTAAAAATGGTTGTTCTTCAATTTGGATATCTAGTGAAGTTTTCCAATTTATACCACATATGTATTGTGGTGCATAATGTAATCACAAATATGGGAATAGTTCAGATAATAGTTAGAACCCACATTAGAAAACCAGACTACGTGAACTCCCGACTTACTGGCCTACAATGTCTATGTGGTACAAAGGCCCACCTGGACACAGATAGGGTTTCCCTCCATGCGGTCAAAGTTTGGGTTGTTGGTGGCAGCTGTGTAGAAGAACTCCCTCCATAACAACTGGCCAAACAGGGACAGAGGAGGACTACAGCGCTTACGGAGCTGATGAGGAGCACAAGAGGGAAGGAGGGAGAAAATAAAAAAAAAAAATCAAAAAATCAGTCAAATCGAGTAATGAATGATCATAATTGTCTGAGAACAGAGCAAATAGTGTGTGTTTTTGCAGCCTAAACTAATATCTGACTCAGATGTATCCACTGTACCTTCATGTAGAGCTCTCTAAGGTTGTAGTATAAAACCCTGCAGGACAGACAGCCGAAGCGCAGGTAGGGGCTGAGGCCAGTGGGGCTGGCATACAGAGAGCATGTGTTGACCCGAGGGTGCTCAAAGTTGGCCACCCACACCTACAGACAGACAGGGGGAGGGCATTCAAGCACAAAAAAAACTATTTTCCCCACTTATTTATGTTTAAGTGTCTAGTGTTATGTATTCAGCAACATTAGTCCTAAATTAACTACTCAGATTCTCACATAGCAGTCAGGGCCTTTATTCACCCATAACTGCAGAAAAAAATCCAGTCTCTATTTGAAACAGACTTACATACCTGTTACATAACATTTTCAAGTTTAGAATCACCTGTTAAATTGAAGTTTCTTTTTTCCTTCAATATGGCTTGCAATTGGGCTCTAAATATTTTGGAGCTTGTTTTCCTTAGTCCTGTCAGCCATCCGACTGCACTGAATCAAGCTTTTGAATGGTTGTGGATTTCAGAGACAAACCCTCATTTCCACTCTTATGTACGTACATCATACCATATTTATAAGAAACCTCCATGTTTTCTGAACATGAAAAGAGTGAATAAAAACAGCATACATTGAGGAGAAACACGGAGTATGATATGAAATACTTATAGTGCTGTGGAAATTTACATTACAATTTACCATGTAAACTACTTCAGGGTGGGCAATTCCACCCTTTTCATACCTGTATCAGCTAAATGTCTTCCTGCTGTGTTTGTTATTGGATACCATCTGTAATTTTGTCATCACTTGAGTACTGGTTTTTATTTAAGGAATTTACAGTAGACCTTCCCATCCCTAAAAGACAGCAAGCAAGTGTTCCAACAAACTCAAATGGAAAAAAAAAAAAAAGCTATGAATGAGGTCAAGTGATACTTTGCTGCTACAACTTGGCATTAAAAAAGGAAAAACACCAAAATCATACTGTTTACCTTTTTGTCCAGATGTTTGTTGAGTCTGTCCAAGGCCTCTGACTCTCCTCCCTGCCAAACAGCTGCAGGTAAACCCTCTGTCCTGAAACCTGACACATGTTCACATGGAGACAAGGTCAAATACAGATCAAACTATTATCTAATGAACAAAGCCTGGCCTGCATACATTTAATAATGGTATATTTTAATGTGACTATTAACAACTGCATGTCTAGTAAGGTGTGACTAAGAACTTTAGTAGTTGTGCAGTTTAACAAATAAATGGTAACAGAAGCTAACTGCTAGATTTGTGAATGAAACCTGCCTCCATATAGAAGGGAAAGACACAGTCCATGACTAGACCATGTATGTTGGCCACTTGTATTCAGTTACATACAGTAGTGTGTGGGGGGGATTTATAGAATCAAACCTGTGTAAATAATGTCTGATTAATAAATATAGCCACATCCTCTATCCAAGTTTTCTCCAGAGAACACAGAACATGCTAAAGTGTTCAGTTATCATATTCAATTCTAAAAATGTAATACAAACAATCATATATACCTAGTTCTTCCAGTGAAGGTATACTGTATAGTTGGTCATGGTTGTCGGCTATTTTAGTGTGACATTTGTCCATCTGCTGCTGGGTGATGGGAGGCAGTGGTCTCCTGGGCAACTCCAGTCTGCTCACAATTGTCTGAAACCGCTTAAAGGTCAGAGGAGGGCTGCTGTTGTTCATCTCTATTATCCTGTGATCAAAACAGAAGAGGGAGAGGTACAGCAGTATTTATAAAAGAGCTGTCGTCACTGGCAGTGTTATGTTGAAATATCCAAATACACACAAGCACACAACAAAGTATAAAAACATTATATAAAAGGAAATGGATGGACTTAACCCTTCATACGATGCTTCTGGTACAATTAAATAGTCAAATACTTATTTATTAGACAACTGAGCAGATTATCAGCAGCTTTGTGCCAATAAGACTAAGTCAGAGGTGCAATACCTTGAATCTGTGATGGATAAACAAAACAAGATAAAGACATGTGGGTAGTGAAAGATAAAGGTGATGTGGCAGACAGTGAAGAAGGGGTTTGTGTACATTGTTGACATTTTGTCAAGAGGGTGGCAGTAAAAGGAAAGCTTGTGGAGTATCCAAAATGAAAAGGGTTTATCCACTTTGCATGACTATATTCAATGAATTTCATGGCAGCCTAAAGGTAGGTCATGATGACTGTGTTTAAGTGGTATCATAGTATTCTCTACAAATTCCTGCCAAAAATCAGCCCAATTTTCGAGGGCAAACACCCGTGGGCACCTGGGTTTCTGTAATACACTACAACTATATTGTCATCTAAGCTGCAGGGGTTTCTTCCAGTTATTCTTCTTAAAGATGGCATAAAATTGCACCTTATCATTTGTGTGTGTGTGCTGTGTAGGTTTGATTTGGGGTTGGACGCCTGCATGTCTGATTCATCTACCTGTCAGAGTTCAGAACAGCATTCAACAGAGGATGCAATGAACACTAGTATAGATCCCTGATATTCACAATTGATTTTCAACAGCAATGTTCCAGCAGAACAACATGCTGAAATGGCAGCATGTGACTCATTCACCTTTCGGTCACAGCACATAGTAATAACCACATATCAGCTCCCATATCTATTTGATTAATTGCTGTGAATATTTGTAGAGACATTCATGATCCGAGAGGATGAATCTGTAACCACTCTCCCATGACCTTTCCCTCTGCTGCCATAGTGAGGTTGACATTTGTGGCCCCGAGTGAAATTGCTATTGGATAGACTGCCATGACATTTGGTTCAAACATTTATGGCCCTAGCATGGCTGTAGACTCAGCTCTGATGACTGTTTCTCTCTAATCTTTTCTACCTATTCTTTAATCACTAACTTTCCACTAAAATAAGAACACATAAGACATAGAAGAAAATAATCTACCATTACTTTTCACAGGAGCCGTGTTATGGATTAAAGTGACATGGTTGAAATCAATGTATGTTAGCAATTAGATTTTTCTTTATGTGTGCTGAGATGTATGAAAAACATCCAAAACATAACACTGATGACGCAAAAAACTGTGTTCCACTGTTAATGCAATACAGAGAAAGACCTTAAAACCTGTTAAAAAAAATAAAACAAACATGAAAATCCCTTATTACGATCACTTGGAGTTAGATCATCGTTTTTTTACACCGAATGATACCACTGCAGGTCAAATGTTCACTAATCATTAGCAATTAGCCTGTTAAAACCATGAATACAGCTAATTTCATGGCAGTCTGACTGGTGGTTATTGAGATATTCCTGGACCAAAGTGGTAGACTAAAAGGGAGACAGTCTGTTGTGGCCAAATCAACTCCAGCAATAGTCTCCTTCACTCTCTATCTTATACAACTTGGCTATATCTGTGAGGTCGTTCGGGATCCTTGGTTGGTGGATTTGCAGCTGGGATAACTTCCTATTGGTCAATCACTGCAACTGCTGTGAATGAACAGAGGAAGCTGGGCACATGTCTGCAACTACCAATGTAAACCCTGCAGCTGAGCGCACACACCAAGTTAAGCTGCCTCCCGCTTCATCCACTCATACAGCATTCTTACACAACCAGGCCTCTAATATTTTCATTCATTATGTAATACAGTGCTGTAATACTGTGTCAGTCTGAATGGTCTCCATGTGGAAGGCAAGACACAGCAAGGCTTGTAAATGGGAAAGCCCCTAACCCTTTAGCAGTCCCAGCACTCTCTCATTCTGCAACCTGGCCCCATCACATGGACAGGGGTGTGACCTGCAGTAACACACAATGTCCACTGGAGGGCTCTGCTGCATGTCACGCTGATTGCACAGATTTTGTTCAGCATTTTTTTGGATGCTGTGGAGTACTGGTGATTTTCAAAAATGACCAGAAACATTCAAACAGGTGATTTGTCCTAAGTGTACACTGAGCCTTTCAACTGAACTTAACTGATGATACAACAGTGTTTTGCACCACACTGCATACTACAAGAGTAACACACGGATTGGTGAGGTCAGTGTTGACCAAATGAGGTTGAACACAAAGACATTAATAATGAGTATGTGTGTATGTGTGTCACAAACCTATCCAGGTTGTAGAGGGTATGAGAGTTTCTGACAATGGTCTCCACCCCAAACTCTTGGGCCATCTTGATGATGGCCCCATCTCTCTCCTTCCCGTAAGGCTCGGGGTCGTATTCAAATGTCAGCCTAGTTACTTTCCACTCCTGCAGTGAGGCAGAGAAAGGAGAAAAAAAAGCCAGACCAAAGAAAAGAATAAGGGAAAGAGAAAGAATGTGTTAGCAAGGCAGTGAGACAGGAGCCTGCGAACTTCCACTCTGATCAAACCAAAGATTAAACAACACTGATCATGATACCATTCGACATGGCTCCCGTCACGTGCTTCCTATAATCAAGCTCATCGAGGTGTACCTTTGTACAATACAACCAAACCAAGTTTGTACAATATGTCCATTCAAGCAGTAGGTGTGGACAGTAGTTCAGGTCTATTTAATGTTCATGCTGACTTAAACCACAGAAGATGAATATTATTGTCATATTATTGTACGTTGCATAGCATTTTAGCATCTTCTAGGCCGCGTATGCCTCCCCCACATTTCACTGTACATATTAAATATGAGTATGTGACAAATCTTTGAATCTGAAATGTGGACTGACACGTAACTCATAGATTGATCTGTTTGGCACTACACAGTAGCCTTTACATTTATGCTAAAATGACCATCATAAAATCCTGTGGTTGTTCTGCTTCGCTTTCAAACCACAAAAGAAATGGACAAAATTCCACTTGGAAGAAGGCTGAGACAGCCATCTTGGTTGTTTGGTCTGCTTCAGAGTAAGAGTGACACATCAGCCCAAACAAACCAAACAGGCTTACTAGAGTTTGTTTGTGTAAAAGCACCGCAAGAGGCTAAATTAGATCTGGAAATTGGAGGGGGGGATTTATTTCTGTCATATCTATAAAAAAAATAATAATAAAAATTTGTTTTTACAGGGAACTAGCCTGCTAAGTGACTGTAATGAAGGCTGGGAGGAGAGCTGTTACACTATCCTCATTGCCATTATCTGCTCTTTTATTTAGCATGAAAAGGGCCACAGAGAATTGAACATTTAACAAGCCTGAATACATGACACCAATACAAACACAATATCTAATAGTGGTAATAGTGGAGCAGGGTGGAGGTCCAGGTCTTTTTTAAAGGTTCATAACAAGAGTTGTCATTCATGTTTTCATCCCAATCAGACTTCACAGTAGCACTTCTCTGGTATGATGTGTTAATTGGCAGAGCTACTACACTTGACCCTGTGTTTGGTTGGAATGAAAAGACTACTGGGTTTCCATAGCATACAATGGAAATCCGGCACTGTTATGCAACAACTGCTGTACAGAGGAGGTGAGAATCTGAATGCCCCTCCATGTCTAGAATTAAATTCTCACAGGGAACCTGCTCATAAATGCCAACGCCATCCGTAGCTGCTCTTATGTGGTTCAATGCAGTGTCAACAAACAAGCGCTCAGTCCATAAAGTACTGTATGGTTTTGGTGTTACTGGACGTACCCACAACGGCCATGTTTCTTGGTTCCAACTCAGCTGCATTGACTGTCACACTTGTAAACAGCACTAATGCAAAAAACAAACTCACTTGGTTATAGGTGTAATAGTTCAGCCTCATCTATTGACAGCTGGACTCTGGCACTGGTTCAAACATATACTGGCCTACTTGCTGACACTGGCACAAAATACATAGTCGCTTCCCTCAGGACTTGGTAAAGACAAAATAAACAGAGCTACGAGAAGAGTGATTATTGGACAGAAACAATTCTTTTTGAACTACTGGACATGTGAATAAGCAACTAATTGCTGACAAGTTCACCATATTAACTTAAAAAGGTGATAATCTGTCAATGTTGTGTTCACAAGTTGTTTGCGTTGCTGCCAGGTGGCAAAGAAATCAGTTATTGCAGGTTGAATGAAGTTGTGTTCGTTCTACTACAAATTTTGGTACATTTTACCATATCAGGTCAAATTTTCTACAGGTCAGAGTATTAAAGTACAATGGAAAACCATATGGGCATAATATATTAATTATTTATTATCATATCACATTTTTTCAGTGCTTCCCAGCAGCAGTTCAGTTTAGTTTTAGTAAGTCACAATCTGATGCCTCCATTAAAAATAAAAAGTTATGAATTGTGGGTTTTTTTGGACTTCTTGTCTTATAGCCTATTAAAACACATTTGCAAATTTGTTCAAGTTTTTTTCTAATATAAACTCTAATATAAACTGGGTAAAGAGTGTTAGTCTTAAATTCTTAAATGCCCTAAATAGAAGTCTGAAACTACCCAATGCCAATATAAACATGAGAGCAGGTGACAACCATACGTACGCATTTCAACATGACAAAATGGTCTGAAGAACAACTGCACTCTTAGTGTAAAATATTCATTTCAGCCAATACTGCTAGATTTTCTGCATTTGGTTAACATTCAGACTAGCCCGACATCCATAAGAACCCATAAGAAAAGCAGGGTAAGGTTGTGTTCTGAGTGACTGCAGTGTTAAGAGTGTGTTTGCTCTGTGTAAGTTTTGGCCCTTGGCAGACACAGAAAAGGACAGGTAGTGGGCATACAGACCTTTAAAAGCCTCGGGAACACATCAGTAGGCTGCCCTCTGACTACAAACAATCTGGAGTTGAGCTTCTTCAGACTGCTGTCCAGATCCTCCAGAGCCTCCAACAGAAACCTGTATAACACATAAGGGACATGGAAAATGTTACCTACTTACAAGTCAACAGGGTGACCAGGGTGACTAAGTGTCAGACATATGTCAAATCTACAAACATGTTCAGCTAGAGCTTTGTCAAACTAGTCAGCCATGGTTGTTTGGAGTGAACCCAAATAGGAGGGCTCAGCTTTTTCTTGCTGTTTCATGCTATAGCGCCTCCTGGCTGCAACACACATACTGCAGCTTATGTGGCATTGCCATTTTCAGGGGACACAAATCAATCTTGTGTAAGCTTGAAGCATCTGCCTCTGCATACTTGCGTGGACAATGTTCTTGCCCTAATTGTGACCAGCAAAAACAGCACAGTCACAGGACTGCATATTAATGTGGGACTTTTAATCAGCCCATTGAAGTTTATTTCTGTATCACTCCTCCTTGCAACATTTAAAACGTATCTGCTGAACAGAAAAGCACCTACATGTCTTCTCTTTAAGGAGATCTATTTTTGCACCAATGACAAACATCATTAACTCTAACATATTAGAACATAGTAACTTAGAGTTTTTTGGGTTTTTTTTTTTTTTTAAATATAAACAAAGCCATAGGCCACACAGAACTGACTGGCTGTCATTTGACTCTACATTCATTACATGACAATCATTCATACATTCACTGAAGTGAGAAAAGATTTTGAACTTGTAACAGATGAGATAAACCTGCTATAATCTGCTAATATGCTATTCTGTAAAAGATGAGAAGACATGTTAAAGATAAGATAAAGATCGATGGCCAAGCTTGATGCTGCCTGATACAGGTGGCCACTTCACCCCTCCCTTCTTTGCATTCCTTCAAACAGGGATAATTGTTACTTGGTGGATGGCAGTAATTCTATTTTAAACCATTTCATTTGCTACACCTATATAGAGAATAGTAATATAGAGTATCTATGATGTACAGATCTATGTGTATGGGCTACGTTGATGTCTCATCGGTTATCATAATAGGAAATAACAGACAGGTTCATTTACACACACATTGTCGTGTGTGTGTAAATGTGTGGGCTGCTCCCCGCTTCAGAAATATCATGAAGGAAATCTGTTCCAGGTTCTGGACGGCTGCACTCTTGACATGACCAATGTCAGGAGAGTCAGAGCTGTGATGAATTTTATCCAGCCACTGCCTTTCTAACACTTTCAAAGTGGCCACAGTGCCTAAAGACCTTGCCCTGCTGGCTGCTGTCAGAAGAGCCATGATGAGGTCACCACATGGGACGGAAAGTGGGCTACAGCAGTACAAGACCACACCAAGTGCCACTCCTGTCATCTAAGAACAGGAAACTGCGGCTGCAGTGGGTACAGGCTCACCAGAGAAGATTGGAAAATTGTTGCCTGGTTTGATGAGTCTTGATTTCTGCTGCAACGTTCAGATGGGAGGGTCAGAATGTGGCATAAAACAATATGAAAGTTTGGATCAGCTGTTCAGGCTGCAGGTTGTGTGCCACAGCCCACCTGAGGACTGCTGCTGACCATGTCCACCCCTGACTAACCACAGTGTAGCCACCATCTTCTGATGTTTACTTCCAGCAGGATAACATGCCAGGTCACAAAGCTCAAATCATCTCAAACTGGTTTATTGAATTGAATAAGTTAATCACACTCTCCATATTTTAACATAGCATAACACACGTTAACATTTTCACATTATTATTATTTATTATTATTATTATTATTATTATTATTATGTGTATTAATAATAATAATAATAATAATAACTTAAGCAGCGTTAAATGGGCCCTCACACCTCTATGCCATATTACTAATAATAGATAACAATAATAATATTAATTAATTTAACTAACTGGAACATCAGATGAACATACTGTGGACTGACAGCAGCTGATTCAAACAGTGAGCAGACTGCAGAGGGCCCAAGCAAACAGGTTTCTGAATATTCAGAGCTGTGAATATGTAGCATTGAAAAAAAAAAAAAAAAACATCAATCCACACTGACAGCCGACTCCAGCCTTAGTGTGTGCAACAGCTATTCACTAACTTTAATCTGTCCGCATCACTCTTGTGTGACGGTCAAACACTGTTTATGTTCACACACACTGCGCCACTCGGTGTGTTTAAAGGACTTCAATCAAATGAAAAGTGATCTGAGTGTTATCATCATGACCTTTTTTTCAGATCCTTCCACCAGATTCCAGCTGGCGATAGTCAACATTATGAAGCTGTATCTCTGCGTGTGGCTAGATTTACTTTTTGTTTTAAACTACATTTAAACTTGTTCAACAGTTCGTGTGGATGCCGAACATAAATGTGGACAGAAGTGACTGCAGAGAAAAGCCTCCTCCTCTCTAGGGGGGGGTAAATGACCGATATCCAGCGCTAACATTAAATAGTTGTTTTCCTCTGCGGAGTTCGGTGCGGCACTCTCCATTTTAAACTCGGGTTATCTTACTGACGTGGAGAGGAGGCCCAAGCCTCAACTCCGAGCGCTGCACGGTTTAAAGGCACTCGGTTTTACAAATGGCGACCCTGGTAAACTGTGTTCACATAAAGCTTGAGGTTAGGCCGACTGCTAAAAAGCCTCAGACAGGTCACAGATAAAGTGAAGTGTCCTACCTCCATCGGTTGATTCCCACGTTAGCGGCTCCAGCAAACCACGGGTCGAGGATATAAACACAGCGCACCGTGTCCGCTCCATTCAGGGCCTCCTGTAGCGCCGGATTATCGTGCAGACGCAGACCTTTGCGGAACCAGTGCACTGAATTAACCACCATGGTTACTTATTATTCCATGCTTCGAAAGACATCCAGAGCTGTCGTCCGAAATTACTCCGAACAAGGAGGGGTTTGGCAGCCAGAAGCAGTCCCAGTTTTGGAGACTCCCGACAAACTTCAGCCGCTGTCAAACAAAAACCAACCCCGAGGGGGCGGGGACGGTGCGCGGTGCCGTCAGGCGTTATTATCCCTGAATCTGTCAGCTGATTGGACAGACTGTGAAACGTCAAGCTGAATTACAAAACTGAAGAACTGTGATTGGTTGATTGGTAAAAGGCAGAGAGCTGTGGTGAGGAGCTGTGTCACGTTTCTGATCAGATTCTTTTTGAAAATAGACTGTTTCAGATGATCTACTGTTTCTGAACATGACTGTTTCTGATTATATACTGTCTGTTTATGATCAGAGATTGTATGCTTGGTGTTAATGTATTGATTTACATAATGTATCAGTATATGATTGGGATTCCCATGACAGGGCAATTAAACAGGGTCAAAAATATTTTTGTGGTTCTATGAGAAAAAAAAATGTATAGACTACATGTTTCTGATCACAGACTATGTTTCTTCAATTTACAACTTCCAGTTATACAAGCTGTACATCACAGTCCATATAAGCAGTGATCACTGATCAATGCATTTTGCATTTGTAGGTCAACACTGAATTTGTAGTTGTCTGAAAAAATAAAAAAAAAGGTGTCTCATGTATGTCAGCTGAACAGTTTGTGAATGAGTCACCCACACTACAGAACTAACTTCATGCTGCTTCAACAAACTGCATAACATCCTTACTAACTAATCCTACTTGTTGAGATGAGTTTTTTGGTATTTTGATTCTTGAGCTGCACTTTTCAGGTAGGTCACTCAAGCACACACCTAGGTCTGTTTGATGTTCATGTATTGATGTTAATGTATTGATTTACATGATATATCAATGTAATTCATTAATCATTAATGGGATTCTCATGACATTGAACAAACAGAATCAAACTTTTTTTTTTTTTACAATGAACACACCACAGGTTTCCTTGCTACCAGCTGTGCCTACTTATCCAGCAATTAACACAGCTTTGGAAATGCTTTAAAATAACCTTTTGAGGCTCCTGTAGCAGGTATGACATAGTTTTACCTTTTAATTTATTGCTTGTGTTACTTAATAGTTAAAAGGACCACTGTTGTTGGTGCTTTTCCCTTGCAGTTTCTTGGGGAGGTCAAAGAGTAGACATATCCTGAATTTATCCACTTACTAAACCAAAATGATGTAAGTCGATGACTCACTTGGTGGTGGTGGATGATAATTATGATTTTTAAAATTAAATCTCAAGGAATGTCTGCAGGACATTGTAGATTTCATGTCTGCTGATTGGAAGCATAACCTATAGTCCTGTACCAAAAGGTAAGATATGCATTGTTAAAGACTATTTTAACTGCTAACAAATGAATCAAATTTCTAGCATGTTTTTTTTTCTCCAGACTCAGGATCAGAACCTACTCCTCCATTCATGTGGCGTTTGGGAGGAGGGGTGAGTTCTGACTTGGACAGCAGCCCTCCACTGATAAATCTACCCAACAGTGACAGTGGCTATGCTAACTTTAGGGATGACCGCTATAACAGCCCTGAGACCAGTCAATATGAAGTTGCTTATGCAGCTTCTCACTCTACTGGGTATGACAGCGGCTATAGTGATGCTACGGTAGCTCAGCTAGTGCTTATGAAGGAGATGGCTCTTCCAGGTTTGTTGCTGCTCCACAAGATGAGAACTAGAGTGATGGATCTGCTACCAACTATGGTGTCACTGATGAAAACCCCTCTTCAGCAATGTGTCTGATCTGGAGCCAGTCTACTCCTTCAGCTCTCGTTCCTCCTACCAGCGAGGAAAAGCAGTTTGTTTAAACCCGCTACACCCCAGGAGAGCCTGTTCCCCCAGTGTGGCCAGTGTCAAGAGAAACTGGTGAAATGTCTAACACAGAGCAGTCCAGCTAAAGCTCCAACCAAAGGTGGCCTCTAGATCTGTCTGGTAAGGCATGTTCACTCAGTATTGGCTGTATTCCCAGTATCTGTAAGGTGGCTTCTAAAGACCATTTCTTGACCAGTAAGGCAAAACTCTCTATGAACTCAATTGTCTGCCATCTGCTCATTTGACTCATTCTTGTCTTTGCCTTGCAGGTCTCAATGTCTTGATGTCTCATTGCTGCCTGGTGACCAAATCTAATAAACCTGGTTTTCATGAAGTGACTCATGTGTCTAAGACTTATTGGGTTCAAGGGTGGATACTTAATGTTTAACTGATTTCAAGTGGAGGCTGCTGCTGCAAAACAAATGACAGACCAGTGTACTTCAGCATGCAACAGTTTGCACAGTGACTTGATTCAAGGCTGGTTTCATGCAGTCACAAAATGACCAAATGGGCTGAAAGTTGAACTTGAATTGTCCTTTTATTGCAAGTTAGCTTGACAGAGGTGCTCATATTGTAGGATGCTGAATATAATGTTCCATGTAGAATTGTCTTCAGGGTAGGAAACTTAATTGACACACCTGATCACTTACACAATCCCTGCTTGCCTCAGACAACAAGACTTCTGTCTTGTCTAACAGGCTGACAGATGCAAAGGGCTTTTTTTTTTTTCTTTTTTCCCCCAAAGGAGTGGTAAGGTGGCACCCTTGCTCCCTCTATCAGCCAGCTGCCAATGCCTACCAGTAAGCCATCTTTTTAATAAAACGTTCACTGCTGGAGTTTCTGTCTTTCTGTTCTGCACTTCACTCTGCCCTTCACAACCTACCCTAACACTAACAAGCACATTTCTTTGCCCTGGCAATACTGTTATGGTCTAATTTACATAGTTTATTGCACTTCCAGAAAATAAGTAGAAATTGAGAAATGCAGATGAGAAATTGAGCTCTCGACCTGCTAATGGCTATGGTGTCACACACAAAAACTCTGAGCCAGTCTTCAGCGACATGTCTGATCTGGAGCCAGTCTACTCCTTCAGCTCTCGTTCCTCCTACCAGTGAGAAAAAGCAGTACTTGTTTAAACCCGCTACACCCCAGGAGAGGCTGTTTCCCCCAGTGTCAAGAGGAACTGGCAAAATGTCTTCAATACAGCAGTCCAGCTAAAACTCCAACCAAGGGTGGCTTCTAAAGGCCCTTTCTAGTAAGTCACATTCAGTTAAAATCTCTGATCAATCAACTAATGGTTGACTCACTGTGTCATTTCTCTTGCAGGCTTCATATTCTAGGTGGCTTGTGTTGATTCTGTTAATGACAAAATTCCAATAAATTGTAGCTTTCATAAATGTGGTGTGCTGGGACAACTTTTTAAAGTGTTTTTACAAAAGTCCACTCTAGATGAGATCCTTTAACTGTAATCCTGTAACTTTCAGAAGTAACAAGGCCTATCCTTACTGGGCTTGTTCATAACAGTTCAAGGTTGGTATATGTAAAATTGAAGCCTGATTCATTTTTCATGCTGGTGTGGGTTTTTTTGCTTAAGCTTGGGCTTAATCCCTAGTTTTACAGTTCATAGGTGCCACAGTCTGAATATGGGGCACACGTATCACAGATGGACAACCTGCTGCTGGAAAACTGTAAAAGTACATTGTATGTCTTTAGTTTTGATCACGGGGGGACAGTCCACATGACAACTGTCAGCAGACATGTGGAGGAGGATGGCACCATGCCAAAAATTTGAACATTTCTGCAATAGTATAATTATGCCCTGCTCATTTCAGGAACCTAACAAAGGAGGCCCACAAACAATTCACATTACCAGTAAATTTAAAGAGAACCCAACACAGGCAAACAAATGTATGCAGTCTGTGGTGAAGTGGAGACCAGAGAAACTGCAAGTGCTAACCTTAACTACCTGTAACATAAGTTAAGCACAATCAATATAATCTGAAGTTGAATTCATTTCTCTTGAAGCATGAAGCTACTCCCAGAAAGTACAAACTGTTGCATGGAATATGCTTACATAAAGGGGAAGGGCCAGGCACTCTACCAAGCCCTGGAAAGGGGGAAACCAGGTGTGTTATGGCAGATTAATGCATCTTACACAACTTTTTTTTTTTTTTTACAGTACATACTTGGAAAAAATGTCTTATGGACAGTGGGATCATTCAGCTGTAGGTCAGATATTTTACTTGGATTTTGGGTTAATGTATATAATCCACAATGAGAAATGAAACACAAACACAACTTCAATAGGCCCTGTTCAACTGAAAACGTCTTCAGTTGATTACTTCAAAGCACATTTTTTGCAAGGTAGGAGTATTGAGTATATGGGAATAGGTCCTGGCAGCTGAGACATTATGTCCAGCAGGTGACGCTCCACCATAAACAGGAATAGTTGTTTTCTAAATCTGATGTTATCTCATGGCATGGAAAAAGATCAGGTTTTCATTTCTAAAAATATATTTAAATAATGCCAACAGTGATTAAAAAATAAACAGCACAAAACATCAAATATTCTTTTAAAATCTTCCAGTGAAAAGCTCCTGGTATGGGATAAAGAAGACAATAAAATTTAAGGATTATAACTAATTTTTTATCGGTTTCTTTTTGATTATTGAATGATTTTTGTTTAGTTTATTTCGATTTGTTGGTATTTCTTTCTATTTTTCCAGATGTATTAGACAGAAGGCAGCTCATCAGTCCATACTCCAAATCAGTAGGTGGCGGTAATGAGCCAGAAGCTGTTTAACAACCGTCAATAATAAACAAGAAGAAGTTACTACAGCGTCAGCCAATCGCATCATCCCAGGACGGTGCGTGCTGACGTCTAATTTGAGCGCCATATTGAGATGTTGTCAGTGGCCCCATGGCTCGGCTGCTCTGATGTTTTTAACAAGTTGTGTAAAAGACACCCACACTTGAAGGCAGCTGTGACGGCGACATGACGTCAGCTATCCTGTCAGCGGTGGACATTCTCACGAGACCTCTGGGCGGTAAGGTAGACAGAAACAGTGTGGCTGCTGTAACTCTTAGTGACCACAACAAGCAGACAGATCTACTTCTCCCATGTGCTTTGTTCACTGTAATTGAACAGGGACAAGGAGTGGTGCTGTTATTGCTATTACTACTGTTACTATGAGGATCAGGTTGTTATTAAGCTGAGTTTATCGTGTATCCTTGATGATGTTTGAGAAGTTGTCAGGTTGTGATACAGCGGTATTGGATCACAGGCTTCACACAGTCTGATCTCCTTTACAGAGTTAGTCAGAAACAGCTCACTCTGTGATGTTCTGTGTGTCTTTGTCTGCAGAGGCGTCCACGCGCGATGCTCAGTCCTCACACCAGGAGGCTCTCTTGGCCGCTCTGCGATCCAACAGAGCTGTTCTCCTGCAGAAGCTTCAGAGCGACAGCAGCTTTGAGGCGGTGAGGAGGCTGAGGGAGGAGGTGGTGACGATGGCAGACTGGTTCTGCGGGGATACAGAAGACGCCACGTGGGGCTTTGTCCAGGAGTGTCTCCTCCTGTTCCTCGCCTTAGCACGACACCTCTCTGTTGAACTTGAAAGATCCAAGCAGACACCTGTTGCCTCTGCAGCTAAACAACACACACCTGAGATGGCTCCACCTTTACCTCCTGATGTCCTCAGTGTCTCCCAGCAGAAGACACTTGGAGTGGCTCTTCAGTTCGTGGTTTCTTTGGGCCTCTGTCCATACTTGGCCCCTGGAGTGGGTGTACCACTTGGTCGCAGATCAGCGTTTGGAGCCATGGTGGAGAAACTGGTCTGCAGCGAGGCGGTGCCAGCGGTGGGATCCCGCCTTCTTACCACTACCAATGTCCTGTTGCAGTTGGCAGAGCTGTCATCTCCTGCCACTCTGGTGTTCACACGTCATCTGGGGGATGTGATGGCAGCGCTGTGTCAGCTTGGCTATCAGCCACAGTCACACAAGGTAGATGGATGTACATTTGTTCTTTCTGTTGAAAATAACCTTAATAGAGTACTCCATTGATTTACCATTCATCTCAGGATGGATCATCACAGGTTTGTTCAATGCAGCAGAACCGATATCAGAACAGATATCATTTTATCATTACCCCCAATACTCGTCTACGCAGACAGTTGGGTTGGAGATTCAGGTGTGTTTTAGACTTAGCTCAGCTTCTCTGTGAAAATGTTCCTGGTAGAGTTTTGATTAAAGTATCTGCTGTAAAGGCCAGGACATGACTTGACATAAGCAGTTCAGTTCATGTTTTTGATGTATTTTGTCAAGAGAGATAAAAGGCATCTGTTTTTTTTCTTGCAAATGTTTTAGACGCAGGTGCTCAGTGATGAGGAACGTCAGACTTGCAGGGAGGCCCTCAAAAGCCTTCTAGGAAAAGTCTACCAGCCGATTGTTATCAAGGAACTGCTGATCCTTCAAGGTGGACCCAAACAGGTGTGCATGTCCATGTTTGATAGAAGATCACAGCAGGGATGGTGTGCTTTTTATCTGATAAATATTTGAAACGATTATATTGTGTTGTCCCCGCTTAGTTAGATGTTAACTCATTTTTCCATCCAACACCTCTCCATGCCCTAATATGTATATATACTTTGGTCACTTGGGGGCAGCGCACAAAGCTGTTAGCAGAACATTGAAATATTATATATATACACTTGATTAAGTTGATATGGTAAACAATTTTGAAAATAGTCACTTGTTTAGAGCAATGTTAGCTTTCATTCGAAGAAAATTTTCTCTCCATCTAATATATGTAGTGTAGGGAAACTTCCAGAGTTTTGTTTTCTTTTCAGGTTTCCAGTTTAGGTGTTTGTAAGGCTTGTGTGAGGCCTGTTTTTATGTGTACTGTCCCTCTTTTCAGTCTGGTGTAGTGGGAGGCTCCAGTGGTTCCAGCAGTAGGGCAGCTCTGGGATCAGCTCCAGCCTGGCTGAGGCGTCTGTGCGGCGAGCTGCTCTCTAAACGCCTGATGCAATCTAATGGTGTCCAGGCTGTAGTCAGAGCCATCCTGGGTGAAGGAACAGGTGAGCTGGAGGGAAGGTAGGGTACAGGAGGGAAAAGTAGTTAAGAGCACAGAAATGCATGTTAACCATTAAACCTGAGCAATAACAGGCACAGTGTTTCATTAGTTTCACTGATTAATCTGTCTCCACCACACTCTGTGTTTGTCTCTGTATTATTTGCTTTCATATCCTGTATTTTACATTTTGAATATCTTTATAAAATGGAACTTTAATTTGACTAAATAATTGTATGTGTGCTCCAGGGGGAGAGTCAGACTGGAGGAAATGTGACTGTGTGGCCAGAATCCTGGTGACCTGCCCTCACCAATCAACCTCAGCAGACAGCTACTACAGACAGATCTGTCCTCAGGTCAGCTCATCACAGAGGCACACACACACACACACACACACACACACACACAGCATCAAATGAGCTGTTATTTTACAATAATGGAATGTTAAAATAATGGAATTGTTTTGAATATGAAGATACTAAAAGACAATACCCACCTCTTCTACAGCCTGATCAGCATTTCACTATCTGAAAACCAGACTATATTTAATACATTTCGTTATACAAACCTGTGTTCTATAATGATAAATAACTGAATTCTTGAATCTTTGGAACTTGATGTACATTCCTACTTGAAATGATAATTACTTTCATCCAGCTGCTCTGTTGCCACAGTGGAAGTTTCTGTCTTCCTATACATGTATACATGTAAAGAGCAGATTAGAAACCATTTTCATCAGCCAACAATTCTGCATTTTCCAGGAGAAATCAGGTGGTGAAATCAGTTTTCTTTAAAGTATAAGTAGATAACTTATTTAAAAGATTTTTAGTCATACTCACTAAAATGGTCACTCTGTCCTGACAGTAGAACATGAGACAGATAATCTGTGATAAAATCAGACTCCTCTGGCTCCACCTGCTGCCTCTAAGGACATTTCACAAGAATCTACCACACCTGAATCAAAACAACCAATCAGAACGGAGTATCTGACAGAGCTTCAATCACTGCCCCTGCACAGGCTGTCAGTCAGAGTGGACATAACAGGGGATAAACAACAACTGAATGAAAGAAATGAGAACAGTTTACACAAAAAGGTAAAAGCTACTGGTGTGCAGAGAGAGTGGGAGGGAGCTGGAAAGTATACTTTTTTTTCCACAATAAGAGCACTTTGAGTAGAGCTTTTACCCAGCGAAATTTTGAAAATCACATGATTTTTTGTTTTGTTTTTGTTTACATGATTTTTGAGAAATCAGCTTACTGAGAAAAGACACTGTAAACCAGTTATTTAAGTGCATGTAAACTCATTGATTGCAGTGTGGACAGAGAAGAGGTACAAGTACAGGCTCTCATTCGCTCCTGGATCAGACTACACCCGCAGTATGAGTGTGTGTACTTGTAGATTTTATTTAAGGATCATTCCAGTTGAGATTACAATTTTGATGTTATGGTCAATTAAACAGAACTCAATTCAGGATATTTGGACATAATCTAAACTGAATAAAACTGGAAAGCTGACCAAACACCAGAACACAGAGGGGAGCACACTACATGATGGCTGATCAGACCATGTTTGAATCAAAGAGAAACACTAACACCTAAACTACAAATGAAACAAATGAGTTTAAATATTGTAACAATTAACCAAAAGTGAGTGTGACATTATGGTAAGTGACAGGAATGATGGCCCTCATTACAAAATAAGATACAAGTTGTAGTAAAGTGGAATTATCCTCAAACATAACATCTGCAGACCCACAGTAATGTATTTATTTCAAGTGTATTTGTTTTATTTGTTGTCATCTAGATTGTAGACCTCCTGCACTTGAAGGACAAGCTGACTGCCCAACAGTTTCAGCATGTGGCCAGCAGGACAGTGCTCTCCATGGTGCAGGAGAAGCCCAGCTTTGCCCAGCAGTACCTGCTCACTCCTGTGCTCGCACCTCTCCACCGCTGCACCACTGCTGCCGGTCAGTAACATGGCCATCTTAATGTTACAATCAGAGTTAATAGTAGTAGAGTTAGAGTTAGTATTAGTACAGACAGGTTCTTTTTGGTTCCAGAGAGTACAGTTGCACAAATTGCAGCTGTAATACCTTCCAGCTTTTGGATATATTTTTAATCATCAAAGAGTTGGTGAAATAATTCGTCTGAGCATATTTTGAGATGTGTTTTAAAAAGTGAACAAAAACAGAGCTGAACACTGGTGCATACATGTTTTTCCAGCAGAGTGTCATTCTCAAGCTGTGGAGGAATGGGAGCTGACACGCTGTGTGGAGGACGTGTACAAGGTGAGGGCACCAAAAGGCATCCTCTCAACACTGCAATGGACCTCAAATTCATGGTAATGATCATGAAGATGGGCTACACGGGTCTTTGTGTAGCCAAAGAGGGTGTTGTCACGGCCCGGCTCGGGGACCGTGACAATCAGAGAGGCAACATGAGTTGGTGGAGTTAACAAAATGATTTATTCACGAAACAAAGATAATCAACTGGACAACAGCTGACGGAAAAATGAAACAAAAAGCGGTCGCCATGCCGGTCAGAGCCTGGAAGCGTCAAAGATCCTGTGAGAGAGAGCAAGTGGAGCAGTGAAGGTGTATTTATACGGAGATGATACCGGGCCCATGTGTAACTCCTTCCCCTAATGACCCTCCAGGTGGAATGGGCTCCTGCAAAAATAACACCCAACAGAAACCCACAGAGAGAGAGAGAGACACCCACTGGCCAGACAGTGGTCGTCACAGTGTACAGACACATTTAGTGATCTATCATTATTGTACTGCATTTAACTAAAACAGCTGCTAAATGAAATCACTGAAAACATACAGTTGATTATATTTCTTTGACATGATTGTGAAGAGAGTAAATTATCATATTTAATTGCTGTCCAGCCTTAAGGCTTATTGTTATGTAATATACACACAGCAGCACTGATGTTCCTTGTTCACACTACATGTTGTTGCTCTGTCTAATCCTTGTCATGCCTCTCACATCGTGTTTTTGGTGTCTGTGTCTTTGCTCTTGTGCGCCTTGTTTTTGTCAGATCTGGGTGGTTGGAAACAGTCCGTCAGCTTCACTCATCAAAGCTCTAGAAGAAGTTCTTCCTGTTATCTTCACACTCTTCTGTTTCACCAAGCAGAATGTCTCCCACCTACGGTAACGTTGCCTCTGTCATTAACTGGGATTCTTGTATGTTTACCTGTACTCTCAGAAATAACAACTAAAACACCCTTACTCCCTTATCAAAGTACATGTGGTAGACACTGTACCAGTGTTTTAGGCTGTTAACTTCAAATGTAGATTGGAGGTTATCCTGACCATTCTGTGAACTTTCTTAATTAATTTACCACCTTTCAGACAATGACTACTGTCCGTTCATTTCAGTACAGCATGATAAGTAAAGGCCAACTGAAATTAGATATCATTTTCTTTTCCTACATATCTGTTCTGTAAATCACTTGTCCTATGTTCACTAACAACATGCTGTCTGTATGTGACATGTAGGCTACAACGCAAGTTTGTTTTACTTGTCCCTGATTTCCTTCAGTGTAACACCAGAGGCCTAAAAATGATAAATTACTGAGCCCTTTTTGAAAATAAGATTAAGGTTTAGATCTTAAGTCTGAACCAATAGACTTGGAAGTTGGAGAGACAGACTGAAAATACTGGCTATTCTATTCTGGCTAACCTCCTAAAGTAGTCTCTGTGTAGGAGAAGTTTGAGTCTTAGCTTAAAACTGCCATGTTTCCACATGCCATGATAATAATACAGAACTGACTGAAAAATATAAATAAAATGACAACAAAAACAAAAGGGCTACTGCAACGAGTTACAAAATGAAAATGAACAGAATGAACCACAAAGGCTGTCTGGCAAGAATTCATTGTAAACATGCATGCAACAAAATGCTGTGTGTGTGCTCTGTGCTCTACAGCGCCCCCTGTCAGGAGATTTTGCTGTGGTACCTGAGCCACACTGAGACATCTGCCGCCCTGTTAACTCTGAGGGAGCTCTCAGGCCTGCAGGGACAGAAGAACAAGGTGGCAGCAGACCTCCACTTCACCCCCGGCAGTGATGGAGGAGCCAGGCTCTGCTCCAAAGACAGCTGCAGGTGAGTGCTGTTAAAAAAGGCACAGTCTGAACTGTGTATTGTGTCGTAAAGACAGAATTCCCATGACATAAATATAAGACATAGTGCAATCCTTTGAGATGTCTTTGGCTAATCAGCAACAGTAAAGGAACCACCTTTTATTTATCGTACTCCATCTTTATTCCTTTTCTTCAGAGATGATAACTTGCCTATCTTTATTTCTCACCGTTTTCCCTCACGTGTCTATTGTTTTCCAGTGATGAGGACGATGCTCTGTATGAGAAGCTGTCTGGGGAGCAGTGGACCCTGGAGTGTCTGATGCAGCTGCTGGCTGAACTTAAAGATTGTGACCTGCCCGGAGACTTCTTTTTGAACCTGCTACAGGTGAGGAGCACACACCGTGACTGTATATATATATATATATATTTGTTTGTTTCATAAATGTGGGCCGTTGTGTTTAGTTTTGCTGAGACTGTGGCAGAGAAGTTTGTTCAACTCTGTGGTAATTTTGAGGTTGACCTGTATTGTGTCTAGAATGTGTCTGTATTCTCCTGTTTGTTTCTGTAACCACAGTCGACGTTCCATCATTTCTTTACTTGTCATACAGGAGCTGACCAGCTGGGCAGCTGCAGATGACGAGGAGAAGAAAGACGAACAGGAGTTGGACGTGTCAGCCATGACACTCCTGGAGGTGGAGCAGCAGCTGCTGGGTCAAGCTGCGAGGCGAGGCCAGAGGCTCGCTTTGCTTCAGGTGTTGGCTGTGATGATTGAGTTTGTGCCACATACTGTGCTGCTGAGAAAAACCACACAGGTGAGTGGAGAGATATGCACCCAACAGTAAAGGCAGAAATGCTTAATAGCAAAACCCAGGCTCTTAAAGCACTATGATGCAGAAGTAAAGCAGACATAAAGAATTCTTTTTTTTTTTCCTTCAGATTTACACCAAATAAATTAAACACTTACAGGTCTAGCATATCTAACTGCAAATGACTTCACAAGTGTTTTGCACAAAGTCTCACAATCCAATAGAAAAGCAATTGATGTATTCTGCTGGCAGTAAACAATAAAACCCATGCAGGTGGCTGAAAACATAAAAAATATACTGTGGGGGACTTGGCTCACTTGTGTAGAACTGCACCATGTACTGTATCATCTGACCTGATTGTGACAGCCTCTGTGTCCTAAATTTAAGTTTTGTGGTTGATTTGTTGTAAGATGGGATGTTGAAGGGCAAACTGCACTTTGTTGCACTTTTTTGATAAAATCGCTCTTAGAGATACTATGACCTCTACCAAATGTCACAGCCCACCCTCTCTTGAGCTTTAGCTTATCTTCCAGCGATTGAACCTGTCCTCCTGTAGCATATTTTAAAATCAGTCTGTGTTCCCGTGGGAGTTCTTGTAATGGAAGCAGGCCACGTTGAGTCATACTGCCACACAAAAATAGCTATTTGTTTAATTTCTGGTTGGTTTGATGAGAGAGAGAGAGAGGGAGAGGGCGAGCGAGAGAGAGAGCTGGAGCTATACAGAGGAAGTTTTGGTTGGTTGGCTGGCTGGCTGGCTGGCTGCTATTGTAGGGCCAACAAACATTCCCTCACAGATTAAGGAACATGTCTGATAAACTGGCCTCACTTCACTGAATAATGACTTATTTTTAGATGTCTTACTTTTGGATGTCTTTATAAGGACAGAATGTTTTCTGAGAATTTGTTGAGAAGCTTTGAAACAGTATTTGATAAATCTTAATCCTTCTATAATCTCCTCTTTGAGTTTTAACTGAATTTAACATATTTTTTGCCTGAGTCTACCTGAATTTGTCTTTTCTCCAGGTGGTGGACTTCATGGTGTCCCTGCTTCAGAGGGCCTGTGTGGGTCTGGATCAGGCCACTGATCCAAGTCTTGGGAACCCAGTAGAGAGCCAGACGCTGAGCATGGGGATGGGCCTCGTGGCCACTCTGCTGTCTGGACCTCAGGTACTTACATCTCTAAACTCCACACCAACATGTTGCTTGTTGAATTACATCTTCCTTGTGATGAATGTACTGTTTCTGTTGACTTTTTTCTTTGACTTTTATAATACATTACACAATTGAACATTTTAGGATTAGTGATTTGTGACTGATGTGAATTTAAGTTAATTTCAACTTATAGTTAGGCTGTCCTAGCTTTACTTCACTGCAGCAAGATGAGAACCTTAACCACTGGTCAAAAATTCATAACCAAATTTTCAACTGCCATTAAAGGTACTGTGTGGAGCAAACAAAGTTAGATTTACTCCCAGTGTTGCTCACCACAATATTACAGCATGGTCAGACTATAGAGAAGTGTCAGACTGAAACAAAGATGGTATAAAATCCATTAAGGATTGAAGATTAAACTGCATTATTATATTGCAGTAGCACAAAGAAAGAAGAGACATGTAGACAGCAGTTTCTATTACAATACCATGATGATTGAATGGAGCATGACCAAAGAACAAACAAAAACTTTCAGACATTACCAATGTACTTCTGCTGACTGCATGTTTTAACTGGAACCAAATTCCACCGAGAGAGGATGAGGAAACTATTTTTACTTTTGTCTGAGGTCCCTTAATTATTCACTTTTTCATTAGCAGCACTGTCTTTAAAGTTTTTAAAGGCCAAAAAACACTGAGACATCTGCTGCAAAGATTAGTCAATTAATAAATTAGTTGTCAACTATTAAATTGGTTGCTAATTGTTTTGATAATGGGCAGCTGAATTGTGCTTAGCTGCCATCTATTCAGAACACCGATGTCCCATGTGGCAGGTGCAGCAGTAACTACTGGCTGTCTAAAAGTGTCTTAAGTGCCAAACATAATGTTCTTCAGAGTTTCAGCCTGCTCTCTAATTATCCTATCCCCTTTTTAATTTTACAGCTTAGTGCAGAGGACTACTCTTCTATGTCGAGGCTGCTCCCACCACTAGAGACGCTATCTCAGAAACACTCTGAGGTGGTTATCCAGGAGCTGGCATCCAACCTCCGAGCTGTCATCGCCACTCACGGTGCCTACAGGCCTGAAGATCTCACAGCTGCAGCTCGGGCCTCCAGGAACCCTGAAACCACAGCCAGAAACAACAGCACGCCTTTTAAGAAAAAGCAAAAGATGCAAACGGAAGTAAACAACGCACAGACTCCCAGTTCATCTTCCTCATTTAATAACTCACCTAGCAACATCCGCAACAGGGACCCAGCATCCTCTGCAAGACCTGCAGCAGGAATAAGTCCAAAAGGTGGGGAGAGGACCGCTGGCACCTCTGACCCTTGTCCCCCTACGAAGCCCTTTTCTGATTGGCTTTTAGAGGCGTGTGACTCAGACGTGCCAACCAGAGCTTACGCCCTGAGGGTCCTGACCCAGATGGTTCAAAACAAAAACCCAGAGGCCATCCAGGGCCAGGAAAAAGTCCTTATGGTAGGTTGTTTTTTTATGTACTTTGTATTCTTATTATAGCAGTTAGTCAGGTATGCTCTGAAAATAGTGCTACAACTGAAGTGTGTGCGTGTGTGCACGTGCATGTATGGCCCACAGTGTCCCCCACACCAGTATTTTCATCACTGATGAATCACTGTCAGGTCTCTCAAAAATATTTTTAAATCACTTATTAAAGAATGAACAGGGGGAAAGGGGTCAGGGATTACATCGCTTTTCACTAAGTGTCTCCAGAACAGCTGTGAGTTGAGACACCAGCCTCTACACAATTAAAACTCAAATAATCCCAAATGTGATAGTATCTGAAAATGGCAGTGGGTTAACCTGTGCACCTTACATACTCTTCTGTGTGAGTACATCAGTTATTGTTGGCTGTTCAGCTGACTGTGGCCGTCGTCTGAACAGCATAGTTGGCACTTATTTAAGGATCTGGGTCAAGATGATATCATTGTTTTTTTTTTTTTTTTCATGGTGGATGTTGTGTTGTTGAAACAAAGTTTCAATAGCCAGTAATAAGACATTGTGCTATTGTTGCATGTGCTGTATGTGAAAAGTAGTGGTATTATTGGTGTCTCCTGGGACGTTCTGAACAAACATGTATAATAAATGAGGCGGTTGAACGTCTTTCCCAGGGGAGCCAGAAGAGACAATGGTGCGCTCTAGAGACTTGTTAAGGTGGTATGGGCAAGAAAGGATAACAGCTCATTTAATATTCTCTGTAATTAGAAGCCCCCCACTGTGTGCACCTTCAGTAACCTGCAGCGCCCTGCTGCTGCAGCATATTGATTTTTCTCCCTTTCTTTTTTTTTTTGTCATGGTTGGGTTGAGTTCTCCAATACTGTATAGGTCACTTTTCAAGGTTCATTTATTCATTTATTATTTTACAAAAGTTATAGCCCCTCCATGTTACGTATACACAGACCATACAATGTGTTTCAATATTTCAATTAGAGTAAAATGAAATAAAACAATATATACAGTTACTATACATATAAACCTGAGTCAGACAGTTTTAATGGTTGTAATATCAGGAGAAACAGTAAGCAGAAGATTTAAACAAACAGATTTGAAAATGGAGGCTGAAGCCACCTTAGTACCCAGTACGTCTGCTGTCCATCTGTCTGCCTGGGATAGATGAGTTGTAGAGTTTGATTTCCTGTGGTGCCTTCCTGAGGTAGTCTCACCTTTTGTGATATTGTTTGGTTTGTGTGAGTGGTCTGAAGGTGTGTAGAGGGCAGCAATGGTCCACACTGGACTTAATCTAATCTCTATGCTTCCTTTTCTGATGTTGATGAGGGTTTTTCTGTCATAGGGAATGCTTGCATCAGTAATAAAGGGGAAAAAACCACAATTAAAAACAAGATGGAGAGAAGTCTGATGGAGCTTCTGGCTGCTGCATTACAGCCATCACATCGGTGATGTCCTCCCTGGATATCACATTCTATCCTCCTGTCTCTCTCCTTACTTCACCCAAAGTCTGGCCCATTGTTTTCAGCTTGTCTACCCCAGTATTTTCCTCTCACTCATTTAGACCTATATCTTCCAGAGCCTTTTACAATACCTGGGGGTATTGTTTGGTTTATTCCCTTTGATAATTTGGCATATCATTTTTAATGTATTCAGTGCTGTGCCAGTATTGATCCTTTGTGGTTCTACTGGAAAGATCCATATCAGTGATGATTTTTGATGTTTTTCATACCGAAATTGAAAGAAAGAATAGAATAGAATAGAATAGAATAGAAATAGAAAGAATATTCTTAATAAGCAACCTGTTTAACTTTACACCAGACTATGTGATTAATCATGCCAGTGGTGTTTCCTTTCCAGCTCTTCTTAGAAAACCTGGAGCATGAAGACTCATTCGTCTACCTGTCAGCCATCCAAGGTGATAAAATGTAACGTCTTGGTCAAATGTGATGTTGGTATTTTTTTGTTTGGGTCAGTCCAGTAATAATATAATAGTAATATAATAGTAATATTTACTACCTAGCTGAAACAGTTAGGAAAGCAGATGGACTGAGTATTACCTGTCTTTAGGTCTGGCTACACTGGCTGATTCCTACCCTGAAAACATTCTGGAAAGGCTCCTAAAAGACTTCCGACACGGTCCCTCCCTCCCCACATCCAACAGGGAGCACTCCCTGGAGACCCGCCTCAAAGTGGGAGAAGTGCTGATGAGGGCGAGCAGAGCGATGGGTGAGCATCATCTGCTGGTTGTTCACATTCATGTTTGTCCAGATATGTGGGGGCATTCGCTTTACTTGATTCTCATTTCCAGATCTCATCAGGCATCAGTTCATGTGATGTGAACATAGGTGATGGTCTTTTGTCTGACCAAATTCTCACTGGTCAGACAGTCACTGGTGTTAATTTGACCAGGAGAAAAGTATTTCTCATTATTTGTACATATAAACCCACAGCTTTCCTTATCACAGCTCAACAACCAACATGGCATATTGTGTAAAAACAGTGGACATAAGGGTTTTTTTGCCTGTTCTATCAATTTTCACATTTAATGATAGACTTCAAGTCTGAACATTAGAATATTTTAATGTTTGCTCTAACAGATAACAGATGCTTTGTTTGAAATATAACTGCAGATGTGTCCCATTGCGAGAGCTTCAAGTGCGATCACACCTATAAGCATTGCATGCTCCTGTGTCGCTCTACATTCAGAAATAAATCCCACAGTGCAGGACAACACTAGTGGGGTCCTGGTTATTATTAGCCTATTATTATAAATATGTACAAAATTAGTTTGTATATTTTCCAGTAGTTACGAAGATAACAGCTCTGCCGTGAGCTAACCTATACTGACATTTCAAATGAGTAATGACAGACAGTCGGAGACAACAACAGGCTGTCACATTCAAGTACAGACAAAAAGCATATGCCAATACGTCTCAGTGAACTGCAAAACTATTATGCTTGTAAAACATTTCTGTAAAACATCTGTTAAACTGTATCATAAATGTGGCTGCTGAAGAACAGACACTCTATTTTTCAAAGTTTCCTCTGTACATTTAAACTCAGCCATATCATGATGCAGCAATCTGCTGTGTACATTCAGCATAAAGATATTTATTGTGACCAAACTTGTTCACAGAGCATCTGGCATTCTGTGCTATGGCAGAAGTGCACTAGGCTCTGTTCACTGAGAAGTGCTGGGTGAATGGATAAACAGTTTGGCTCCCATTGCCAACATCAGTGCAGAAAATGAATGGAACCATATCTCTGAAACCCTGAAAGGCTTCTCACTTTGCAACTCCTGCACAGTCTGCATTGAGTTAAAGCTGATTTGATCAACATGTTTATTTCAGTCATTTAATTTAATGTAGCATCCTTCAGATCATAATTGTGGTTTTCCAACCCACTGATTCAGTGTCCTGGTTCAGTGTCAGTCAATACTGGACTCAGACACAAGACCATATGTGGTCAGAAGAATAAGTAATTTGGCTTTGTGTGGTAAAGATTGTAGGAATAATGATCAAACAAGCACATAGTGTTATGTGCTTGTTTGATCATGTGTTCGTATTTGTTTACATGTATATTTGTCTGTGGTGGACAGCTAATCAGCCTGCAGCCACACCACCATAAAAGCCACAGTGCAGGCTTGTTTTCCCTGCAGATTTCTCTTCAGAAGGGACCCTGTGTATCAGAACCTTTCCCTGATAGAAAACCCTGTTTTGGGTTTTTTTTCCCAGCTCTGGTTTTATTTGCCAGATTGCCATCGTACCACTTCCCTGGGACAATCGGGGGGTTTATATCCTTGCTGAGAGATTGGATAGACCTTCAGTTTGCTGCACAGACATCCAGAGAGCCTCTGTGTTTGTCTTGAACCCCCTGAGTAGCCAAGATTTTCCTTTTGCCAGGCTGTCATTTGTAAATAAGAAGGTTTTCTTAATTGACTGGCCGGGGTGAGTAAATGTTGAATAAAAGAATATTTGGCTCTGCTTTGGTTTGCCCCCAGTTGCTGGCTCTCTGCACCTGCTCCCATAGTGTGCAGTGACGGGCATAAATGTACTAAAAGAGAAGAAATCAGCAAAAATGAGCTTCCCAAGACATAAATTGTATTTAAACATACTGGAAGTGCATGTATAGATTAAATAGAGGTCAGCAACTTTGGGAGCATGTGTGGTTCATTTTGCATCAGTTTTTCCTATTATTTGTTAGTGTGTAAGTTAATGCATGTTCTCTTTCATTACATCCATAAGTTGCGACAGTCTGCATGACATGGAAATGAAGGGATAATAGCTGAGGTGGTGGTCTGTCTGTCTGTCTGTGTGTGTGTGTGTCTCTCTGCGTCTCTGCAGTGTCTGGCTCTGTGTGTTGTGGGTAGTATCTTGTGGTTCTGACGAGGTACTTGGCACTCTAAAAGGGTAATCTAGGACAAGCTAAATGGATCAGGCACATCTAACGGGCTGTAACGTACAGACACACACACATGCAGTTCAAGCAGGTCTTACTACTACTAGCCCGTCAGCTGGTTTTCTCTTCTCCATGGAGACCTCTGGCTTTCCTCCCTGCTGCTTGGCAGGAGAGGTTATAGTCAGTGGTCGACTCTGTTCTTTGCATGTCACAGTGTCACCTACACACCCAATGAAAACCTAAAGAAGTATTACTATACACTGTTAGTCTTGGTTAAATTTGTTGATTTGAATGGTAGGATTCAATTTAACACTCCTTATCTGGTATCCATGCTGCTGTCAGAAATCTTTCTCCTGCCAACACCACTGATCTCTTCTTTCGATTTATTTTCGCATGTTGCTGAGCTGGTCTTTGGTTTTCCTTTAAATCTGCAGGTTAAGACTTATTTTTCTTTCTGTGATTAAAAAACCAACCTGTGAGAGATACCTATTTCACATTTACCTATTTCACCTATTCCTCTTACAGAGTACTGAATGCATGGTATACTGTTAGGCCTGAAACAAAGATGCTAATGTCAGAAATATTATCAGTTTTATTGAATAAAACATTAACCGTTAATGAGTCGGTCAAACGTTGTGCCATTATCCTGTAATTAAATGGATAACATAAGGAAATGTGTTCAGATTTGAGTGAGTCAGCTCATTTGGCAGTGATTGATCACATCATATGTTAGCTTTGAAAAAAGGAACATTGTAATGTCAGGAAAAATGAATAAAATCCTTATAGAGGATGACAACAGCAATGCTAACATACTGAATCCAAGCAGAGGGTGATGTGAAAGTCAGAAAGAAAATCAGAAAATAAGAAAAGAAAATCAGTATGAATATCAATCTCTGTGCAGTGTTTCCCCTACCATTAGATTAGGGGGGTTATTGTGGACTCGTTCCATTCTGTTTATTTACATCTGTTTATTGTTTGATATAACTACATTATTTGGTGCTAAAAGTCCCAACCTGACAATACTTACCACTAAATGTGTTAATAACTAAATTAGTTAATAACTAAATGTGTTAAGGGCCTTCTGGAAGCTCATTTCTCTCATTTGAAGATGAAGGTTCCTGCCAGATAGGGGATCAGAGGACTACCACCAATCTTAGATGTACAACTAACCTGTTTGCCTGGTCCTCTTCCTTTTCCTTCTCCCTGTAGGGGAACTGGCGCCCCACCTCGGCCGTCCTCTGGTGGGTGTCTTCCTGCAGGGAACCAGAGACCCAGACCAAAGTGTCCGGGCCAGCAGTCTGTCCAACCTGGGGGAGCTCTGCCAGAGACTAGATAATGCCCTCGGACCGCTGGCTCAAGAGGTGAGAGGGAGCACATTGACATGAGACCTCTCTGATCTTTTATATTAGACAGTACAGATTGTTAAGAGATCCTCTGGCAGCAGGAACAAATGAATGTTTATCCTATTGATTTTTCTTAACTGATGATATTTGTTGAATTGTTTAAGTTATTTTGCTTTGTTTTATAGTATCTGGTTTGGATTTTATTTAGCTTTCATAAACAGACAGACAATTTCTGTTCTGATATCATGTTGTTAAATACAGTAAATACAAATACATTCTGACCAGCGGTAACATGACCAGCTGATCTCGGTGTTGTGCAGGAGAACCTGTCTAATTAGTGCTGCTACATAAATAGTTGTCGAAGTCTGATACATGTCCACTCACTTTGATCAGAGTCTGAGTGGACATAAACTCAGCCCACATTTACACGTGTGCATTCCAGGCTGCGGTGGTCAGAGGCTCTAATAAAGATGCTGCCGTGTGTGTGTGTGCGTGTGTGTACTGTAGCCTCCTGGCATGAATAAGCAGCACTGTCAGCTGGAGGAACAGGGATGCTTATTCATGAACCTGCCTACTTTTTTGCCCTGACTGCGTGTGCATGTAGAGATTGAGGGCCTATGTTGGGTTGGACGTCTGACCAGTACATCGATCCACTCTGTTACTGACCTCAGCAGTGTAGGCTTGCAGCTGAGCTGGGTCCCTGTGACAAACATATCATGTAGGATATGTGACAGCTCCAGATTGTGCTTTACGATGTTCACTGAATGAATTTTAACTTTTTGTTCAAGTCCCATATTTATAGCACTGTAAATGAATATGTGTGTGTGTGTGTGTTTGTGCAGCTGAGCTCTTGTTTGACTGCTCTGATAAAGACAGAGAAGGAGGCAGAGGTGAGGAGAGCTGCTGTCCATGTTATTGCCCTGCTGCTCCGAGGCCTCAGTGACAAAGCCACCCAGGTACACATCCAATACACTCACAGCTGAATATGCATGAAATCCATAAGCTCTTGAGCACCATCCATTTTGAGCCTCTGTCAATAATAGTTTACCCCAATATAAAGTAAATAATAACAGTATTAATAAAGCAACATAGACATGGCAGACAAATGGCTAATAATAATAATAATAATAATAATAATAATAATAATAATAATAATAATAATAATAATAATAATAATAATGATTTCTTCCAAAGGTCAAATTTAGTGCCCTAAAGCACTAAAGAACAGCTGGTTTTTGATCACTGAAGAGCCACCTTTTCTTTTCTTTTTTTTAACTTTATTTTTAGGCCTTCTAGCAGCGTGCTCTGTAGCTAAATGTGTGTGTAATGACGATCAGAGCAGGTGTTGGTAAGATTTACACACTTGTGTGTGTGTTCACTGCCACTGGATCAACAAAGATACAGGGCCAGAGGGTCTGAGTCTTCAGTGGGGATCTTCTTGGTCACTATGGTTTAAGAATGTCTCCTATATATGTCAGAGGGAACAACTGATAAGAATACAATCTGACCTATAAGTTTTCTGGTACAAACTGTGGAATATTGGAGGCTGAAGGACATTTTGTCCTGTTTTTCTTCAGGCTAAATAATGTGGTTCAGGGTGTTTCTGAGAGTGAGAGCCTTGCTACAGAGGCTGTCAGGTCCTGTAATCTAGTCCCAGTTTCCCTGTGGTCATCATTGGGGTTATTGACTTAATTTTAGCTTCTCACCAAGGACACAAGCACCGTGTTTTAGAGTCACAACGTTTCTCAGTCTATGCAGTCAGTGGTTACTGATGATGTCTCTGCTGAAGTGTTGTTTTTAGATAGTCGACCACAGGGTCCAGGCTAATCACAGTTCTTCGGCTTCCTAAAATGGAAGCAACGAGCCGGGATCACTGACTGGATTTCTTAATTCACTGATCACTTTGTAGGTTTGAGAGTAAAATATAGTATAGTGTTAAGGAGAGTAACTCTCCTTAACACAAATTTATTTAGTCTTCTCTGTGTATAGAACGTGGAGCAAATGCACCCAACAAATGGAATATGTATAATATGCTGGAATGGTGTCATAGTTAGAGGAGGACCCTGTAAAATGTTCAATAAATACTTTAAATCAATCAAAATACTAAATTATCGTCAGTGCCTTTAATAAAAAATGATAGAAATCTATGAAATCGTATAATTGGGTTATATCCTTCAATTCTGGAATGTATTTCACTGATGAAACACTTAACTGATCCATTAGATTAATGAAATATCAAACTAAACAAGAAAGTTTTAGAAAAACTGAGTTCTCAGGTGCAAAGCAGATTCTACCATAGTTACCGTAGTTAGATCAGCTGACAATCATTAATCATCAATCATTAAACAGATGCCAATCCAAGGTGTGCTGCCATCAAGTAAAAAATGTCCACATTAGATACACCTGCAGTTTCTCACTCCAAGCTAATCGATGAACCTCCTCGTCTCCTCCGTGAAACATTTCAGCAACATGGATGATGGTGGATCGATTTGCAGGTCATAGGCTGAAGGATGGAGGAAACTTAATTAACAGAATGAACACACACTGATAACTGGCTTCATTAATCTAATTAAAGAGGATACTATGTATGCACAAACATTACTTAGAATGGTCTGTTCGTTGTTGATTAGGGTCTTTTAATTGGGTTTACTGATGAAAAAAATAATAGATCAAGCTTAGCATTATGATTTTATGATCAAATCATATCTTGGCTATTGGTTGTGTGTTAGTGTTATGTCAATTAGCAAGAGCTGTATTTAGTGTATCTTTGAACTAAACCCAGTGAATCCAGTCTCTCATCTTTAGACACAGTCTCATAGAAAACTTTGTGAAGAAAACAGTAAATTCATTCTTCTCCTGTGGCTGCCCAGTGGAAACACACCACTATGTGAGCTGCTGGCTCAAGTGTGATGTGGTTCTTGAGCCACTGCCACATCTACAGTCAGCTGTTCAGCTGCTGGTCCCAGGCCAGGTCCTGTCATTACTGGAACAGCTGGAGAAGGGCAGCACCAGATGTACCTGACTAATGATACACAGAGTCACATGAGAACAGATGAGAGGGACAGAGCCTGGCAGACCGATGCACAAAGGTTAGGTCAAAGTGGAGAGAAGCGGGCCAGGTATAGTGGTGTGGATGGCGGAGGAGGTGTCAGGGTGGCTGAGAAGCAAATAAAGACTGAAGAACACTGTGGCAGGAGTTGGGGTCACTTATCATTTACCCATTCAAGGACAACTGTATTTGTTGTTATTCCCTGTTAAACTGTTAACAGTGAGGCTCATATCAATGAGATAAAATTGCCCCGAATTATGCTGCATTGTCTTCTTGTCACTCTGAATCTGAATCTGAATCTAACTGGGGAAATGAAAAACCTTTCAACAATATCAAAACAGGCTTTGATTTTATTTTATTTTATTTCACCAAATAAAATTAGAGATAAATGCTTGTTAATAAATGCATGTTTCAATTAAAGGCCTCTGTAGTTTAGGTCATTTAAAAAAGCAGTGGCCACCATTTTTAGAATTTATGGTACATTTGATCTTTCGTCCTTTAGAAGTTTTGCTCATCAGTTCTGTCAGTTATGACCAAGTTAATGGCCAAACTTACTTGGATGACAAAACAAAGATGATGAGGAGCAACAAATTGTTCATCCTAAGCATTCAAGCTACAGACAAGTCTAAATTGTAAAAAAGTAACCACCATCTCTCTCCTCTGACGTCTCCAGGTTCTCTCTGATGTTTTGTTGGACCTATACCGAGCTCTAAAGTGGGTGGCTCGCTCAGACCCGGATGAAGTCGCAGTGCTCCATGCCCAGCTGGCTCTGGAGGAGCTTGATGATGTGATGAGGAGGTTCATCTTCCCTAAGCAGAAACTGGAGAAGAAGATTGTTGTCCTGCCGTAAAGCTAAAATTTCATTTCTGTTGGATCTTCATAATCTCTTTGTAGTTTGGACGTACAGATGACTTTAGTTGTATGTTGTCTGCTTATACATAGTACCAGTTCTGCCACTATATGTGGTGTGGATTTTATGGTCAGGACGCTTCAGCGCTACAGACCAACAATCACCTAACAGCAAGAGTTGAATCCTGCTTGTATAACAAGTCTTTCCTTGAAGAAATGACTGCACCACCAACAATCCACTTCCAGTTTTCAATCTGTGAGCCTCCCAAAAAGTGCAGCATGAAATCACTGGTATAGCCTTTTTTTTAACCTAACACACATGTTACATTAATGTCATCATGCCTCATGCAAGAACATTATTGTATCCTACATACCTCCTGAGGTTTGTTGAGTATTCAGATTCAGTAAAGTCCTTTACCTGACAAACTCTTTGCTCATTTCAATTTCAGTACCACCAATGTTCATGCATATTTGTGAGATTTGATCATCAGAATAATGAATGCCTCTAAATTGCTATATAATGTTACCTGGTTTAATGTCCTTTGGGTAAGTTTCATCCACAAAAATATTACCCAAAAGTTAAAATAAAAAAAACAAACAAAAGAGAGTTGAAGCTGCTGTACTTGTACTGTAACTAAAAACCAGTGATTTAACATGAAGTTGAATGACAAAAAATCTCTTTCTGAAGCAGTTCAGATTAGTTTATGACTGGCACAACAAATAAAGTCGCATCTCATGGTGAAACAGGATATTTACTTGGAGAGCAGCCAGCATTAGGACTCTCAGGAAGCTGGTGAATTGAAAGAAATTTCTGCTAGTTGGCATGATGAAATGCAGTCCATCAAATAAAACAACAAAAAAAGTCCCTACAATTAACTGGTAAGCCATTTTACCTCAGATCACACTGATATGGTAAACCATGATTTTTGTTAGTAACAAAGAAGGAATCCTAGCTAAGAATTTTTAATTATCTAAAATGGTGTTTATGTGCCACTTAAATTGTAAATTGCATGTAAAATTCTAAACCACTGCAAGAGTTAGGTTTTAATGTAGAATCTCCTTAAGTCAAGTACAGAAGAAGGTTTTGGGTTAAATAAGCTTTTATACTTGAAATGTCACAAACTCACCTTTTGGTTTACTGTTGTTATTTTGGTTTAATTCACAAGCTCAAAAGCTCATCTTATCTCTTTGAAAACATGCTGGCAAGCAGTATATAGAATTATTTCTTCTTTGGCACACATTAACACTGGACTGAACAATAGTTGGACCACTCTGTAAACAAGGCCAAATGGGATCCAACAGGGTTTGAACAGTCAGGCTGACAGAAAGAAATGAGACATTCCTTCTTTTGTGTCAACCATTGAGCAATAGGTTAACACTCTATGAGGAGTGACCCTCTGTCTCCCCGTCTGTGTGAACATACAGCCGACAAACATAAGGAAGTTCAGCCTTGTTTGCAGTCCATGGATTTTTGTTCCAACACGGAGTCAAGGCGTCACTTTTGTAGATGGTGTAGAAATGCCGGCTCCTCCATCATGGTGGCAGATTTAGGCCTCCACTGCACCACCACCAGACCATCACTCCTAAATCACACCTGTGTTTACTCTGGAGGTGGTGTATTGTTCTGTTACAGCAGGGTCACCTCAAGTAACATGCTGGAAGATTTTCAACACACTAAGATATGTTTAAAAGTATAGCTTAGCCAAAGTCTAATGCATCATTTGCATGGACACAGTGAATTTCCATCAAATTAACAGCATTTTAAGATTAGTGCTGGTGACACAATTCAACTGAACATGAAAAAAATAAAGGTCTACCCTTTGTCAAGTTCTCCCTTTATAGGTCCCTACAGTGGTTTCTTGTTGAGCTGCAGTGAAGGGATATTAACAAAAATGGAACTTTCAGTTTAAAGTTTAAGTTGTTGCGTCCTGTAAAGCCTGAAACATGAAATAATTGCTAGAAAATTTAATATATATATATATATATATATATATATATATATATATATATATATATATATATATATATATATATATATATATATATATATTAGAAAAAAAAAAAATATATATATATATATATATATTAGAAAATTTATATATATATATATAAATTAGAAAATTTATATATAAATTCTGACAGATAAAAAAATGTATAAAAATAAATAAATATCAATTTGCATATATGATTTTAAATTTATATCATTTTTGCTACATCCCGCATTTTTTTTTTGGTTATTTTGTATTTTCCAGCATTTTTATTTAATACATCAGGACTCAGGAAAAAAAAATTCACACTGATGACGTAGAGGTCTCAAAAACTCATGTATCAAATATGAAACACTTGGCGTTAAAGGGTTAAAAAGACTACCCACTTGATTTGTCAACAGGTGACGCTCATATTAGCTACAGATACATTTTAGAACATGTTTTTGAGCAGAGATACAGAGTGGCACTGTGGATTTTTACAACATAATTTACAAGGGAAGCACATTGTGACAGATGTGTTAATGGAGAGGATGAATGGTTACAGTTTCAGTGTACGAATGAGCACATGACTTGTTTTAGGACAGACTTGAAAAATTGTGAACCTGTCTGATTTGTAATACAAGTAGTTGCAGTTTATTTAAATTTTTATGAAAGAATTGGCAGAATGTGTATTTCCTGCAACCAACGGAAACCCTCTTATCAAGAGTCAAGCCTGTTTTAATATTGAGGTATGTAATATTTCATTCACAAAGTCCTAAGCTGGAGTAAAGTTAAAAAAAAAACTTTCAGTAGTTCTTTACAGTATGTGGTTATGAGTTTACTGGGCTTCATTTTTTCAGAATGAGCTATTGTACAGTTATTTGGCCGATGTCCAACTACATACTATAAATAGAAAGGTAAATCAGGGTTTTACACAAACACTTTGACTGTGTAGTTGTAATTCTTTGAATGGGGAGAAACACAGACTAGGAAGCTTTAAACCTGCACTAACTGATTTCAGTTGACCCCCCAAATATCCTGACTGTTTTCACTGCAGTCTGATGTTGACTGTATATAGACCCTTGTGTGAATCACTGACCATGTTTAAAGCTCTACTAAATATCGTCATTACCAAATTATTCTGTAAAATGTAAAATGGTCTGTGAGGAATCCACAGAGAATTATTCTGCATTTTCCCCTGGCCCTATGAAGCCTTCTCACTCATTTAGCTCACTATTTTGGTCTTGCTGTTTGATTGAGCCTCACTCATCAGTGCCTGCATACAGCTGTCTCCAGTGAACAAGATCCAACAAAACCACTGTACGCTACCTGCGCAGCACCAAACAGTGGTCAGACAATGTTAGCAACTAGCTGATGGAGTCAGGTGTTGGGGATGAGGAAAACCAGAGCGTAAAGGAAGTATATAAAACACGGCCTTTCATCAGGTGAGCCATAACAACTTAATAAGATGATATTTATCAATAAGAAGTACCTGAAAAGGGTTTTGTCATCAGAACCACAATTTTTCACTCCATTTCATACCTGGTTTGGTTTAATCTGAATAAAGATCCATCATTTCACACATATACAGAGCCAAAACCTAAAACACCATCAACTGAGTTCACTTTGGATGGAGTACAGTTGTGTTCATCCTTCATCTGTTGTTTTTTTCAGAGATAATAATTTTCTGTACAGGAGGCCAAAAGATGTCAGTAAATGAGAGTCAATTTAAAATCCCAAGAGACACTTGAAGTTCTTGAAAAAGCATATATGCCTTCCGGCAAATCCACACCGCTGTGCCTGCTGAATACTCATCACAGTCAAGGTCAAAAGTGTGGACATGCCTCTTGGAAAGAATGGTTTGTTCGAATATTAGCTGACATTGGCCTGTAATAGGAACACATTTCTGTAAGTGGTGCAGGTTTTTACCACTAACCCTGTTTTCTGTTAATGAACAATGAAGAGTAAAAAAACAAGGCTAAGTGAAATGCTAATGCTGAATTGGATCAGAGATCTTAATCCACTCAGCATTTTGACCAAGGTCAATTGTGCTTTGAAACAGCTGGGTGCCCCGATACATTCTGACACTGCCTCAAGCAACACACAACATGGCAGGCATCACCAATGAACGTGGCTATCAGTGGTAGAAATTGAGTTTTACTCTGAGAAGAACAAAATTGTATTTCACTTTAATTCTTTTAATGTAAATAAATCATGTTACCATTGGATTTCAGCTACAGTATAAGCCACTTCTGTAATTGTCATTCAAAAGGCCAAAGAGCTCTATATCCCATTGACATGCTCAGTATCTTATTTGTCTCTAAATAGATATCGACTTTATATATCAAAAGGGAAATTTAACTTCACCAGTTCTCCCACCTAAATAACAAGAAACATTTAACCCTTACCTAAAGAGGTGTCGAGTAATGCAGATAACTTTAGTCTTATTTGCCAAGATCACAGATTTCTGACAATATAACACAGGTATGTGAATTTTGTTTGTGATGTCCATTGCATTAAAATGTCTGTGCTTATTGTTTGCTTATAGTTAGATTGACATAAGACCATTTCATCTAAAATGACCAGGGATTTATAGCTCTTTATATTAATAATGCATTTGATATGAGTTGGTACAGGCTCTGTATAGAACAGTCTTTCAAGTCATTTGAAAGACTGCACATTATAACAGACAGTTGTTTGTTATAATGTGCTATGGACAATGCAAAGCCAATGAAGATGCAATGCTTTGACCTAACTGAGGCTTCATATGGACTTCTTATTGGCTGTGAATGAAACAATTCAGATGAAGGATTCATGCAGATTTTCTTTTTTTGTTGAGACAGAGCACCCAATTGAACTTAAGTGCAGGAGAGAAGCCCACCTGTTTCCTCTTATGAACAGAAAGCTTGTGTGACAAACTGAGGACAGCAGTTTGAAAGAGGTTGGTAGTTACTGCCAGGGAGGGTCTGAGGCTGGTGTTCTGCTCATACAGGCTGCATGTGAGAGAAAATACACAATTGTTGTTTCAACATGTAGTGAAGTGAATGTTCACATTTAAACTAGGAAGGAAAATAAAAGACATCAGGAAAAGATCAGGAGAATCAGGAGTCACTCAGTCAGCTTGCTTGATGTGCAGGTTGTTGCTATGCATTGTTAAGATTTGAAAGGTGTGTGTCCTCTGAGAGCCTCTGTGACCTTTTCTGGTAGATCAGTAAAGATGTTTATGTGTATTTCTGCAGATAGATTTGAGCGTTAAGGGACTAAAAGGTTTCTTTTTAATGCAAATCTTGTGATTCACCCAACTTCATGCTTTATACAGAGTGCTCCTTTAAGATACCAGTTTCTTTCAGTTTTCATCATTGTTTGTTTTGCTAGTCTGTCTCAAAGCCTGTAATCTGCTCATCTACAGTTGTTTCCTCTTTCAGGTTTTCCTCTCAGAGGGAGGGAGTGCTGAAGCCACGGTCCCTTTGGCTGCTGAAGCCATGAGAACTCTATTATAGTGATTACTGTATCTCCCCATGTGTCACAGTCAGGGAGCCAGAGAGGAGAATAAAGAGAGGGGTGTGAGAGGGGCTGTAAATGTGGCATGGTTCAGTGGATCCACCTCAGCCTTATTTCCTTATGAGGGTTTGTTTTAGCTGAAGTAGATTCTATTATCTGACTGAAATTAAATGTGTTTGAGTGGCTTCAGTGGCAGTGTATTGATTCTCAGAGGTGTGCTGCAGTTTGTCTCAGGCTGCCAGCCTGGCCGTGCTCGTGGAACCTGCAGGACGGCAGCAGCTCAGCCATACAGCAGCAGAGGAGAGGGAGGGAGGGAAGATAAATAAGCCCATAAAGGATGCTTTGAGTCAGACGGAGAGGTGGAGAGGAGAGGGGGCTCCAGTCAAACAGTCCCCAGGCTTATTGGAGGCTGCTGGCTGCATTGCAGAGAGATAGGGAGCTAGCTGGGGTGTCCAGGGAGGGGAGGGGGAAGAGGCAAGGAGAGGGGGGTTTAAGGAGACAGAGAAAGGAGCTGTGGAGGAGAAGCTCAGCAGTGTCGGTCCGCCAGCAAGACAGCCAGACGGGACAGTGTGACAGAGGAGGAGAGGGGGAGAAGGATTTTCAGGCTCTGCTGTGAACAGGGGATGCAGAGACGAGTTGATACTGCAGCACAGCAGAGGACAGAGGGAGAGGGGGTGAGGAAACCTGGGGATGAATCATTGCACGGGACAAAGAAGAATTCACATTTGAGGACGACATCAAGACCGAGCCTCCAACTTTGGCCCTCAGGCTTCACCTTCACCACCACTTTACTCATGGTGAAAATCAGGAGCTGGGATGGAGAGCAGCAGAGGCAGAGACCAGACTAGCTGCTGCCTCCAACCTGTAATTTTCAGATGTAAGACCGCATCAACATCAGCTGCTGGCTGAGCCCCTCTGATCACACCTCAGCTGGGGGGCTTCATGCCCTGGGACAGTCCTGGGAGATAGAGGGAGGAGGTGGTGGAGGAGGAGGAGCAGGCAGTGGGGAGGCTGGCTCAGAGAAGTGGTTGAGGGTGGTGGTTTAAGCTGCCTGCTATATTTTTGGATGTGAGATCTCCTGAATTAAGCGAGCAAGCTGGAATAAAGATGTAGTGTGAGCTGGTGGAAGGAGGGGGACAGAACAAGGAGAGTGCTGTGCTGAGGAGAGGAGAGGGCTGGACGTCCCGGCTCAACGGACGGACCAGGCGCACGGACTTCTGGGGGGAGACGAAGACAGAGGGTCAACTGGATCAGGAAGGTAAAGCTTTAAGTAATATGTTTTGCACTCAGAGATGAGTAAAATGTAAATCCCCCCACTAGGACAGAAAGATAGACAAATCCTCCTTATGCTGGTCCTCACCTCTAAAAAAGGCAAGTTTAACTTTTTAACTTGTGCTTTGGATTAAAATCTGATCAGATTAAGTAGGATGATTTGACTTTTCCTTCAGGTTTGACAGATGGATGTATGGGGAAAAACAGAATGAATGAAAGTATTCACATGTGAGAACAAACATGTTCAAGAGGGAGAGAAGCTGAATGGAAAGTTTTAGAAAAACTGGAATAAGCAACATTAAAGGTTGGGTAGAAAATGCAGGACAAAGAGTGTGTTCATGCTTGTGTGGTGAACGTGTTTGCAAAGTGAGGTAGAGAAAATATTTTTTCTGTCTGACGCTGTGAGTGAGTGTGTGTGTGTGTGTGTGCGTGTGTGTGTGTGTGTGTGCATGTGTGTGTGTCAGTGAGTAAGTCAACCAATCACTTGAAAAGGACTAAAATAGTTTCTGTGGATAATTTCTGCTTTCATCACAGGGGAAAGTTGAAAATTACTCAGTAATAGTTAAAGAATAGGCATGTGTGTAGGTTTCCTGCCTATGTATGTACATTATCACTGTGTTCGTGCTGCCTCCTGGCATGTACTACACATGCTGCTTTTTCTTTCTGTGAAGGCAGACAGTAACCGTTTGGAAACAGTTGACTGGAACGCCTCAGAGCGGCTGTTTGAAGGCTTCTGGCGTCTCCAAAAAAAACGCTGGTCTGTTTGATTTTCCATGGCATCACTGCCATGCTGGACCTGCCTGTTCTGGTGGCCTTTTACACAAAGCCTGCTGGTATTTGACAGACTTGTATACGGTGAGACCTCTGGTGAAGTAGATACACTCCCCACAGTTCTAGATCCTATCAGATAGGTGGATAAGTGAGTATCACAACTAGAAACAGGATTTAAGGAAAGCTATGAAGCTATGAGGAGAAATAACATATTCCCCATCTTATAAATGAAGAGTTGAATTAATGAACCATAAAATGAGCCCATTCTCATTTCAGCACACTTAGGTTTTGCTGCCACAGCTTTACCTGGTCTGGTATGACATGTAGCTTATGGTGGCTAATTTTAACAAACTTTGATGGCTGTGTAACTGACTTTATTCAATCATAGATAACCATTTCAGAGCAGGAGACATGTTTGTTGTTTCCTACTTGCACTCATTCTCTGTCAGGTCATCTAATGATGACGTGTCATTAAAGCAGCAGTCAGTCATCGTTGGTTGATATTGGTCGTAGTATCACCCAACTTCTCCTCAGCTCTGCTGAGCTTCATGGCCTTTAAACTATTGTTGGAGTTGATTTTATTGTTTGGCTCAGTCCCTCAGGTCACATGAACCTTGTTTCCAGCAGCAGACAGCTGTTTTCAGTTGACACTACTTGGCCAATGCCAAACAGCAGACTAACAAGGAGAGACAGCTGAAGAGACAGACGTTTTCTTCAGGAGTTGGTGGAGACCAAACGAGAGTTGGAAAGTTAACACTGGACTGAAAGCAGCTCCTCCAAATTCATGCTAATCTTGTGCCATATCTTCTAGATGTGGATAGATAGAGATGGAAATATATATATATATATATATATATATATATATACACACACACACACACACACACACATCGCAGTGTGTACATTCATTCATTCATTCATTCATCATTTATTACTAACCAGTTGTGGGCCTCAGCGTGGTGGTAGAAAAGGTCACAAAACTTTTCCAAATCGGGAAAAAAAAAGCTTTTAATGAGTATGAGTAAAACAGTTAATTTAATATCCAACAAACTGCTTTCACACACCTCCTCAGCTGTGAGCACTTCATTCAGTCTTCCCCAACTACATCACTTCCTTCATTATATAATGAGGTCTGTAAAGTACCCTCAATGGAGAAATGGGAGCGGAGGCACAGAGAGAGCCCTCTAGTGGCAAATGATCCTCAAATGTTTTTACAGGTTGAGGTTTGGTGTTCCTCACTACTAAATAAGCATAAGACTCATCCATCACAGCAGCATTAAGTATCAAATTTCTTCAAATCAAACAATGAAATGAGAAAAGGCAGAAAATTATGTTTTGTCAAAGACTGATTTTGAAATGTTTGATATCTATATTGCCCCTCCTTGAACCGCCACCTTACAGAGGTGGAGGGGTTTTTGTGTGCCCGAATGATCCTAGGAGCTATGTTGTCGGGGGCATTACGCCCCTGGTAGGGTCTCCCATGGCAAACAGGTCCTAGGTGACGGGCCAGACTAAGAGCGGTTCACACAAGCCCATCATGAACAGAAGAACATCAAGGACCGTTACGTCGCCCGGATTGGCGTTACACTGGGCCCCACCCTGGAGCCAGGCCTGGGGTTGGGGCTCGCAGGCGAGCGCCTGGTGGCCGGGTCTTTGCCCACGGGACCCGGCCGGGCTCAGCCCGAAATGGCGACGTGGGCCCGCCTTCCAGTAGGCTCACCACCATGCAGGAAGGTCCATGAGGGGCCGGTGCAATGTGGTTTGGGTAGCAAGTCGTGGCGGGGGGCCTCGACGACCCAATCCCTGGACCAAAACTCTGGCAATAGGGACATGGAATGTCACCTCGCTGGGGGGGAAGGAGCCTGAGCTCGTCTCAAAGCGGGAGGTTGAGAGGTACCGGCTAGAGATAGTCGGGCTCACCTCCACGCATGCATAGCTTGGGCTCTGGAACCCAAGCTCAGCCTTGAGAGGGGCTGGACCCTCCACTACTCTGGAGTTGCCCAGGGTGAGCGGCGGCGAGCTGGTGTGGCTTGCTTGCTTATAGCTCCCCAGCTCAGCCGCCATGTGTTGGAGTTCACTCCGGTGAAGCGAGAGGTCGCTTCCCTGCGCCTTCGGGTTGGGGATAGGTCTCTTGCTGTTGTTTGTGCCTACGGGCCGAACAGCAGTACAGAGTACCCATGGCCTTCTTGGAGTCCCTGGGAGGGGTACTTGATAGTGCTCCGACTGGGGACTCCATTGTTCTACTGGGGGACTTCAACGCTCACGTGGGCAAGGCAGTGAAGCAACAGTGATACCTGGAGGGGCGTGATCGGGAGGAACGGCCTCCCGATTGATCGATCTGAACCCGAGCGGTGTTCTGTTATTGGACTTCTGTGCTAGTCACAGTTTGTCCATAATGCGAACACCATGTTCAAGAGCATAAGGGTGTCCATCAGTGCACGTGGCACCAGGACACCCTAGGCCGGAGGTCGATGATCGACTTTGTTGTCGTTTCATCTGATCTCCGGCCGTATGTCTTGGACACTCGGGTAAAGAGAGGGGCTGAGTTGTCAACCGATCACCACCTGGTGGTGAGTTGGATCCGCTGGCAGAGGAGGAAGTTGGACAGACCTGGCAGACCCAAACGTATTGTGAGGGTCTGTTGGGAACGTCTGGCCGAGCCCTCTGTCAGGGAGGTCTTCAACTCCCACCTCCGGAAGAGCTTCTCACAGATTCCGAGGGAGGCTGGAGACATTGAGTCCGAGTGGACCATGTTCTCTGCCTCCATTGTCGACGCGGCAGTTCGAAGTTGTGGACGCAAGGTCTCTGGTGCCTGTCGTGGCGGCAACCCCGAACCCGGTGGTGGACACCGGAAGTAAGGGATGCCGTCAGGCTGAAGAAGGAGTCCTATCGGACCATGTTGGCCTGTGGGACTCCTGGACGCAGCTTGACAGGTACCGGCAGGCCAAGCAAGCCCCAGCCCTGGACGGTCCTGGAGGCAAAAACTCGGGTCTGGGAGGAGTTCGGTGAGGCCATGGAGGAGGACTATCGGTCGGCCTCGAAGAGATTCTGGCAAACCGTCCAGCGGCGCCTCAGAAGGGGGAAGCAGTACTCTGCCAACACTGTTTACAGTGCAGGTGGGGAGCTGTTGACCTCGACTGGGGACATTGTCGGACGGTGGAAGAAATACTTCGAGGATCTCCTCAATCCCACCGACTTGCCTTCCAATGAGGAAGCGGAGGCTGGGGTCTCTGAGGTGGACTCGTCCATCACCCAAGCCGAAGTCACTGAGGTAGTTCGTAAGCTCCTCAGTGGCAAGGCGCCGGGGGTGGATGAGATCCGCCCTGAGTACCTCAAATCTCTGGATGTTGTGGGGCTGTCTTGGCTGACACGCCTTTGCAACATTGCATGGAGGTTGGGGACAGTGCCTCTGGTAGTGGCAAACTGGGGTGGTGGTCCCTCTTTTTAAAAAGGGGGACCGGAGAGTGTGTTCCAACTACAGGGGGATCACACTTCTCAGCCTCCCCGGGAAGGTCTACGCCAGGCCAGGGTACTGGAGAGGAGAATTCGGCCGATAGTCGAAGCCCTCATGGATTCAGGAGGAACAATCAATGATCGGTTTTCGTCCTGGTCGTGGAACACTGGACCAGCTCTATACCCTCCACAGGGTGCTTGAGGGTTTATGGGAGTTTGCCCAACCAGTCCACATGTGCTTTGTGGATCTGGAGAAGGCATTCGACCGTGTCCCTCGTGGTATTCTGTGGGGGTGCTCCATGAGTATGGGGTCCGGGGAGCCTTTGCTAAGGGCTGTTCGGTCTCTGTACGACCGGAGCAGGAGCTTGGTTCGCATTGCCGGCAGTAAGTCAGACCTGTTCCCAGTGCATGTTGGACTCCGGCAGGGTTGCCCTTTTGTCACCGGTCCTGTTCATAATCTTTATGGACAGGATTTCTAGGCGTAGCCAGGGGCCGGAGGGAGTCCGGTTTGGGAACCACAGGATTTCATCTCTGCTTTTTGCGGATGATGTTGTCCTGATGGCTTCATCAGGCCAGGACCTTCAGCATGTACTGGAGCGGTTTGCAGCCGAGTGTGAAGCGGCTGGGATGAGAATCAGCACCTCCAAATCCGAGGCCATGGTTCTCGACCGGAAAAGGGTGGCATGCCCTCTCCAGGTGGGTGGAGAGGTCCTGCCTCAAGTGGAGGAGTTCAAGTATCTCGGGGTCTTGTTCACGAGTGAGGGAAAGATCGGAGCGTGAGATTGACAGGCGGATTGGTGCAGCGTCCGCAGTTCAGTTATGCGGTCGGTGTACCGGACCGTCGTGGTGAAGAAGGAGCTGAGTCGAAAGGCGAAGCTCTCGATTTACCGGTCAATCTACGTTCCCACCCTCACCTATGGTCATGAACTTTGGGTAATGACCGAAAAAGGACAAGATCGCGGATACAAGCGGCCGAAATGAGTTTCCTCCATGCAGGGTGGCTGGGCGCTCCCTTAGAGATAGGGTGAGAAGCTCGGTCACTCGGGAGGAGCTCGGGGAGTAGAGCCGCTGCTCCTTCGCATCGAGAGGAGTCAGCTGAGGTGGCTTGGGCATCTGTTTCGGATGCCCCCTGGACGCCTCCCTAGGGAGGTGTTCCAGGCATGTCCCACCGGGAGGAGGCCTCGGGGAAGACCCAGGACACGCTGGAGAAGACTATGTCTCTCGGCTGGCCTGGGAACGCCTCGGGGTCCCCCCGGAAGAGCTGGAGGAAGTGTCTGGGGTGAGGGAAGTCTGGGCATCTCTGCTCAGACTGCTGCCTCCGCGACCCGGTCCCGGACCAAGCGGATGATGAAGAAGATGAAGAAGATGAAGATATCTATATTGCTCCCTCAGGCTCTGTGTTCTGATTGGTCAATTGTTGTGTCCCTAAAATGATTTCTGCCTCCAGAGCAGGTCTGTATGTCAAACTGTGACTTATATAGTGATATTTGATTCCTAATTGAACACATGTGAATTAGTGGTGACATATAAGAATGCAGTAAATGCATGTTACTGTCCAATGCTTCATCTCTGTCTCATTCATCTCCTGTTTCCTAACTTCCTGCCCTCTTTCTCTTGCTCCACCCAACACTTTTTTTTTCAAACAAATTTCCTCTACCCCCCTCCCTCCGTCTTTCTCCCTCAGCTTGGTAAAAAGTCCCTGTCCTGAGGCCAAAGCCATCATTCAGTAACACCTCCCCACCTCCTCACCCTGACTACCAACTCATTCAGTCAGATGGCCTGGATGCAGGAAATCCTTTGCACTGGGACACTACTGGAAATATTACCACTGATTCAGTTAAAGTCAGTTTTACATGAAATGTTGATTCACTTGGAAATTACTCTTTTTTACCTGATGTGCTCACATTTGGAATTGCCTACACCCTGGATTGTTTGTAAAATGACTACTTGGTGGTCAAGGACAACCTTTTTAACAAACATGGATCTTATTCTCGATCTAGACATTAACTTGATCTGCATTTAAATATTCTGGGTGAAAGTGGCCCGCATAAGTACTACAAGATTGTCCAATATGTTGTTTTTACCACATTTATTTCAGAATGTGATTTTCTTCTAGAAGGATTAAATTCATAGTGATTATAAGGTGATGGTGTCGTTTTTGTTTAAGTTTTTTTTTTTTTTCAGTTTTCACTACGAGTTTCATTATCATGTCAATTCATTCAGTTTCAGGATTCAATTTCTGTGGAAGTAAAATTTGCCCCTAGATGTTGAAGTTACTGTCATTATTCCATACTTTCTGAACTCAGAGACCTGTGCCTTTAGACAGCATTATTTATCATGTACTGAATTCTGCTTTAATTTTAATTTTGCTTTAATTATTTCTAACTTCTTTGTGGTGCATGACTTTACCAGTCACTGTGCTGCAGTCAGGATGACCTGATAGATGCAACCTTAGGGCTAATTGCACCTGCCGCCCCCTCCTCCCAGTCCCCTGACTAATCCCAGTTCCCAGCCTGTCAACGGCCGCCTCTGGTGGTCTCTCTAATCAAGCAGTCCATGATATTGCCTGCTTGTTATCTGGCCTGCTGTGGCCCCAGGGCGTTCAGACCGTGCTGCCTCAGCCTGCTGGTATAATCCATCATAGATCACAGATCGAGCAGAAGCCCTCTGTGGCACAAATGGGATCCATATGGACATCCCAAAGTGACATGCAGTGTAATACATGACCTTATGGCACTCTTTCTGCAAAACAAATAGTCCTTACACTTGACAGTGTGTATGTCCAGAGTAACAGGGACACTATTTAGGAAAAGAAATGTTTAGGAAAAACATTTAAAATAAAATTTGTTGTTGTAAAATAAAAGTTGATGTTCTGAGTGATACAAATGAAATTCCACCCACTGCCATTATTTCAAGGTTGACAGTTAAATTAAATTTGTAATCTGAGTAAATTAATTATTTAAGATTACACTGAACCTATCTGAACATTTCAGGTTTTCCATATTGCTTTATGTGTTGGATTTTTCATCATTTTGTCTTGAGTGCAAATACAGTATCACCAGAATAATGAGGCAGTCCAAGATAAGAAATACAAAATAGAAAAGGAAAGAATAGAAGAGATTTTAGAAAAATTACAGGAAAATATATAGATTCTGGATTTGGTATTGGTATTTAGATTATCCTAAGGAACTAAATGACAGTCTAGACGTAAAAATAATGTTTGAGAAGCATCATGTTTTGTTTGTGTTCCAAAACCTATTTATGAATTCTGCTATCTGTCAGTAGCTGAAAATCACAGACAGTTTATCTTCCATACAGAGTGTGGATCTGTGGAGAGGGTGGGATTCAGTGCCAAGATGTAAACCTGTACATCCACTCAGAGAGGTGGATAAATCTGTCTGCCAGTTTGTCCCACAGAGCTGAATGTAATAATATAAATATCAGTCTGTCTCTGCTGCAGGGCTGGGCCAGGTGGGGTGAGGGCAGACATGTGGGGTGAGGGCAGACGGGTAGGGTGGGGAATGGGGGGGGTTTGCTGGGGCAGGAGGTAATTTCATGAATGAAAGGACAGAATTGTTCCTTCGTTTCGACTGGTTCTGAGCTAGCCAAGCCCTGGCTGGCCTTTAATTAGAGCTATTAACCCAGAGAGGGGCTGGATGGGGGAGGAGTGGTGAGGCAAGAGGAGAGAGGGAGGAAGATGAAGGAGAGGAGAACAGACAGATTCCTTAAGTTCTTTCACTTAAAGTGATTTAATGCCCATCAGACCTGATCCAAATATTCTTTAATTCTCTTTATTAAGTATCAAAGAGTATAAGTATTATTCTGTGCAGGATGTGCTTGCATAGTAACGTAAATGTTGTGGAAGCAGAAAAATTCATAAGAGTAGTATTAATAGTAGTAGTAATGATTATAGTAGTGATATTAGTAGCAGTACTACCATTCCTTATTCCTAGAAGTAGTAGTATAACATTAGCTAGCACCAGGAATAATAATAGTAGTGATAGAAGCAACAATAGTACATGAAGTCATAGTTTTAGTAGCCATACTAATTTCAACACAACTTGCAGTAGTAGTAGTAGTAGTACTAACTGTTGTAGTAGTACCAACAAGTAGTATCAACAATATTAGTAGTAACTTTAGTAGTAGTGCTAATTGCAACAGGAGTAGTTGCAATGGCAATTACAAACATTAGTACTCATATTAACAGCAGTAACAGCAGCAGTGATTAGTAGAAGTAGTTTTGAGAGTAGTACTAATTTTAACAGCAGGAGCAGTAATAGTGATAGTAACAACAATGGTACTACTATCAGTAATTGTCATTCTGTGTAGTACAACAATAGTAGAAGTAGTACTACTGGATTTAATAGTAGTAGTAGTATCAACAGGAGTTTAGTAGTAATAGTATTAGTGTTACATTCAGTAGTGATACTATTGTTGCAGGAGTCATAGCAGCATATAGTGATGGAAGTAGTAAAAGCAAAAATACTAGTATTTTTGTCAGAAGAAGTTTTTATTACTGATTTCAGCATGAGTTGGGTAGTAATAGTAATAGTAGTAGTAACTGTAAACCAGTGTTACACTGGGAGGTATTTTCCCTCATGCTTGTGATGTTGGTGACTGATGTTGATATATTTCCAGCTGAAAGGTTTTACAGAAAAAACAGGAAATGGCACTTGGGTCAGCTAATAAGGAGTTACAAGCTCCCTCTGTTAGAACCTTCAGTGAGACTTCAGAGTCTGGAGGCCCCATTCTCTGGCTCACCTGACGTACATACCAGGCCCTTTCATGTACTGAATAACGTGATCAAACTCAAGTCAAACGCAATTTGCCCACTTGTATTTTTTTCTCTTCTCCTGCCAACCTTGTGTGTTCTCCCTCTCCTTACACTTTCACCCTCTCTGCAATGTAAACTCCTTCTCATCTTCATTCAACAAATCCCTCTACCTACCTCCCCTCACTTTCTGATTCTCACCTTGCCATCTGTTACCTCCCATCCTTCTCTGTCTGCAGATGCCCTCTCGCTGCAGGAATGCGCTGAGCATCGTGGTCACCACCCTTTTTGCTGCGGTGGTCCTCTTCACCATTCTGCTGGCCTATGTCACAGGTAAACTGTTGAATTTCAGTTAAAGACTAAGATATACATGAGAACAAGTGATGGTCATGTTTTTTCCCAACTTTTATCCACTGTCTCTTCGTTATAAAGGCTACCAGTTCATCCACACTGAGCAGCACCACCTCTCCTTCGGCCTCTATGGTGCCTTCCTCTCCCTCCACCTCTTCCTCCAGAGCCTTTTTGCCTTCCTGGAGCATCGGCGGATGAGGAGCCCCGCCCGGCCTCAGCACCTCCGTCGCTCTGTGGCCCTGTGCATCGCCGCCTTCCAGGAGGACCCAGACTACCTGAGGAAGTGCCTGCGCAGCATTCGGCGAATCTCCTTCCCTGGCCTGAAGGTGGTGCTGGTTGTAGACGGGAACCGCCCTGAGGACCGCTACATGATGGACATTTTCCAGGAGGTGATGGGTGGGGCTGACCAAGCTGGCAGTATGGTGTGGAAAGGAAACTACCACAGCGATGGGAGTGGAGGAGGAGGTGTCAGAGGTGGTGGCAGGAGCACAGTGCACATGGAGGAGGCAGCAAGAGTGGCTCGGCTGGTCAGAGGCTGCCGCTACTCCTGTATCATGCAGGAGTGGGGAGGGAAAAGAGAGGTGATGTACACCGCCTTCAAAGCACTGGGTGACAGTGTGGATTATGTGCAGGTAAGGGCCACAGACAGTAGGTGTGAACTTGGAAAGACGTGGATGTATTCAAGGCAAGGATGACCTAATGAAAAGATGATATTGCTTGCATTATGGGAGATGTGTAATCCTGTGTTTGGTGAACCATGCTGTGAAGCTTCAATACTGCTTCAATTTTGATTTTTATTTGTCTCACTCTTATTTGAGTCCCTCAATTTATTGGAAGTGCAATACTAAAATGCTGGAGAACCCCTTTAATTTTAGGCAACTCTGGCAGTGACGGTAAAGGCTAAATAAAAAAAAATCTAAGTCTACAGCCAAGCTGGCTGCTCTGTGCATTAACATACTAACATGCTCATAAAAACAATGCTAACACACCAATGTTGAGCAAGTACATTGTAATGTTTACCACGTCCAGCATCTTTTACATGCTGCATCAAATGTTATCATCCTGTAGTCTGGATGTCTACTAGTCTGTCCCAGTGATGAATTCCATTCCCATTCTGGTATCCCCATGTGGAAGTAGAAACAATGTTTACATTGAATACTTGTTAGACATTCTATGACTAATAATGCTGATCACTAGTTTCTCTGTGACAGTCATCTATAAGTTATTAGAGACCACCAAATGTATCAGTGTGAACTTCCAATCAAGGAGGTCAGCCTTCTGAAGTTCTTTCTTAGCATGTACAAATGAAAACCTTCCCAAGGGAAGGGTGGAGGTGTCAATCCCTCATGTAAAGTAGATATTGAGATATTCCACAGGAGATGTCAAAACTTTGGTGGCTGTAAAAGAAAGGTCAGAAGGTCACCAAAGTCATTAGGATACATCCTCTGAGGGCAATGTGGTGGACTGACCCACAGACAAACATTGTCATCCATAACAGCTCAAAACAATTAAGTAATAAAAAACAAACAATTTTTTGTGTTTACTTTTGATTTGTTTCTTTGCTTCATCCCACAGCCAGACCACTGGCACTGGCAATCTGTGTAGAAAAATAAATTAAAAAATAGTCACATTACACACAGTCATCAGTGGAGGCCCATTTATATTCATCTGCAAACACCAACTACACATAACTTATAAGAGCTGTGTTGCTACTGACTTAAAGTGATGATATCTGCCCTGCTTCTCTGCTGGTGCAAGTGACATTAACATTCAATGAAATTACAAACTGACCTTTGTTTGTACATGCTAAATGCAACCAGTGTGGATCAGATATCTTATGTAGTAGAAATGCCAGTAACACTGAATTTGGTGTTTGGTTTAAATTTAGGGTTCGATCAATAGATGCGCATTTACCTTGCGGAACCTTAAAGTAGTGTTTAGTCCAAACAGACAGTGAAAACCATTAAACTATATTTTAAACTGCTGTGTTTCCCTGGAAACCCACTGAACATACAACAAACTTAAAATCAATATTAAACAGTAAAGAATTTACCTATTTACATTCCAAACCAGTGAACTTAAGTTGGACTACCTACTCACTCCTCATAGACAGCTGTTGCATGCTCTCTGTGCCATTGCTGTGGGTCAAAGGTCATGTCCACAGCTGACCCAGTGCTGAGCAGCCACAGAACCAGCTGGGATCTCTGTCAGCAGCCTCTCATTTCTCTCATTGATTTTAGCAGTAATGCTACTCAGTGTTCTGCAGCACCTGCAGCCTGCATGCAACCAAAGGTTGTATATTCCTGAGCGTGTCTGTGTGTGACCCTCAGCATCAACGTACCCTGTGTGTCTGCTGTATCCTTCTTAGGTGTGTGACTCAGACACAGTTCTAGACCCAGCTTGTACCATAGAAATGCTGAAGATCCTTGAGGAAGATCCGATGGTAGGAGGGGTCGGTGGAGATGTGCAGGTAGTATACAATATTTTCAAGTCCTGAAAAGTATGATGTGATGTGCCCATGATTAGAATGCATTTTGAAAGTCAACATACAAACTGAAGGGACGTCACTGAAAGTTCACTACAACATGCCATAAAAAACAACTAACCCTGAAGATTTTCCTTTTCTTCCTTTCTTACTTTCCCCATTTCCAGATCCTTAACAAGTATGACTCATGGATCTCCTTCCTCAGCAGTGTACGCTATTGGATGGCCTTCAACATTGAGCGAGCCTGCCAGTCCTACTTTGGGTGCGTTCAGTGTATCAGTGGCCCTCTGGGGATGTACAGAAACTCCTTGCTCCAGCGTTTCCTGGAGCCCTGGTACCACCAGACCTTCCTAGGCTCAAAGTGCAGCTTCGGTGATGACCGCCACCTCACCAATCGGGTGCTCAGCTATGGCTACAGGACAAAATTCACAGCGCGATCGCAGTGCCAGACTGAGACGCCGACCCAGTATCTGCGTTGGCTCAACCAGCAGACTCGATGGAGCAAGTCTTACTTCCGTGAGTGGCTCTACAATGCTCTGTGGTTCCACAAGCACAGTCTCTGGATGACTTATGAATCTGTGGTCACTGGCTTCTTCCCCTTCTTCTTGGTTGCGACGGTAATCCATCTGTTCTACCGTGGACGGCTGTGGAACATCCTGCTCTTCTTACTGACGGTCCAGTTGGTTGGGATGGTGAAGGCCACCTACGCCTGTTTCCTGCGTGGCAGCTTGGTCATGATCTTCATGTCACTCTATTCTCTGCTCTACATGTCCAGCTTGCTCCCTGCCAAAATATTTGCCCTGCTCACCATCAACAAGGCTGGATGGGGCACCTCAGGCCGCAGGAAAATTGTGGTTAACTTGATTGGCGCTGTGCCTGTTACAGTGTGGGCTATGGTGCTGCTCGGGGGTGTGGCTTATACAATCTACTGTGAAACACAGGAGCCATTCAGTGACACAGAGAAGGCCTTGTTGATAGCAGGGACGATACTCTACGCCTGCTACTGGCTCATTCTACTGGTGCTCTACCTGGCAATTGTCGCCAAACGGTGCAACAAGAGGGAAGAGCAGTATCACCTGCCATATGCAGAGGCATAACCCTGTTATCAGACACACTGGAAAGACATTTGCACCGAGTTTCACTGCAGTGTGATTCTAGCAAGGTCTCTGCTGACCTTGTGGACTGCTTGAGTGATGAGCCATGAACCAGGAACACACTCACATCTTGTCACTGGTGCTAAAAAGGTGTGAATCTAATCCAGTTGGGGAAGACTCCAAGATGACTGGATTGATACAGCTCTCCCATTTATATCATGCTCAGTGGTGCTTCACGTTGAAAAACCAAACCAAACAGAACTGACCCAGTTTGTTCGTACATGTGTAACAGTGACATGCTCAGAAAAACTTTAGGTAGTTTATGGGTACAGGTTGGCAGTAAATCTGTGAAAAAAGGGTGCAGTACAGTGCTTTTAGTGAATATAAAGCAGCAAAAGGGACTAAATAAGACAAAGAGACATTAAGGTAAGTCAGTTTTTCATGTCCTTTATTTTAATAAAATTAGATGGGATTATATGTGATGGATGTGAGCTTCTATAATAAACAATAAATAAATGGCAAGGCAGTTGTCCCAAATTAGTCAAGCACCTCCATTTCAGAAAAGTATTTTAAAGGCTTAAAAGAAATTGTAGAAGTGGTGCAACTGCCTACACAGTCAATTGAAAGACCTGACCCAGCAAAAATAAACACAAGTTTGCTCAAGTTGGCGCAAGCAAGGGTTGCAAATGTGTCAACTTGAGTGTAAAAATGTGTTCTGAGCTTGGTGCTTTGAATCTTTTTTTATAAAAGTCGAGAGGCGAGAGAAAAGGGGAGACGGGGAAACTTACAGAGTTGTTGGTGAGTTCTGAGATTAGTCAGAGGTTACACACAAACACACACAGAGTACATTAACAACCATTCATCAAACCCCTGGCAAGAAGACCCCCCAAATTTGATAACTAATTGTTGTGCTATTACTAAATTTCAATGTACACTACTTATTACTGAACAAAGAGTCCCACTGCTTTCTGCCCAACATTGAATATGAGGCAGTCTGAGGGTATATCCCAATACATAATTCCCTTTTTAAGTTTTCACTTTGGGAGCCACTTTTGGTCACTGCAAAGCTTCTGGTGATTCTTTATCGTCCAACTCTTACAGTGTAGTCAGTCACGTTAGAAAGCAGTCAGTGTGGACAGTAGGACTTATTACAGCCAACTAAAACTCTTTCAATATACATATGGCCACTGTCACTATGTCAAGGTGGACTTGGAACATCCAAACCTGTCCTTTGAAAGTGCTGAAAGTTACCAATATTCAGGAAATCTGGAGAAGACGACAAATTCTCTTGTTACACTACTTAGAACTGGATTAATGGTGTGGGTGTGTTCAGCTTGCACGGTTAGTCCTCAGCTCTGAGCCCGATCCTCATGAACAGCACAATCATCTTCCCCAGCTGTTTGTTGTGGAGCAGCTATGATTTATCAGAACAGACAATCTAACATTTCAAGTATTTCTGAACATATGACAAGCAGTTGTAATTTTGGTATTGTTGAGCAGTGTCAACTGAGTAACTTATTGCTGCACATCGTGGTCCAACTCTCAGTTTACAGTCACCAGTGGGTTGTAGGTTCATTCAGAGACTTTTTATATGGTCACTTTTATATACTGTAAAGGTGCCAAATTATGGCAAAAAAAGGGTTTACTACGGGACATTATTCTCTTAACGATGGACATTTGTGTCCTTTTACATTACATGTACCCTTTGTTTATTCATTCCATCAACAACAGTGTAAAGGCTGAAGACCAAAGAGATTTCTTCTGAAGTGAGGGACTTGAGAGCTTTGCTTTCACTGTTTTGTTTTTCATGTTTTTTTTTTATTTCATGTGATTTCTGATCAGACAGATTCAATTCAAACACCAGTTCATTTGTCATGTGTGAGGAACATCAGCATATCTGTGCTTATACTGTCTTTGCTTTGGGCGTGGACATTTCCTCTGTGTGTCATGTTATGTCCATGTTGTTTTATTGTGAGCAGATTGTGTAAATTTAAACTTGAACATTAAAAAAGGACACATACATTAAAGGGACATTGTGGTTATAGGCTTGGCTTTTCTGATGGTCAAGCAGCGATGTAAGAGGTCTTGTTTCTTGATCTTCTTCAGCTTCCATCTCTGCACAGGGCACTGGAATTTTCCTAAGTCATTAAGAATGCTTCCTGTGTGGACAGTCCTCTCATTCATACCAAATAGAGAATATCTCCATGATTTATATGACCACATAGACATTTCCCCCATGCTCTCTGTTTCAATATTCTAGTACTGACATTTTGTTCACTGTAAAAGTTCCCTTAAAAGATAAGGAGAAGAATTAATCTGACTAAACATTAACATTAAAGGCCTAAAACACATAGCAGGTAATCTGCACAAACACATGTTGTGGTCATCGATTTATAACTTCTCTTGTTATAATCTCCCTTGTGTCAGCATAAGTTAACAGCTAATTGGGATATGCAGCCTCAGCCTTACAATAAGTGAGATGTTTGAATTTCTTGGCCATGTGTTGATTTAACAGAAATGAGACTACAGAGACCACTGATAAAGGGCTCCACCAGAAACTGGACAATGAACAGTTGATTTTATTAGACATGTGTGATGCAGTTTCTTTTTCATATCCAAGGATGTAGTGGGGACAGTTTGTCAGGAATAAATTCACCATGTTTAATTGAAAGCTGAGTAAAAAAAATCTAAAGGAGAAGATTTTTTTGATAAAAAAAATTACACTTTCACACCAATTTTAAACTATCCTTCAGTTCTGTGATTAGCCAGCATTATGTTGTTGTTGGTGCTGAGGAGTGGGGGTTGTTGGGTGGTGCTGTCTTCATTCAATACTTACAGTAGAGATACAGACAGGAAATTCAGTTTGTTCTATTGTAGGAATAGCATTAATGCAATGCTGCCACTCTGGGAGGGTTATTTTGCCAAAGTTTTAAAAATTTAGGAACTCTACAATTTAAAGGCAGTCCTAACATGTTGTTCACACTATGTTATCAAAACACTTTAATATTATGGTGTGTAATGAACATTGCACCTCTACAGGCTGCTAGATATACATGGGCTTTAAACTTTTAGTCCTGTTTGCCAACATGGCCACTGTATCACTGCCTACATCTGTGAACATGGACTAATTTGATCTGAATGACGACTACTTTACAGGCCCTCTTTATGAAAAGCTACATTATTTCACTGTTTCTACTTCATTCCAAACCAGTATGAAGAGTCAAAGCAGACGAGGAGCTGTGTCATCGTTGAAGTAATACAATTAAAATGACTTAAAATAACCCTGGCTCTACATATGGCTTTGTAGTGTGTGTGTGTGTGTGTGTGTGTGTGTGTGGGGAGGTGCCTGAATGTTAAGGAAAGGGGACTGAAGCTTTACAGCAGCTGAATGAATCGGTCCCTTCAGTCGCCGCACTAACAGGATGGCTTATTTCTTTGGGGCATACACCTCAACATGGGAACCGCCTTCATCAAACAAACACACACATACTTACACACTGTAACTTCTCTGGCAACATGTCAAATTGCTGTAGGCTTGAGGACTGAATTACATATTTTGAATGTTTATCACCACACTGATCTCTCAGCTGTTCAAATGCTCTTTCTGTATTTTTAATTCTAATGAACGTGTCCAGTGCTGCTCTGAGCTCTGCTTTACATGATCACAGCATCACATCAGACTGTAGCCAAATGATCATTTCTGTATTCTGTGTGATGATTCTGAACTGATTCAGTGTGAATGTAGATAGACAGCACCAGCACTGAGGTTATCATAGGACTCCACAAAAACTCAGCCAATGACCAGTACTGGTCCTCAGACAGTGAGAGGGAGGGCTCCTTGACTTCTATCCCCCTTCATCCCAGCCTGCCCAAAGTTTAATGTAAGACATTTACTCATCCACTCTCAAAGCAAAGGAATTTGGTGTGAGTATGTTCCTGTTGTTTGTACATGTAGAGACCCACTCGATGGTTGAGTAAAACAATTCAGTAGAAGATTAATATAGACGTATGCAGGGGCAACAGGCTAGTTAATAAAGGAGTGTTGCTTTTTTTTCCATTTCAGTCCATAACCATTTCCTGATGAGACATGGTATGGTTTTTCTTATGCTGAGTTTTTTAAGCCTGCTATTTGAGAAAAGAACCCCTGATGGTCATCAGTGTTATAGGTCTACTCTCCAAGCATTACAAACTGGAGCTGTGGCTGTTTACCTTGTCTAATGACAAGATGTTGGTGAGCTTCATTAAAGGAAGAGTAGGAAACAGTGTTTCTGGAGTTTGACCAACAAGTCAGGATACCTCAGTCTCTTCAGCTTTAAGTTTTATCCCTCAGCTTTATGGAGATGCAACAGTTAAACTAACCCTTCAATGAAGCTTAGTACAAATTATCAGAGAATGCCTACTGGAGGAAGATCAGTCAGTTGGGAAGCTTGAGTTTGGATGTTATGTAATCAGACATTTCAAAGTTTACCATATAAAGGGTAAAGAAATCTGCAGCTGCGTATGTTTTCCACCCTAAAATTTCAAATCGCTTTTTTGACTAAATCTAAAGATTTTTAGCAATATAAACTATTTTTTTATTTATATACTATTATTATTTTATAATACTATTATAAACTTTTCTATCTGAATAAAAACAATATATGAATAAAATGAATAATGAATAAATATTCATTCAGTTATTGACTAGAATTAAATGCATTCTGGGAAATGCCAAAGCTTGCATGCTGGATGATAGAGACCACACTATACACTGATCACACACCCTTCATCACATCTCCTGGAATCATAATGTAATTGTTGGACATTTCTTATGGTTTAACTGAGGACAATGTTCAATATTATTCAAATCTTATTATGTTATAGTTTACTCACTGTATTGACTCGATGACTGCAGTGATGTCTGATCCAGTCATAACACATGACAGCATTGCCATCTGGTGGAAATGTTGCGTATGTGTCCCCGGTTTGGATATTTTGTGGACTGAAGCTGCTGATTGATTTCAAATATTCTTTAATTGTTTGTCATTTTCACAGAAAATATTTACAATTATTCAGTAACCCATCCGGAATATGACTCCTGTCAGTGTTAAAAAGCCTCAGAATCAGTTGTGAGGTTTTAAACATTTTCTATGAATCTCAGGAGAACAATACAACAGTCATTGATACAAGTGAGCAGTCTCATTGTCTGTCTCTCATTCTCTCTCTGGAATCAGTTCAACATCCGATCAACATGGAGGTGTAATATTGATCAACTGTACAACAATGTCTGATCAAACTATATCATATCAGAGCTGGATGACACCAAGTGATGCACACTCAGTTAAAAAAGGACACAGGTCAGATGACTTGTTAGTGACCTCTGACCCCTGACCCAGTGAGGAAACAGTCATCCTACACCTTCTTGGGTACATTAGTGATGATGGGTTTGGGCCGCGTCTTAAAGATCAGCTTCCGTTTGATGAGAGCAGACACAGAGTAGGAGGTGGAGGTGGGTCCTTGCTGGTTCGTTTCCATGGGTACCTGTGTGACATCATCATTGTTGTTGTCTTGGCTGCCTGAGCTTTCCTGCGAATGGCCTGAATGCTTGGTGAGGACAGCGAAGGGTTTCTCCAGTTTGACCTGCTTCCCGTAGAGGATGTGATGTCCTACAATCAGCACGGGCAACCCCTGGTGGAGGGACGGGCAGAACAGGGAGAGGATGTGCCAAGGCATGAAGAGCATTCAGAACGAGAGCAACATGAATATCCAGCCTCTGCTGATACACTCAGTCTGAGCTGTGAGGTGGTAACCAGTTTCTGATTCAGCCTTTAAGACAAATGGGCAGCCAATGGAAGACCATTACAAGTAGAGCAACTATTATTTTCATTGTCGATTAGAATGCCTATTATTTTCTGATTAATCAGTTCATTGTTTTAATCAGTGAAATGTCAGAAAATAGTGAAAAATTAAAATATCATAAACATACTGTAGAGCGGGGATGTTTTCAAATCACTTGTTTTGTCTGATCAACAGTCCAAACGTTAAAGAACTTTAACTTTACAGAAATGACAGAACCAATAAACTGATTATCAAAACAGATTCCCATTCATCTTCTAATTACTCGTCAGCTCTAGTTCCTTAGATTTTTTAATTGTACATAAGAAACAAAGAGAGATAAACATTTACATATCATCAGCACCATGTTAAGTGCCATATACTTAATATAATTAAGTGCAAAGGTTAATGTACATAAAAAAAAACAGGGGAAGATTCAATGCTGCACATGGAAAGCTTGGATCTTTATATCTGGGGTCTCTACTGCTACTGTATATTCATCACTAACAACTGACAAGGGCACTGTTGATAAAATTAGCCATTTGAATTACACGTGAGCAGATGCTGCAGTAGATACACATACAGTACATGTTCTCCACAGTGGAAATTCTCAGTTAGAGAGTAACTGCATCCATATAATGTGCACTGAACCTAGCTTGTGCTTCTACGATCAGTAATGTGGTTGCTGGTTTAACAAACAAACACAATACACAATCTGGACAGGATAGGTGACAGTTAGATGATTAATCATGTAGTTGATCAACATAAAAATCTGATTTGTATGTTAATAATCAATTCATGAATTGAGTCATTTTTAGGTAAAAATGCCAAAAGCCCTCATGTTTCAGTCCCCTTAATGTGAGGATTTGCAGGTTTTCTTTCTTTCTCTTAACTTGATAGTATTCATTAAAGATCTTTGGATTCTGGACGGTTGGTTGGATGAAACATTGAATTTGAAGTTGTCTCTGGTTGTCTCCACTGAGAAATCTCTCTTGAGAGACACCGCGCCACCCTTCTCATCGTGCATCATTTCTATATGTGCTCTAACTGCAGCCCAAGCTCGATCAGACAGTCAGGATGTTTCTGTTCCTGTTCACAGTCTCTCTGAACTGAGCAGCTGACAGTGGTGTGTACCTCCTCGGTGTAGAGCAGGTCTCCCATCAGGCTCCCTGACAGACCACAGTTGTGTCTGGACACCATCTCTCCCTGCAGCTCCAGCAGCACCCACTCAGGAGGACTGCTGCCGTCCACACTGCCTCTGCAGGGACACACAGACAGAGCTCACTGTACACACCGCCATGTTAATACAGAGATCACATCTAATGTCTTTGTATGTGGAAACACTAATTCATCATTGCACAGTGGCCAGTACAGGTAATATAACTACAGCTTCAATAACCCACACATTAATGTTCAGACTCAGTCACTGCTCTCATCTCCTAACACTCCTATAAATCCTCCTAAATAATCACAATAATCACATAAATGACTTTACCTGATCACTATCTGAACCATGCTCCTCTCCGCCGCTTCAACAACAAACTGTTTTCCCGCCAGCCGAGAGGGCAGGCGGCGTCATGACGTATTTCCGTTACGTAGGGCCTGTTTGGGTGAACAGCTTCCGGTTTAAAGGTCATCAACGTGGCTCCCGATGTTTTCCAGCGTGCAGAGCGAGCGGGACGTTTAGAGACGGCGGAGGAGACTGATAGAGGGACACATACTGTGTTTAACACACAGGAGAGGCTGTGGGTGTACTGAGTGTGTGTGCTGTGTGCTGCCACCCCCCACACAGACCATGGGGGAGTTTAAGGTGCACCGTGTTCGTTTCTTCGACTACCTGCCCGGCGCCATCCGAGCCGCGGCGCTCAACAGGCGGACGGAGCGGCTGGCCGTGTCCCGGGCTGACGGAGCTGTGGAGCTCTTCAACTTCTCCGACAACTACTTCCAAGAAAAGGTGAGAGCTCACACACGGCCCTGCTGCTCTGTCTGCTCTGTCTTCAGGGTGAACACTGAAGCTTTCACACCTGCTGCACATGTCTGTGCAGACAGACAGACAGACAGGTGGCTGTGTTTATCAGTGGAGTTTTGTATCAAAGTGTATGACACCAGCTTGGATTGGAGCTTGTAGTCCAGTAAGGGGGGCGAGGATGAGCTCCTAAGCGGTTCTGGTTTTGATGTGCAGGTCATCCCAGGACAGGACAGCAGGACTGTGGAGGCCTTGTGTTGGGTGGGCCAGCGTCTGTTCGGTGCTGGTCTGAACGGAGAGATCACAGAGTATGACCTGGAGAACCTGAGCTCCAGGTACACCGTGGAGGCCTATGGAGGGCCCATCTGGACCATCTGTAGCAACAGCCAGGGAACACTGCTAACGGTAAGTCAGGACCTTCTGCTCATCATGTTCACTCTACACCTCACGCTGAAGTTCTTCCACGTCATCTAGCCTTCATCTTTGATCGTTAATTGAATGAGTGTTCTCGGTGTCAGGTCGGTTGTGAGGATGGAACAGTGAAGATGTTTGAAATGTTGGAGGAGGGGATTCAGTTTCAAAGAAACCTTGACAGGCAGAAAGGTAAGAGGAGAAGCTGTTTCAGAGATACCTCATTTAATATGACTGTGTCCTGCAGCACTCTTATTAGAACTTTTTGATATGACCAGGGTCCAGAAGGATCTCTGGAAAATAAGTGAACTTGAAAACCCCAAACATATTTGATGCAGACACTAGAAAGCAGATGTGTTCACATTCAGAGTGTGTGGGGGCCTGTGGGGACCACCCCTTCAGGGACAAACCTAATATGGATTTTATGTGAGTGAGTGATTGTGAACCCTGTCTGTGACGTAAAGTGCTGAAATGTGTTTGTTGTGATGTTGTAGGTCGTATTATGTCTCTATCCTGGCATCCCTCTGGCAAACTGATTGCTGCCGGCATGATGGACATGATCAGAATCTTTGATGCTGAGACAGGTGAGCAGACACACCTTGAGCCTGAAATGATGAGCTCAGAGCCGAGCATCATTTAAAATGTTCTGTTGGAATATCAAAAGTTGAGTTTGATTTCAGATGTCTTCAGTGGTCTCTGATGAGAAAATCATGACCTTTGTCTGTTTTCTTTTCCTGAGTTCAGGCCACGCCACACACAGACTGTTGGTGGAAAGAGGCGTTGGAGCGTCCAAGAGCAAAGAGGTGGTTGTTTGGTCCATCGCCTTCCTGTCTGATCACACCATTGTCAGCGGGGATTCTGCAGGAAAAGTCCAGATCTGGGACGGACTAACAGGAACTCTGGTCAGAACTCACCTGGTCACCAAATGGGATGTTCTGGCTCTGTCTGTTTCACAGGTAAGGGTGTGGACACAGTACAGGCTGAAAGCTCTTTTATGTACACATCCCTACAGAATCAGTGATCTGCAACCTTCCTGAATGTTTAACAGGATGAGAGCAGTCTAGTTGCTGGTACGTCAGAGGGCACTGTGATCCAGTTTCAGTTCATCTCCTCGACTGTGGACCAGCAGGATAAAGAGTGGGTTCGAACCAGAACCTTTAAAAACCACTCACATGATGTGAGGGTGCTCGCCCACACAGACACTGCTGTGGTTTCTGGAGGTCAGTGTTAAATCTGCTGTTGGTGTTTGATTAATATGTTTTTGTCATCATTTTTTTAATTTAATGTAATCTGCAAAATCATGAATTTTAGCACTGGAGGGTTTTACCAAAAAAGCTGAAGCTGACTCAGCCTTTGTAATAATGCAATCTGATGTCATGCAAGAACATACTGACTAATCAGATATGTGCAAGTGCTTATTTCTGGTGTTAATTCAGACACTCTGTGTGTTTTAGCAGTGTCCAAAACACAGAACATGTATGGAGTTGATAATGTTTGTAATCCTGTCAGGTATGGACACCCAGCTGGTAGTGCGCCCCCTGCTGGATAGAGTGGAGAAGAACACTCAGGAGTCAGCTCTGCGTAAAATAGCTTTCCCACACGTGAGTTCATATTTAGTAACAAAAATCCTCTCACAAATGATTAAATTTGAAGAGCGATGTTTGGAATCAATTCAGTTTATGGAAGCCAGTAAGCAAATAGATCAGCAAAAACAGCTTGTTTTGATAGTTTGAAATGGTTGGTATATTTTAAGGCCACTGCAGATCATGGCTGTTTACAGCTGTTTGTCCTCCATACAGAGAAGCCTGGTTAGCTGTGCAAAGAAAGCAGGACTGCTGCTCTTCCAGTTCCCTGATCATTTAGAGCTGTGGAGAGTTGGTGAGAGCGACGGACATGGTGAGCAAACCACACATCCAGAGAGACGCATTATAATACAAGAAGTGACAGGAAGTAGAAGTGATGGCGAAAATAAAATTAGAGCTAATAAACAGCAAAAAGAATAGTGAACATTTTTCTTTATTTGAGTACTCTGTTGTGTAGAAAAAGTGTAATAAGTTGTTTTATATTTTGTATTAACAGGAAAGCCTGGAGACAGCCTGCCTTTGAAGAGGAAACCAGAGAAACTGATCCAGCTGAAGAGGAAGGTGTGTACTCAAGTTGTTTGTGTTACATGAACCTAACATCTCAGTGGGAGCATGACTCTGCTGTAGACAGATGGACCAAGAAGTGAATATTTCTGGCTGTTATCAGTGATATCAAGGCTCTTATTCTGAAAGAGTACATTTGCATGATTGGATGACAGCCATACTGGAAGTCCACGTGACGGCAGGTGAAACTTTTCTTTCTGACAGGGAATTGCACATTTTAACAGATCAATCACAGCATCTGCACACTATCACATTTTTTTCAATGTACTGAAGGCATAAAATGCCCCAAAACCAAGTAACAAGTAGCTGGTGAACTCAGTGGAGCATGGATGTGGAAAAGGGCAACTGTTTGTTAAAACAAACGTCATGACAACAAGCAAGGTGACATCCATCCATTTTCTATACCTGCTTATCCTGTCTCACAGGGTCACGGGGTGCTGAGCTCTCATTGGGCGAAAGGCAGGGCACACCCCTGGACTGGTCACCAGTCAGTCACAGGGAGAAGGGATGAGGGGATGATATGCAGCAAAGAACCCTGGGTTGGGATCGAACCTGCTGCATCAATATTGTGTCATCAGCTTGTTCTGCTGCCCCCAAGAGGCTAAAATCATTGCAGCTTTAATAGAATTTAAACCATAATCTCACTTTCATTTACCCCAACAGTGAACGTTGTTATTTTTGTTCACTCAGTTAATATATTCACCGTACTGCCTCTGGGTAAACTCTTATTCTGCTTTAACAGGAGCACTTAATTATGGTGAGTCATTTTTCAGTAAGACCTTCATACACTAGTCAGACAAAGCCACACAAAGACTCAGGGTTATTTAAAGGCCTGCCATGATGTTATTAAAAAGGTTGACTAAAAGTGTTTACTACAAACTAATTCTCCCAAAACTGTGCTTGTTTCACCTGTATAATGAGAGGCCAAATCTTGTTCCAGATGTGTACGGTAACAAAACAACATTTGAAAGCATATTGATGCTTACTTGTATGAATATGACAAATGGAAAACTACCAAAGACACATCGACATCGTGTTTGAGACCTGCATTATCTTTACCTCACTGCTGTTTTGCAGCCGTTTATTTAATCTTTGTGTTTAGAGGATGTTGTCACAGACAGCTGACTGTGTGTTGATTCCTGCAGGGAGAGGATCATATCTGCTGCAGTGCTTTGTCTCCATGTGGAGGCTGGCTGGCATACTCCACTGTGTCCAGTGTGCGTCTGTACAGATTACAGTACAACAACATCAGCATCACTAAGGTGGGTTCCTCAACATTGGCACTGCTGCTCCCTCATGCTCCTCCCTGTGTTAGTCATTGCTCACACAGCCCCCCCATCATAATGTGTATATGAGATCTCCAAATTCAGCACACTGTGTGGAGGTTATTGTTCTTTATTGTTAAACCTCACCTGCCCACTCAAACTAAGTCAGCCTTACATACAGCTCATACTCACAGTTAAAGGTCTGTAAGTGTTCTGGGTGTGTTTTAATGATGGATGTGAGTTTAATGTTGCACTCTAATGGCCCTTTTCCACTAGTACCTACTCGGCTCATTTCGGCTCGACTCGCCTCGACTCGACTCAGTTTAGGTTGTTTTCCATTACAATAGAGTACCACCTCAGCGTGGGTGGGGTCGCCGTGGCAACGCAGGCCGAAACTCCAGCGACGTCATTTGTTATGCGACACAAACACGAAACGACTACGGAGCAATGGAGGCCACCAGACAAAGAAATGTCTGCACCTCGTCGTTGCTCCGCTGGGTTGATTTCTGTGCAGCCATCTCTGATCGTGTTCGTTGTTGTTATTGCGTTTTAAAAATGGCGCGGTTGACTCTTACTGAACGAGTCGCTCTCCCGACGCATCTAGTGACGTCAGGCCCTGGCCAATCAGTGGCCTGCCGTCTGCCGACGTCACATTTTCGGCTCGACTCAGCTCGCTTGGAACCCCGGCCGAGTAGGTACTACTGAAAGTACCTGGTACCAGGTACTAACACGTGATGGAAACGCAGCATAAACCGAAAAAGGCCGAGTAGCGAGGCGAGTCGAGCTTCGAGTAGTAGGTACTAGTGGAAAAGGGGCATTACAGACTGAGTTGTGTTTTTAGGTAATTGGGACCATTATGAAGCTTACCATCATCCTTCCTCTTCCTCCCACCAGGTTTCCAAACTGCCCAAGGACCTTCACTCAGTTCACCAGCTCTGCTTCTCCTCTGACTCCACAAAACTCTTTGCTTCCTCCAGCAGCTCTTCAGTCATTGTTGTTGCCCTCAATCAGCTGGAGTGCAAATACCTTCATACTCTTAAACCAAAATCAGGTGAGTCCAGGGTCTTCACTGCTCGTGTGTTTTTTCTGTTATACTGTACAGCTATGAGCAGCAGATTCCACAGTGGCACTGTTTTTAGTCATCACCATGGATGATAATGGCTTGTTTCGTTTTTTTTTTTTTTTTTGCACTAATCTGAGACTGTTCTCCGAAAGGTTAGCTTGTTGCATTTTTCTAACAAGATGCTAAATCTATGGCGTCATATAGCTGTCATAATCATGGGAGCGCAAATTAAACGAGCACAGGATCAGGAATTGAGGGCGTAAAAACATAAAACTGAGAGGTTAAAAATAATCTTGTGGCGAATAAAGTGCCTTACACCCATGACGTATTTCCGGTTGGGAAAAATATCGAGAGTGAGGAAAAGTTTCAAACAGAGAGAGTGAGCAAGTTTAAAGTGAGAGCGAGCAGCACTGCAGCTTCCATATCTGCGCTCTGTTACAATTTATACGCTCGAGACAAAAACTTTATTCGCCACAAGATTATTTTTAACCTCTCAGTTTTATGTTTTTACGCCCTCAATTCCTGATCCTGTGCTCGTTTAATTTGTATTTGCGCTCTCATGATTATGACAGCTAAATGACGCCATATAAATCTTGTTCCAGATGTCAAAGACAGTGAAAACAACATATTGCTGCATACTTGCACAAATATGAACAAAATGACATTTGTTGATTTTACAGTTCAGACACACAAACACCACGTAACCCACCATCCTGCAGCTTTCTGTTTTCCAATGTGTAACCAGTCTTTGTGTGTGGTATCCAGGCTCCAGACAGCCAGTCCACCTGCTGTGTGCCAGTGAGGATGGCAGTTGGCTCGCTACAGCCAACACTGATTGTGAGATCCACATCTACAACCTTCACAAGCAAAAGGTGAGTTGAGATTCACACTTCTCTCCTGGTCATGTGATGTTGGAGCTGTAGCCAAAGCTACAACTGTAAATTCCTGCTGTCTTTTTTTCTGTTTGCAGCTTCATTGTACAGTTCCAGTGTACAGCTCCTGTCCCTCTTCCATAGCCATCCATCCAACAACCAACAACCTTGTCATGGTGCATGCTGACCAGCAGGTACTCACTGCATCAGGTTTATTCTGACTCTGTTATCTTATAATACACCACTGTTCCCCTGCTCTGCCTGCCACAATAAAACACAACATAGTTTCTTAAAGATAATACTGAGATGGATACATATTTTATATGTGTGTGTGTGTGTGTAGATTTTTGAGTACTCCCTGGTGCAGAAGGAGTACACGGAGTGGAGCCGGAAGCTGCAGAAACAAGGACTGCACCCTCTGTGGCTGGAGAGGGACACACCTGTCACCCACGTCATGTTTAATCCCAAAAACCCAGCCCAGATCATTCTGCACGACACGTTCATGTTCTGCATCATTGATCAGAATCTGGTGTGTGAGCAGTCAGTGTATTCCAATGTTCTCGGCCTCAGTGACAAATGGATGGTGATGGGGGATTAAATAATACTTCAGCTTGATATTTTTATGCCTTTTTTTCCCCACATGCAGCCTCTCCCTGAAGCAAAGAGTGTGCTCTACAATCAGATGACACTGAAGAGTCTCCCTGAGCCAGAGAGGAGCAGACACAGCCACGCCTTTAAGATATGCAAGCATTTTCAGGTACCACTTTGTAACCGACAGCGGTGGAGCTCTGCTTTCACTGCTTATATGTGGGGATCCAGGGATTAAGAGGCTTATAAGACACCAAAACACTGCACAATGGTTCATAATGCTCACAACCAAACATAACATAGCTGCCACCATGACAGCTGTCTAGAGTTGTAAAATCCAGTGTGTAACAGTTGAGAGGTAAACGGCAGAAATGCACCATTCAGAGTAGGAAGTAATCCACCGGGGGTGTGTGCTTGAGGTGTCGCAGCATCTTGCTAGATGACGTTAAAGCAGTTGACTTGGGGTCAATTTTTTTGTGCGTGTTGACCATGTGTTGCTTTGCAACAGCTGCCTACATTTTGGAGTCTTATATATATATATATATATATATATATATATATATATATATATATATATATATATATATATATATATATATATATATATATATATATATATATATATATATATATATATATATATATATATATATATATATATAGAAATTCTGAAAACGAAATGCTAGTGTTTGAAGGTTTGCCATGAATAGATAGTAATCCCCCCCATCCAACACTGTGCATTGTCCTTCTATTTCATTTTCCCATTAACTAACTGTTTAATGTCCTGACGTTTCTTCACACAGCATCTGATGTGTGTGAGTTTACTGGAGGACCACTCTCTGATAGTTGTGGAGCGCCCCCTGATGGACATCATGTCTCAACTTCCTCCGCCTATCCGGCAGAAGAAGTTTGCCACATAAATGAAGTTAATTCACTGTAACTTGACATATCTAAAATAATTTTTAACAAGTTAATGTTTCACCACTTTGTAAAAAAATGCTTTGATAATAAATAGAACTGTTTACTGTTCTCGTTTGACACTGATTGTTTGCTCTCCCTGCATCTAGCAGATCAGAGAGTAGATCATAGAAGAACAACTGGGGTGTGAAAACTAAACGTTATTGAGCACGGTGTTAGAACACAGTAACAGGAACATGCATGAAATGTAAATCATGTAAATACAGCTGTAGTGTCAGTACGCAGCCAGTCGTCTGAATGCTGATCAGGGTTACAGCTCTCTTCTCATGTTGCCTTTATTTTAACATAAGGGTGCTTTGTTATTCAAGAAAACTTCATCCACACTTTACAAATCACTCATCTATCTGAGCCCACTTAGCTGGATGAAGACTAACAGGACTGTTTTATCCTAATAACAGTATGTTTAACTGGATCGTTTGTAGGAGGATAACTAAGATTTTCTTTTTTTGATACTTTCTTTTTATTGTCTTATTCTTAACAACATATAAGCAATTTAGACATAGAAAGGAAAAAGTAAAGCTTCAAAGATCAGAAAAAATAAAAAACAAAACAAAAAACAGATTGCCATGACTCTGAGTTTGTTGCTGAATTATTGTCAGTGTGTTAGTCCTTATCCTGTCATTGGTATGTAGATAGTCCATTTCTCCCATTTTTCTCGACATTGTGCTTCTTGAGTTCTTATCTTATGAGTCAGCTGTTCCATCACATATATTTTGTTCACAATTTTCCGCCAGTTGTCTTGTGTTGGTGGATCTGATTTATACCATTTCTTTGTAATTGCTTTCTTACAAGCTGCTAACAAAATTTTCAATAGGTACCTGTCTTCTTTAAACACAACATTCCCAGTCATATTCCCGAAATACATCAATGTACATGACATAGGTATATTATAGCCCAGAATCCTGACGATAACTAAATGAACATCTTCCCAGAAATGTATGATTTTGGGACAAAGCCAAAAAACATGAGAATGATGAATATTCATATCACCACAATTCCTCCAGCATAGCTGTGGCACAGATGTGTATTTATTTCTAATTCTGGGTGTGACAAAGAATCTAATCAAATTCTTCCAACAATATAATCTCCAAACACGTGATGATGTTGTTGATTGTTGTGTTCTCCAGATATGTAGCCAGTCATCTTGAGTAATATTCACACCTAGTTCTCTTTCCCATTTCAGTTTCACATGTAAGGTTGTATTCTCTCTTCTCTCCATTAGGTGTTCATAGACTGTGGATATAATTCTATATTCCTTTGAATTGTAGGCATCTACTATGTCTCTGACTAATCCATTTTTATCCAGGTTTACATTGTGTTTTATTTCTTTATCAAAAAAATCCCTTATTTTTAAGTATCTGTAGTGGTCTTGGTTACTTTATATTTTTGTTTAATTTCCTGGAAGCTCATGAAATTTCCATTTTTTGTTACTGTACATATTGCTGTTATTCCATATACAATCCATTGTTTGAACCTCAGGTTAAAGGAACTAGGGGTGAAACATCTGTTATAAGCAATCCACCGAAGTAGTCCCAGCTCATTCTCTAGTTTATATGTTCTTACTAAATTAACGTAAATTTAGTGACAGTATCCACCTGATCAATTATACTCATTGTTTCTCTCCTATCTGCAATAAGGCTTTGAATTTCTCTTCCTTGTACAAATTGTTCTAAATTTTTCCATTTGGCTACATACTTTTTGTCACACCAACAAACTACAGGTCTAATTTGTGCAGCATGAAGGTATTCCTTAAGGTTTGGCATCGCCATTCCTCCCTTATCTTTCCCAGTTTGTAATGTTTCAAATTAAATTCTTGGTCTATGACCATTCCATATAAACCTTGAGAAGATTTTATCCCATGTTCCAAATTGTTTTTCTGGAATCTCAATGGGTAGTGATTGGAACAGGTAGAGTAGCCGAGGAAGAATACTCATTTTTATGGTCTCTATTCGTGAACCAATGTCTAGTGGAAGAGTAGCCCACCTGTCCAGGTCATTCCTGATTTCCCTATCCAGTTTGGTATAGTTGGCAGAGGATAACCAAGATTTTCTACATCACAGATTAGTGGAACCAGGGGAAGTGGAGCTAAAGTTTAGCTTTATATATGGCACATTTTGACTTCACTTCAGTTTTTCCCTGATGCAGATGGAGAATGATGACGTTCATTCAGTAATATCTATGAAGGTCTAGAGTACGTCCACCCTTTTATCAGCCATAAGAAAAATGTCCTAATGCTCCCCTCTCACACACCGTGGGGCTGTGAATTTTTATACACATTTCTCACACCACACATTCTGGGGACCTGAAAATATTTTACATAACCAAATTACTGACATGATGAATAAACCTGACCTTTACCAGATGTTAATCCAGTCCTTTATGTTCCAATATCATCATTGAATATAGAAACACACTGAGAATTAGTCCTCTTTAAAATCCAACATCTTCTTTATTTTGCTTCAAAGAAGCAACATAAAGTCTTTCTTAGACTTCTAAAGTCCCACTGGGACAAAACCATCTACATATTATATATAAATAAATACAAAGTCTTCGTCATCCAGTCATTAGCATTGTAAAGCCTTCAAACATTTCACATGCAAAACAAACAATAAGTTAAATTTTAAATTAGTTAAATAGTTAATTATTCAAATATTAAAAGTTACATTACTATTCTACAAAACTATATGATAGCTATTTTTTCAATGAAAAGGCATCCATACGAAATGAAATACATACACAGTTTACATTAGCTACAGAGTTGTAAACAAGTCAGAATAAAAACCAAACGGGGCCTATAGAGACCTACAAAACCCACACTATAGATGTATCAATTATGATGTCATCATTATGACAATAAAAAGCCCATAGAAACAGGTTAATGTAACTGTGACTTTTGAAGCCACATAAAATATCCTGGGGGTGCAGGCTGTGTATTAAAGTGTGGCCCCAGTCTCTGCTCACACATCACACCATTCGTCCTGACACCCCTGAGTTTGACTCTCCAGAGTACTTGATGCATTTTAAAACAAATACAACATGAACTATAGTGTGCCACTATGACAATGGGTCTGCACAGACCACCTCTAAGAGGAAGTCAGGGCTCTGACGCAGGTACAGCCCACAGCTACTTCCACAATAACCGGCTGCAAACGGTATGTCTTCTTGCCATCTTCGTTGTTGCAGAGCTCTTTCTTCAGAAACACCCTCTTCTGCGTTATGGGGCGTGAGTTGTAGCTGTAGCTCTCCACTGGGATGCTCTTAACCTTGCTTGAGTCGCTGTCGTGTCTCTTCTCGATCAGGATGCATCCTGAACACAGGCACTGAGCCTCAGCATAAGAGGAGGGAAAGTGATCCTCCTTTTGTACAAGTCTGGAACAGAACAAGACGACAGTGAGCAGGTGTGGCCTGCTTTCTCTATAACAATAAACACAATAATAAATAAATTGTTTTCACAACTGTACTTTGTATGTTCAGGAATACACAAAAGCTGCACTGAAATCCAAATGAATGACAAACAACACATGGCAATATTCTGAGCGGGGGCATCATTTGGAGGATGCATCCTCATTATCAGTCATCACTGGGCATATCAAGGCTGAATTACAAATAAGAAAACAGTTTAAAGTTTACAATAGGTTAAAATAGAAATACCTGTATCATGTAGGTACAAGTACATTATAGCAGATTCTTCCCTAGTTTGAACTGTTTTATTATTTTAGTTTTGGGTCCACGTTCAAAGACAAAGTTGTGTGTAATCAAATTACTATAAAGTAACTGATACACAGCAAACCTGATTTCAGGTAGTACTCAAGCATAATTGGTGGAAAAAGTAACACAGCTTCAGTTGATGGTGTGCTGTGCACTGACTACAGACACCATGCACAGGGACCACCACTTCTCTTGCCCCTAATCTAAAGGCCCTCTGTGAGCTCCTGAGGGTAAGAGGAAGCATGGCCAAGTAATCAAAATTACAAAATTAATTATTACAAAATTATTACAGGCACAGAGGACACACATTGTGCAACCAACAATAAAGTAATAAAGGGTAATAAAATGCAGCAGAACACCCAGACATGCCATTCACGTCATTCCCTGCGGATATGTGCCAACACCTGTGTGGTCATGGTGTGCAGGGACTTTCCCCTCTTTACTGCTGGGTGTGGCACACACCAACATGTCATCAGAGCTCAGCTCCTGGATCACAACTACTCATTATTATTGTGCAAATCTTAGTTTCCTTGAAGAGTTAGTGTCTCATTAGCGAAGCTTAATGGATGGACGGATGCTCCTTACTTAAAGCTGACAGATTTACTAGCTTAGAGGTGAAATGGATGATTCAGTGACACAAAACCATCGGACTGACTGCATTTCTCTGAGACAAGACCTCCCCCACAACAACCCTGTCAGGCCTGCAGTCTGGGGGGGGTTCTGACTGATGAGCTCACAGGGACTTCCTGGAGTGGACCATCATCAGAGCAGCCTGGAGGGCAGCAGTGACAGATTTCTACACTTTTACAGAGAGGATCATGAGCGGATCCGTGTGTGCTGACAGACGTTTCTTTAAAATGACACACACACACACACACACAGCTGAGCATCCTCGCTGTACAAAGCAGGAGCTGGATTAGAGTCAGGATGATACTCACACATATCTCCAGGGGGACACGGACCTGCGGCTCACGTCCCGCCCGGGCTTCTGCTGGTACAGCTCCACCGGGCAGCGGGCGGGGGAGTCCGGGTCCTCCGATAGGGGCTCCGGGGGCTGCGGGTAGTGCCTGCTCAGCTTCCTGCTGGCCGCCCGGTGCAGCTGGTGCTCCTCATAACAGGCTTTCACCCTTAAGGTCCACCCGGGCACCAGGAAAAGTCCAAGAATGAGAATCTGTGGACAGACAGACAGACAGACAGACAGCTGAGGTGATGGAGGAGGCAGGGGGCGGCCGGTGTGGAGCGGCTCCGTCCTGTCTGTGTGTCACTCACCTGTCTCACGTCCATCCTCCGTCTGCTGCGACACACGGTCAACCAGAGGAGCAGCTGCGCTTTGAAACGGCCATCATGCTGCGTCTCTATTTATCCAGCCCTCACAAAGAGAAAAAAACACCAGCATGAGGAAATGGAAACGAATAAGTTCCTCCACTTCCTCTTCCCTCACTGAAAGCACCGCGCAGGTGAGAGGGCTGCGCGCGTGCTGCCGTGGGAATGCGAGAGACCGAGCTCACTGTCTGTCACACACACACACACACACACCTCACACACACACACACACACACCTCACACGCACACACACACACACACACACACACACACATCTGCACACGCCCACACACACACACTCACACACACACACACACACACACACATCTGCACATCGCACACACACACACACGCCCACACACACACTCACCACACACACACACACACACACACACACACACACACACACATGCCACACACACACACACACATCTGCACACACACATACACACTCACACACACACACACACACACACACACACACACACACACACACATACCGCTGAACACATTAAAGGTCTGATGAAATGAAGTGGTTAAACAGTGACATCATGTCACGAACAGGCTCAGGCACACGTTGTTGCATCATGTTGGTTCAAAGGTTCAGACGTTTAAAGTGAAATGTGATTTCTCCTCAGCATCCGTCTGCAGCTTTAACATGCTCTCCCTCTCTCCTGTGTGCTGTCAGCGCCTTCAGGCTCTCTGCGCAGAGGTGTGTGTGTGTGTGTGTGTGTGTGTGGTGTTCAGATGAGGGTTGAAGTGAGGCATGTGGGGGTCAAACTCTGCATAAGTCTCCAGGGAGTACATAGAAGTCATTGAAATGTTCCCTTCAGTGATGGGAACAGGTGAGTGTACGTGTGTGTCACATGTAAACACTGGTTGGTACATTTGAGTAAGACAGATGTTGTTATTTATGTGTTTATTTATTCTTCTATTTACTGTTTATATAAAGGATGGTAAAGAAAATAACTGAAGCTTATTTTATTTAGTCATTGTCTTATTTCAGGACAGAATGAATTCATCTGTCATTTACATAATATAGTTCAGAGGGGTCTGTAAACTCGAATGAGAAATTCCAGGTAAACTGAGCCACCCTCGGCTGCGTAAGGTGATCAGTTCTGATCAGGTAACACAACTTGAATAACACAGATTGTAAATCTCAATGGCTGAGATCCAAAAGTAGCAGGTTTGTTGTTATGTTTTTCCTGACAGGAGAATTTCCAGCAGAGGTGTAACTGCCCCAGTAACCCTGCCAAGTCTGCTCTGAGAGATAAAAGGTGGCTATTAATAGAAAGCTTTGTTGTTGCAGCTCAGCAGCGTCAACGTCTTCATTGACACCACATAGCTGACTGTCACTCGTGTGGCACCTACTCCATATTTGCCATACTTTTATGACCACATATCATATTTTATGAGCAAATGTCATCATTGCATTTTTTCACTGCCAACAGGACATCTCCAATAAAAGGAAGAAATCACGGATAACCCCAACAACCGCAGACAGCACAGAGAGAGTTTCCATTGTTCTCCTTTTTTCCCTCAAGGTAATAACGTGGAACATTTTCCTCATTTTCCTCTAAACTTTCACTTTGTCAGCCAGACAAACATTTAGGAAATTCCTGCTTTCTACAGTATCTGTGTATGGCAACAACAGTGTGCTGAAGGTGACAGAAACGTCATTGTTGCATTCCTTAATGGACCCTCCTCATCGTAGTTAAAATGAGAAGATCATGGCCAATGACTGCAGTCATGGTTGAAAAGAAAAAAAAACATTGACTTTCAGTAGGAAACGGGAAATAAAATGTGGTCTCCTGTGTAAAAGTCAATTTCATGGCACATCCAATCAGCTCTACTTCCTCCTGTGGACTTCGTGACTCTACAGCAACGTCACATTACTTCCTCATTTCCTTTGGAGAGTCATAAGTCAAACAGTCGCTAGCCTGTGCACTCTCAGATATTATAAAACAAGCAGCAGATGATGAAACTGATTTGAAAATGTATTTGTAGATTCACTGTTAGCAGAGAGGGTCATTAATTAAAATGAATTCAAATGAATTAAACTCTGCAAAAGAGCCAAAAATGACCATCTGTATTTTTTCAGATGTATGAAAAAATCTGGAAACGAATTAGATGAGTATGATGACAGCAAAGTAGAACTAAACTAAATTTGTGGCTTGTTAAACCAAAACGCTGAGCTGAAAGATAACTGGCCCTCTCTTATTTTTCATGATCTCCTTTTCTGTTGTCAGTATAAAAATGTTCATTTATCCAGCTATAAAAAGCTAATAAAATTTTGCTCTCTAAGAAAACTTCAAATGTGTCTGTCTGTTGACTAACTGTGATTCAACAAAGAAAAGTACTGACACTGTTTGTTGATAGCCAGTTATATGAGGACTGCCACAGTGTGTGTGTGTGTGTGAGTGTGTGCGTGCAGCGACATGTTTTATCAACATTAAGTCACAGATGGGTGACAATTTAAAGGAAAAACCTGAATGATGGACCCCTACAGTGGCGGGATGTGGTGGGATTGTTATGCTGTGTGGTTCATTTTTCTAACATGGTTTTGGTCCACTTGTCCCCTCAGAGTGAAGAGTCACTGCAGATCAATCCAAAGTTGTTGTGAGTGATCACCTTTATCCTGTGATAAAACATTTCTATCCTGATGGGAGGGGTTTCTTCCAGGATGACATGCCCCCATCCACAGAGCATGACAAGGGCTCACTGAATGGTTTGATGAGGATGAAAATGATGTGAATTATATGCTTTGACCTTCACAGCCACCACATCTCAACCCAACTGAACAGCTATGGGACATTTACATTTATAGACAGATGTGTTAGACTGGTGTCATGTGTCACCTCTAGAGCCAAGTGGTGGAATTACATCCTACTGAGACACTTCATGGTGGTTTTTCCTTGAATTTGGCACCTGTCTGTAAAAAGAAGGGAATGTCCTCTTATCAACATGCATGATAAGGGGAGTCACAGTTAACTTTCCACTGGTCTGTCCCTTTAGAATTCAACAGTGTCTCTGCAGATGCAGATAGAAACACCTTCCTATGAACAGAAAGACGAACTCCCTCCAAAGTGTGACCGTACCCTTCATGAATATTCATGCCAACCTATCCATCCTCTGTTTAGTCAACTTTTCAGAGATTGGATTTAAAGATTAGATTTAAAGACAATGTCAATATATATTTGTATCCAGTCTGTGTATTACAGCACTGTTGCCAGATTTTTCCTGTTCAGAGAGTCTGTCTGGAGAAATCAGGTCATGATGAGGTCACAGCTCAGAGTTTATAACAGTGCTATATCATCTGGCTTATGTAATGCTCACTTTCTTTTGAACCTACTGACAGACTGTCATAAGGTGCGCAAGTCTGGAAGTGCAAGTCCGGAGGCGCATCACACAAAAATATTTCAAATTACGACAGTGGTGTGTTACTGAACAGATTTAAAATGAGTTAGCATTATGTGAAGGCGAGTGAAGTCAATAAATCTGTTGGCAGAAGAACCTCTGTCCTTAAACCGTCACTTCACATAAGGCAAGTCAAATCTGATGGGTCATGTGACTACTAAGGGGTTAGGAAAACAGGAAAAACATATTTCTTCTATACAAAATCATATTAATTTCATAATTATTTCTTATTATAATTAGGTGTCTCAGGTATTTTAAAAATCAATTAAAAATGGTTGAAGTGATCGCAGCTTGCTGACAAGCCAAAACAGTTAAAACTATTGTCATTGTGACTGGCTGAGTTTCCAGACACTGTGAACTCAAAACATTTAATGGTTCATATTTCCTACATTTAAATTTCAGATAAATATATCTTTTCACTGGGAGTGGTGTGCTATCTCTTTAGATGTTTATTCATTTATGTCCACATTTTGGAAAACTAATAAAACTAGTCAACATGAAGTAAACGTCTGGTTCAGATAAAGGTTGCACAGTTCTGAGTGAACTCTAAAAGGAATTTCCTAAATGCAAAACACTTCATGCATTCAGAAAATACCTAACTTACATATTCATTTATTCTGCCAGTCCAGATTATACTGAACCTGAATGTCTACTCACTTTCTCCTGCAATACAGTTGAACAATGCAGATGTGGCTGAATTTTAACAAAAAATGACAAGGCTGTCCAAAGTTTGGAATAACTGAAAACACTGACATTAAATGGTGTTAATATATAGAAAATGTCTCTAATTACTGAAAATGAACACTTTACAATGAATTATTCATATTAAACTGTAAACTTAAACTGTAAATTACTTTAGTGTCTTAATGATAAACTTTATCCTTAATTAATCATATTTAAATGCAAATTGGTTATTGGAGATATCTTTGTGTTTGGATGATTAAAACTTATGGCTGCTCAGTAATGCTGGTAAACTGTTTTTTCTTGGGTTGTAAAGAGTTCGTATTCCTGAAGTGTAATGCTTGGTTCAAAATGGGCAACTTAAAACAACATCAGATTGCAAAGAAAGTAAAGACTTTTGTTTGGGTATATGGTCGAAGAAAGAATCAGGGGCTCCATCTTTAATGGACTGGCCTAGACTATCACCAGATTTGAACCCTATAGAGTGCTCATGTCAAGAGCACCATAAGCATCAGAGAAAAATCCACTGCAAACCAATCATATCTGGAAAGACCTACAGAAGGTGTGGGTCAAAACAGACAGGTAGAGTGCCAAAGGCCTAACTGCTGTAAATGGAGGATTCTTTGGTGAATGTAAAACCTAATGAACAGAACAATTATTTCCATAATATACAATAAGTAAATGCTGCCATGGTAAATAAATGTATCAATTTCTATCAAAAACATTACAGTTTCTAGCAAAAGTCTATACAAAACTTTGTGCCAGTACATCATGTAGATGTTGACACATTTCACCTTGACCCACTGATGGCATTAGATGGAACTCCTCCAGAAGTTCCAACAATCATCCTATGCACAGCATGGACATTACTGCTAATTATCATGACAATCAATCTGATGGTTGATATAAAAACTGCATGTCAACCTGAAGCTGCCAACTGAAAAATCAGGAGCTTATCAAAGACTAAAATTAGCTGGGTTCACAGGGATGTCTGTACAGTATGTGATGGGAATCCATTCAATGGCTGTTCAAATATTAGTCTGGACTGACCAACTCGCAGAATGTGTCACCTCTAGAGCCATGGCTAAAATAGAGTAGGAGTGCAACACCTTCATGAATTGAAAGAAATGAGGTGGTGGCTTTTACTATAGAAAACACGGCAGCTTAATGGAACAGTCATTTCACAATACTGTACCATGATGATGCAGTGCTGTGACTAAGCCAACACTTTGGTTGTACTACAGACTTCTGTAACACATACCATGGGTCATTTGTTTACACTGTGCCCTGAATGAAAAAGGGTATTTCTAGTATTAACTCTACACAGCACAGTCTTTAAGCTGAACAATGCTGTGTCTGAATGATTACATAAACATGTGACTGCATTATTCAAACACTTACTCATTTTGGCTTGCACAACAGCAGAGAAACTCCAGACAACTGACGTTCTCTTTATCAAAATAGTTTATTTAGAAGGCTTTTGTCACAAACGCAAGACATATCTTGTCTCTAAATGTCCCCGTTCCACCTCTCACCTCCAACTAAACATATGACAAAAATCATACATTGGTTTATCACTTGAGAAGAGCTAAGAAAATGCTGTAAAAAAAAATGAGGAAAAAAGAGGGGAAAAAAAGCAATACTTCACATCACTGTTGTCTATAAGCATATGCTTGAAAGAATTAGATGATTTTCTATTATTGTTCAGGTTGTGACAGTGAACTCTGCCCTAAAACACAGAATGTGGATGAGTTGTTGGTTAAAGATGGGCCCTGCTTTGAACAAAGCATGGCTCATAATCAACGGCAGAGGCCGAAGACGAACGCTCAGTAATTTGCAGATTATAAAACAAATGATGTGAGAGAACAAGATGATAAAAAGGGGCAGAGAAAGACAGACAGAAGTAGGAGATTCAATGTGTATAAATCTGTTATTCATCACACCACATGTGGAAGATGCTTTATTTTCACTGAAGGAGCAGAGGGAGCAGCAAGTGATCAACTGCACCTTACTACCCTTGTGTTGCTGTACTGTAGTCTACACAAAGTACACTCCATTCCTGAGACGTCCCTCTCTCACCAAATGCCCAGACGTTTCCTCCTGTTTCTCGTTGATGAGGTAAAACTGCAGCCGAGACATTCAAAGACTTTAAAGGAAAGCTCAAGTCGGGCATGTGGGAGTGTGAACACTCTAGAATGCAGCAGAGCCAAACCTCTCTCAGGGCAAACAAGCAGAAGATGGTTTTGTGGCGGCCACTTTCTGTTCATTTAAACAAAAGCCTTTATACATGAACCAAACAACATTTTTACATGTCCACTGAAGGCAGGAAAAAACGCTCCATCCACACGGTTGCCTTGGCTCACGATGCCACACAGGCAGGCAGACTGGCAGGCAGAAGAACAAGCGAGGAGCACCCTTCCGTTTATTTGGCGGGGATCTTGGCTCGTTTCCGGGCGATGGCATCCTCCACGGCCTTCAGCTGTTTCAGCAGCTCCTCGCGGCGCGACAGTGTGTTGCTGGGTTTATTGGAGCCCGAGCCGGAGCCCGAGCCAGTGGCCATGCAGCGAAGCCCAAGGCAGCCGGCTTGCCCGTTGGTGCAGCAGGGCCTTTCCCAGATGATTTGGGGGGCGGTGACAGAGGACGTTTTCTAAGGAAGAGGAGCAAGAGTTAAGAGTTCTATTCATATAACTCCTATACACTCCTGTATCTTCACTTGTTACTTTAGACACTTTATATTTGTATTTTCTTATTGTTTACTTTTTAGACAATTTTTATTATTATTTATTATTACTATTACTGTACTCAATTTCCTTCGGGATAAATAAAGTTGTTCGTATTCGCATATATCTGCTTGTATGAACAAGAAGAGAAAATTGTAAATTATATAGTTATAAGTAGAAATAATTAAAATAAGATGTTGTAAATGTATGTTCGCTCATTGTTCTGTGTATAAAATGTGTATTAGTGTACAGCTGAACATGCAAAGACTCCACTGTTTCTCCCCTTTTAAACTGTTGTGCCAATCGTTCCTAAGTTTAAACTAAGCCTTGTTGTATCATATTTGAGAATGATGATGCAATCATTAAACTCTCTATGAGACAGCTCTGGAAGCGTAACACCCTGAAGTGATGTCAGACCCCTAAACTGCAAACATTACAATAAATTATCATTAATAGAGTCATGACAAAGATAGAACTGACATATACAGAGAATTCAGACACCTTTTCAGACACCACTTTTTTCACACTTTATGTTGCCTAGAAACTAGATGATGACACAATGCTGTCAACTGTCATCAAACAATGATGATGATCAATATATGACTCAAAATTAGTCATTTGTGTATGAACAGAATGATATTTCAGCATAGGCCCAATACAAAGTACCTTCTTCATGCAGGGGAATTTCTGAAAGAAACATTGCATATTATGATACCTGCAGAGATGGTGTAACATTTGTGTGTTTGAACTTCAGAGCATTGTCCCTAATAATTAGTCTGCGCTCTGAAAACCTTGAAGTGTTTGACATTATTACAGATGTGTTTGATGGGTCTGACTATCATCACAATCACTGCTTGCAAAAAGGGTAATATGTCAGAGAGAAAGGTGATTCGAGAATTTCCACATTTCGAGAGGAACTGCCTTTTAAAACTTTTCTTCCTACTTTTCACTTCTGTTGTTGTTGTATAAAGTGTTAAAGGATAAATATCAGTCCTAGAGAAATGACATGCTGAAGGTTTCACAGACCTGTCTCCCTGGGAGGGCACGGGTCGGAGTCCTTGGCCTCTGGGCCGATCCATTCGAGGGGAGAGCGGGGGTCGGCCAGGTATCCTCTTATCACGGCCTGTAAAACACCAGTTTTCACCAGTTACTGAGGCTGTTAAGACTGAATGGTTTGGAGGAATGGCTATGGGTAAGCTAATTAAAAACCACATTCCTGTGGTTCTGGAGACTAACAGCTGTTAACTTTTCATGAAAAGTCTCAACTTCCACACTGGGCGACATAATTTAGGATGTGGGCTTGTGTCTTTATAATAGATATTTAATGGAAAGAATGACATTGTTATTAAAACCAACCCTGCACTTTCGAGTCAGAAGCAGAACAAGAAGTAGTAGGTAAACCATGGAAACCTCCGCGATGTGTTTGTTTGATTCATATATGCAGTTCCCTTTTTTCTCTCATGAGCCACATAATGTACTGTACAACAATCAATCAATTGAATATTAATCAGCCACATTGGTGGGTTATTTTTAAGAGGAAAAATCCAGCTTCTCATACGGAAATAATAGCTGGTTTACTTAGTTTTCAATATAGTATATTGATATCTTTGTTTGTTTATATTATGAGTTTATATTATGGTTTAATGACTCCTGAGAAAAACATATGCTAAAAGCTCCACAATGTGCACTGGCAGACAGAGTTGTGTATCATTAGCATAACTTTGATTCACACGTTTTGAACAATCAGAGCTGAGGAATGTAGAGGTTAAGTTCACAGACGAAGAACTGACTCTTGTGGCTTGTCAAATGTTGAATGCTCAGGTGGGAGGAAGACCTGCAGTTTAAAAGCATTTTCATCAGGTGAAAGACTACAATCTGAAATAATTTACTACCCCGGTAAGATAAAATATTGTCTAATACACATGGAAACCAGGCTGAAATCCATTACGTACATCAGGACAAGATTATGTTATCTAGTTATTTACTTTACTTTTCCAATGATGATGGCTGAAGTATGACGTATAATTTTTCTCCTCATAGCATAGCACAAGTCAGCACTGTTCTGTGAGCAAGAGCTTATATGTTACAGAAGAAATTATCACTGGGTGGAATTTAAGGCAATGTTAGCTTTTAAGAATGAGCACAAAACAAGACAGGTGTATTATCATGAATATAATCTTTGTTGATTCATGAAACATTCTTGAATAAGAATGAATTCATCTAAAAAGGATATATTAATTGTTCAGCTAAATAACTGCCTTTCAATCATCTCACTGATCAATAAAAAAATAATTCAACAAATGTTGGCATTAATTTTGGGGAAAAAAAAACAAAAAAACATCACAATAAAGTGTCAAAAGGTCTCTTAGTACAAAATATATGACTACTACTACTAACAATACTGACAAAACATATCCATGTATACTTTGTCCGACCAAAATGTCACATCAGAATTATATGAGGTTAAAATGGTTCTCACAAATATTGCATGCTGATCAGTATCACACAAATTGTGATACCGTTCATAAAAATGTTATGAGTGAACAGGCGTGTATGCTGTTAGCATGTTTCTTACCTCTGTCTGGAGACATGGCCATTCTCTTGCTGAGGGGGGATCCAGGCCTGTCTTTGTCTGAAGGCAGATACCTCTTCCTGTTGCCCTTATCTCCCTGCTGTGGAAAAGTGACACACACACACACACACACACACACACACACACACACACACACACACACACACACACATATATATATATATATATATATATATATATATATATATATATATAAAAAATAAATCACCACAATATAAAATAATCATATAAAAAAAATATCACCACAACAATTACAATTTCAACATTCAGTAACTTGCAGGTAGAGTAGAGTGGAAGGAGGTGGGTGACTTTCTCGAGTGGTATATATGCAAGTCAGTATATTTCCTAAAATGTCAAAGTCTTCCTTTAAGAAATCAAGAAATGTTACTATATTCTCTCTCCTGACCATCACATCCCAGATACCATCGTTAACTACATTTGTCTGTAGCATGCCTGGTGCACGTGACTGAAGTCAAGGGTCAAACAATTTTTTACTCATCCAACAAATCAGTTTCTTCACGGTTAAATTTCCTTAAATTTCTTATTTCAGATAATGCTACCTTGTTGAGTGTTAAAATGTAAGTTCATGCATTTAACATAAAAGAGATGGTAACAAGCTTATCTTGGATATCTCACACTCTTGGCACAAAAAAATGTATTTATCAGCAAAGCTTGATACTACTGCTTGATACAGACTCTTAAAAATGGAAGAGGATCAATAGTAACCTTGTTGAGGAGGGTGAGTTTGATATCTTTGTGGGAACCTGAACCTCCGTAGCTTCCTGGGGGCCCCATGGTGCCTGGTGGGGGATGTATAGGGTGGCCACCCCTGCTACCAGGTCCTGATCTGGGTATGGGGTTGCCTCCTCTAGGTAGGGCACCAGATGGGTCAGTCTTCCTGCGGTCCTCTCTGAAGGCTTCATCTTTCTTTGATGCTCTGTCTGTGATGAGGAGAGAAAATTTCATACTGAAAAACCATGCAATGCTAATCATCACTTCTATTATCTTTAATTGTATACTTACCTAGGCATTTTAATAAATAGATATGTGGGAGGATAATTATAAAAATATCTGTCTAATAAAAACAACTGTGGTACTTATTCTATTAAAGCTTATGAAACAAACAAAAAAAAATCTGTAAAACATAAACTTTTATTGCCTCTGTCATTTCACCAACCTGCTGCTCTAACAGAGATACTGTTTTCACCAGTTACTTCCAGTCAATTCTACTTTCCTGTCTTTTGATTTCTGTTTTGCTACAGCACACATTCAGAGGCTTCACGTAGTATAATGGGCATAATAATCCTTACCTTTTCAGGTAGGCTTTTACTTTGAAACATAGAAAGGGTTAAGTTTATTCTAAGTAGTTCAAGAGCAGTCATAAAAGAAGAGAGCTGTAGGTCATTCCGACCCAAGACAACCCAGCCTTTGTCTTGTCTTTTATTGGCCATTATTTGAATACTATCTTATTTGACAATTGATGCATGTTGTTGTGTATAAGCATGCCTATGTGTCCTGTGCGCCTGCTGTGTGAATAGTTTGTTGCCCAGACTAACCCCTGATCTTATCCCTGCCATGTGGAGGTCGGTCCCGTGCAGCCCCTCGCTCCTTGCGGGGCTGATTCGGTGTGGGTGAGCGGGAACTGGCAGAGGACACCGGGCTAGCCAGGTCAGCATACATGTCATCTGAGTCCGCACTACGCACCGAGCTGCTGCTGGATGATGCTGATGACACAGATGAAACGCTGCTCACACTCAGCGATCTGTGAAAAGAGACAAGTCAGCCGTCAGCCGATTCTGTCACACGTAAAAAAAAAACAGGGCAACATGGAAAAAAACAGGGCACTGCTGACAGAGAACTGTTAGCACATATGTGTGGAAACACAACAACACAGGCACGTACACACTATAATAATTATCGTACCTGGATTTCCTGGAGGTTTTCCCAACAGAGATGGCCCATGAAAGCAAGAGAGAAGAACAGAGAACACATTATTTCAAACTTGATGGAGTGTCCCCAGTGCGAGGGTGTTTGTGTGTTTTATCATTTTTGTGACTGAACACCCACATGGATTAGTTCAAAGGCTTTTTCTTTTCACTCTGTTGAATACAAAGTTCAACAGGCATCCGTAGAACATAACATTGCAACACAAAACTGATAAAGTCAAATAACTGAAAGAAGTAAGCTAATGAATTCATTTTTAATATGAATATGGCTAAACGATTTAGAAAGCTGGTCAGTTTGTGTTTAAACGGCTAAGAAACAAGAAAGAGATCTAAATAATCTACATTTCAGTAAATATTTGGCCAGAAATATCAACTATTATTATTATTAGATTTAGCCTCCATTTAATTAGAACACATTTGTTGTTCCAAATTCTTGACTTCTTCCTTTACAGGGACTGTATAACAGCAAAGTCTGTCCATGAGGAGATATGAGTTTATGATGAAGTAAAATTCCCACATAGCTGTATAAATTATGTGTAATGCTTTGTCTTTAATCTTCTCTAAATTTGGAGGGTAAAATAGTAAAAATAAAAAATTTACATTTATCAAATAATTCAGAGAACAAGTTTGTGCATAAAAGCTGCCTATATACAGAAATCTGATTTAAAAAAAACATGCATGAGTAAACCTGCACACAATACACAATGATAAATCCCAGCTATTGTGCATCAATTTGCCAGTTACTAAGGTCATTATATAATATATAACCTTTCTGTAAAAGGAAGTATTCAGCTAACTGCAGTTCTGATGACAGTGAGGATCTTCACATCGGCATGTACCTGGATTTTCTGGATCCGGAGGGTGAATGTGACAGGGAGTTGGAGGTTGATCTGGATCTGGAGCTAGAACCAGAATAACTGCTACCACTTCCACTGACACTCCCACTCACAGTTCGCCTGTAAGAGACACAGTACTGAGAAAACAAACTGACAAAATCTTCTGCCCACTGATAAAACACACATTCCAAAACAGCTTCAGTACTTTACTGTACAGATAGAACCCAAAGCACTGTGGCCTGACACCTCTCGCTGCTGATAAAACACAGCCTGTAGCATTCAGAATGATACAAAACAAAAACAAAGAAAACAGCTGCCTAAATAAATAGATTAACCTCTTAAATGTGGCAGAAACAGATGACAAAAAGCACAAAGGTGCTCCAAAACTTCTGTGTTAAAGCCATAAATAACAAAATCTCCGAAACTTTATGAACAACAGTCTACAGAGAACAAAGTCTCCCTAACTTCCATCAGATGGCTGAAAAATTGGTGACTGTTAAAAACATTTTACTATAGAAATATAACTTAAAAACTCAACCTGACCTGCAGACTAACTGACAGTTTAAACTCCTCATCTGTATGAAATCCACGACGATCCAACTACATGAACAAGGTACCTTCAAAGGATGAGGATGAATTTGGCTGCCTGCTTTTACCATTTTGATGGATTTAGCTTTTCCATCTAGGTAACTAACATTCAATATGAAAGATTTGATCTGATTCTCTGCATTTCCAATGTCAGACCTAGACTTTATTATATAATTTGATGTCTAAAATCACCCTTATGCTACATTGGAACACAATGTACCATGGTACAGGGACTTTTCAAAGGTTTAATTAAAAACAACTTATTTTATGTAACTCTGAACAGTGCTGTAAAGTCTGACATCAAAACTGTCTTCCTTTTATTTGGATAAGCTCTATTTTAATTGCACACTCTCTGGGTTATTGCAAAGCAAGCATTTGACTTGTCATAAGAAAAAGAGAAGTTTCTTTTTTTTGTTTGTTTTGTTAATCTTAGAACCGCTGCTCACTCATGACCTACCCACACTGCAGTATTCACTTACTTCCAACCTATTCTCTCTGTTGATGTACAAACTATGCTCTATGCTGTTTCAGCTGACAAGATTCAAAGAAAACAGAGAAGGAATTTGTATTTTTGTGGTGCACCACTGATGTATCACCACAGTGTTCAGAATGTTAGCACATCAAACGACCCATCACTAACTTAGTATATGGTATCTGTCAATCATATGGAAGTAGTTTATGCTGAGAAAAACAAATAGCTGTTGGGACTGGTTTTCCTAGATATTTTCCACTGTAACCTGTTCTGCCCACACTTACACCACCACACAGAGATGAAAACACTCTCTGACACACCCTTACTGTTCTTCCCTGCCCTTTAACCGTTCTTCCTCTCTAGCTGATATTACTCTGTGACACACACACACACACACACACACACACAGGTTCTTTTCCTCTGGCCATCCACCCACACCCTCCCACACACAATCTCTGTGGTCTTCCCCAGAGCAGTGGGATATACCTGTGATATCGCACAAACACAAGTATGCAAATGCTAAAACATTTCTGCTTATTGCAAATGGATTAGTTTCATAAAGTCATCCACTGCTGACATATGCCCTTGCAAATGTGAAGCAAGTAAACAAATATGCAGGCGGATTAATACTCTCCCACCCACATGCACACACCTGAAACTAATACAACAGCATCCTGACAGTTCCCCTGTAACTACTAGGGCTTTCACAGAATCGTCAACTAGCTGACTACTGAAACCACTAGCTGACACTGTGTACCTTTGTACCTTTCATTGTTTTGACCTTGTATTTCTAACTTAGAGTATAACGATTGTGCATTATAATAGGTTATTCAGAGCTTTTCAGATGGCCTTCTAACCGACAGCAAGCATCACTTTAAATGTTGTTGTCATTTTCTACATAATGCCATGTTAAATTAAGAGATGAAGGAAAAACTCCTGCGCATGAAAACAATCACATTGTTTCTGCAGTCAAACTGAATCTCCAGCTCGGACAAACTTTGTGGGGTGACTGAGTCTATGGCTGACTGAAAACAGCCTGCAGCATCTGCAGTATTACTACCCAGATGTTGGTGGCAACTTTCACACAAAAAGCACAAGGACAAGCGGAGCGCAACAGACTCGCTCTTCAACTCACCTGTATGTAAAGCAGGATACCGTTTTTTCTGGTCTTTGCTAGGATTGTGAGTAAACAGTTACTATGGTCCGAACAAACAAAGAAAAGGATCGATGACTACAGACGATGAAACTGAGACCTAAGTGAGGTCCAAAACCACAACAGCAATTACTCTTTATCGCCATAAGTACCATGGAAAATCTTTAACTTTATATCTTTAAAGACTGATTTATGAACAGCCCAGTGTTTTCCCTACCATTATATCAGGGGGCACCCCGCCCCCCCAACGGCACCCTCCCACCCCCTTTGAAGTTACCTTTATTTAAATTTATTTTCTATACAGCACCAGATCACAACAGAAGTCACTTAAGGTTACCTTTCCTATAGAACAGGCCAATACCTTGATATTGTATTAAACAAACTAATAAGCCTTATCTTATTCATCTTATTTACACAACACAGTCGCACATTTACAATTCTCCTGTTCTCTGTATCGCGCAGGGTGGAGTTCTGTCCCGGCAAACGCGCACACACACCCACACCGTGCACAGTACACACACACTACTCCCCCCACAAACCTGTAAACCTAGGGGAAACGCTGCAGCCCATCTATGGTCTTGCTGCTTCGCTCTTTTCTCCAGGCTTGTATTTAGTAGTTTTCATTTTGTTTAAGTGTACTGTGTACAATGTAAATTAATCTCTTCAAGCCACAAAAGTGTGACTGCTTACTGAGAGATTTATTTTATTAGTCACACGTGCCTTTTCTGTTTGTCCACCGAAGGAAAAGTGTTTGCTTTGGCTGTAAAGTAATAATGTTTTTGAGCACACGTTGAAGACATGTTTTGAAGCCTGATTTTGTTTATGGTGACAGGAGGATGCTTTGTTTGGTCTAGTTGACTAAGTCAGTAGAGCTGCTGCCAACAGAGGCTGTCAGTTTTCTTATTAATCGTTTGCAACAAAATATGTGAGGCATATCAGATAAAATATAGACAATGTCACAACTTTAGAGTGTCGTAACCAGTTACATCAGATTGAACGACATTTTGTCTAGAGTATTGTGTTTAAATAGACTAACAGGAACTGAACTTTTCCTTCTTCTTATTCCTGCCATAAATCATAAATTCACATTGCATTGTAATGTAATCCAACAGACTGTCAGTTAAATCTGACCACATACCTAATCATTTAAAATGCATTACCCCTTTTGTTTTTCGCACTTTTAATATTCAAAATGAGAACTTCACCTCCGAGGGGGACGCTGCTGCCGTTCTTTCCGTCTGTCTTCCCTTGGGTTGGGAGGTTTTCCAGGTTCCCGTGGTGGCAGGGCTCTTCCCACTCCAACGCCACCTGCCCCGCTTCCTGCACCTCCAGGCTCACGAGGATTGGTGGGAGGCTTGCCTCCCTCTGGCAGAGGTTTGGAAGGCCTGCCCTGTAGTCCCCCAGGTAGAGGAGGACTAAGAGCTTTCTTCATTGGAGGCTTGTCCCTGCGAGGAGGGGGCCCGGCACCCGGCTTCAGCGGCATGCTTATGGTGGGAAAAGGCACTTTTTGTTTTTTCAGGCACGCAGACAGTGATAACCAGGTATGTGCTAGCAACTAGCATGCTGGCTAAATAATAACAATCAGTAAACAGGCATGACTGTGCATGATGCTGGAGCTAGGGCTGTACCAATCATTACTGACTATTAATTGCCAAAAGATTGTAATTAACAACTGAATGGTCTTTTTTTGTTTATTTTATGCTACATAGGGATGCTGCCGTGTTTGGCTTCGAAACAAGGCCAACATCCATGTTGTTCATTTCACAGGCTGCTCGTCAAAATGATGTGTTGTTAGCAAAGAAGTGCCAGTTAATGTGCCGATAGTTTGCGTATGTGCTCATTCTGGAATAATGTTGTAGAAGGACTGTTGATTTAATTTCCAAAGCTAATATGCAATGCAGCATTCCTATGCAAATAATATATTTATATAATATATATAATATATTTAGCTGTTTGGTCCTATTACATTGCACAACAATTCCTTCCCTCCTTTGTAAAGGAAATAGTATGACGGTAAGGTCTAAAAAGCCATGCTCTTTTTTTTTTCAAGTTTTATTCCTGATACTGGTACCTTATGCTCAAGTAAATAGTTTATTTGCCTCATCCCAGCTGATGTAAAGGCACCTAATCTCAGTTCTATATATACTGTATATAAATATGGATTAACTTTTCTATTTTTAACATTAGGCAGGTTTCCATCCACATGCAGCACTAGTTTAAAAACTAATCTAAAAAACTAATTTACAAAAAAAGAAAAAAAAGAAAAGAAAATCAACAAAAAAAAAAAAACAGCAAAAGAAAATGAGAAAGACAATCCATGCAAATACTAGAAGTTGAGAACATCAAGATAAGCCAGTTTGAGCAGAGATGCTAATTCTCCAGTCAGGTGCCATTAAACCACTGGAGAAGAAAAGGGCAACAACAAGATCATTTAAATAAAAGAGCATTTGTCAAACCTAGTGGAACATTTGTTTGTTTTATGTACTTGGCTTAAAATATTCTTGATTGTGGAAACTAACAATGTGCCATATTATCACAGTCAGCTCAAATATATGCATGCAGGTGATCATGTAATAACGGCAACATGCTGAGCTGAATGAAGCCCAAACTACAGATTTTAGAAGTGCCTTGTTTTACTGTTGCAAAGTGCTGCATACTAAATGAGAATATATGTTTAAGTAGAAAAATGAAGGAAGCACATAATATACCAATGGTTGAATATGGATTAAAAAGAAGTAAAGTACCCCTTAGCTATCACAGGAGGAAGGTCTGGTTTGTTCTTAGCATTCCTCTGTGCTGCTGGACTCGGTGAGGGAGATGTGGAGAATGATCGAGACCTATAAAACAAGAGTAAAACAGTAACACAACTGTTATTATCACAGATTCATTTACATATCCCCAGTGCATTATGAGAGGATTTATAGTGTACTGTAACGCATTCATAACACTTCATAATGACTTTGCTTATACACACACATAATGCTTTCTGATGCATTGTATCAACAGTCATAATATATAACTCAACAGTCAACTGTAGTAAGGACTCATAAAAGAGCAATTCCTGAGGACAAGCTACTGTTTAAATGCATGAAATTTCACAACACTACTTACCACCAACAATGAAATGTCATGATGAAGCATGTATTATTACAGATGTACTTCACTTAACAAATGCATTGGTAAGTTATGATACTGCATGCACTATTATAGCACACTATGAATCTGAACCTTTCTTTTAATTAAGTATATTTAGCATTACGTTTTTTTGTAAGATATAAGAAAGTTATAATGTTAACTATTCTTGCTTGACACAAGGACACACAAGGAACTAAAAACGTTCACATTTCATGAAACAGTGAAATTCCCCAGTAGTGGGCTTTGTGGAAAGTAAACAATGTATAAACATGTGTGCAGGTTGAACAGAATTTTTAGCATGGGTGCTCAATAGCTACGTGTAGCTATACACATACATGCAGAGATACATGCAGACGCACACACTCACACACAAACACATTCTCTTGTGTACCTAGAGCGACTGCCACTGAAGGAGCTGCGCTGGGAGGAGTGGCTAGAGTAGGAGCTGAATGAGGAAGAGCGGCTGCGGGAACGAGACGACCCGGAGCCTGTGTAGGATGAAGAACGAGAAGAAGACCTGCAACACACACAAAGCACATGAAGTTAAGATTAATGGTTAGAGAGCGATCAAACACTGCCTTTTTGCCTGTGGGGCAGGGGTTCTTCTGGGCACTTTGCTCTGAGTGCATTCTGCAAGTTGGAGACCTTTTTTCTACCATTTCATTAGACTACCTCAAAAATCAAAGTCAGTTTTGCAGCAGTGGTCACATTCACAGACTATATAGGATGCCTTGCAATAACATTAGTAACACTTTTCAACCCTGTCTTTTCATCATGCACCACAATCAGGTCAAAAGTTAAATATGTTACGTACTTTATGACCAAATGCCTACAAATATTACTATATATACCTTGTGTTCAGTGATATCATGCAAACAAGCTAAACTATGAAGGTGACTATGGTAAATATTTCACCTGTTAGAGTCAACATGGTAGCATTGTCATTGAATAGGCAGATGTAAATATATGCTTAGCAGGCTGCAGCATCTCCCAAATGAAGGTACTATATTTAAAAATAACAAACATCATTGAATAAAATTTTAATGTTTAAACTACAGGGTTTTCCCTGCTCTTACTGGGATACATGATAAATGTGTAGTTTGTGTCGGGAGAGAAGATCAGCTCAGATTTTTTTATGTATTTATTATCAGATGTATTAGTACACGCTTAGATTCCTTGTGATGCAGACTCACATAAAACACTGAGGTGCTTTAGAGGATGTCTTTAAGTGTCCCATAGAGTCCTCTGGTGTAACTGACTCATAGGCTATGTAGTAATTTATATGTAGTTTTGGAGGGGAGGCTGACAGAGTTAGAGAAGCGGCCTCGGCACCAATGTTAGCAGTTATGCTAGCGTAGTTAGCCAGTCCCCAGTAGCCGGTGCGAGCCGACCGAGTGCAGGGTTAGCATCAGCTAGCACTCCCCGGCAGACCCCGAGCAGCCGGGCGGCTGGGTGACTGTTCGAAGGAGGCAGAGCTCAAAAAAGTCCACCAAGGTTCACCACCAAGCACTTCACGTGTCTAACAAATTCTCCCCCCTCAGCGACAAACCCGCTGACAAACCAAGCTCTGGTTATTGGCAGCTCCACAGTCCGACACGTGAAGTTAGCAGCACCGGGGAACATAGTCAAATGCATCCCTGGGGCCAGAGCGGGCGACATCGAGTCAAATTTGAAACTGCTGGCAAAGGATAAACGTAAATATGGTAAAATTGTAATTCATGTCGGCATTAATGACGCCCGATTACGCCAATCGGAAGTCACCAGAATTAATGTGGAGTCGGTGTGTAAGTTTGCAAAAACGATGTCGGACTCCGTAGTTTTCTCTGGACCCCTTCCTAATCTGACCAGTGACGACATGTACAGCCGCATGATGTCGTCATTCCACCGGTGGTTAACGAGGTGGTGTCCGGCAAACGGCGTGGGCTTTATTAATAATTGGCAGCCTTTTTGGGGGAGATCTGGCCTGATTAGGAGAGATGGTATCCATCCCACTTTGGCTGGAGCCGCTCTCCTGTCTAGAAATATAGAAAGTTTTATTAGTCCTAATTCATGACATACCAGAGTTGGACCAGTAAGCAGAGCTGCAGTCTTACACGCTTCTCTGCGCCTCCATTAGAGCAGCTGCACACCCAATATAGAACTAGAAACTGTGTCTGCCCAGCGACCATTTAAACTCTTAAAACCAAAAAGGGGAGTTATTCAGAAAAATCTAATAAAAATTACACACTGCTGTAGCAACTGCAGCTGCAACAGCATAAGCATAATAAGAAAATTAAGTGTGGCCTCTTAAACATCAGATCTCTGGCCTCTAAGGCTGTTCTGATAAATAATTTGATATCAGCTGACTAACTGATATAGACCTGTTCTGACCTTATATTCTGCCTTACTGAGACCTGGCTAGGTCACTGTAACATTCATGTTCCTTGAGACACTGGACGAGGAGGTGGAGTTGCAGCCATTTTTAATTCAGCCCTATTAATAAATTCTCGGCCTAAAGAGGGCTACAGCTCATTTGAAAGCCTTATTATTACTCTTTCATCTCCAGCCTGGAAGAGCACAAAGCCAATACTAGTTGCTGTAGTGTACCGCCCCCCAGGCCCATACTCTGAATTCTTATCTGAATTTTCAGAGTTCTTGTCAAATTTAGTCCTTGAAAATGACAAGGTAATTATTGTAGGTGATTTTAATATTCATGTGGACATGGATAGTGACAGTCTTAGCACAGCATTCATCTCATTATTGGACTCCATTGGGTTTTCTCAGAGGAGTAAATTCTCCAACTCACTGTCACAATCACACCCTTGATTTGGTCCTCACCTATGGTATTGATATTGAGCACTTAATAGTCTCCCCCCAAAATCCTATATTATCAGACCACTACTTAGTATCATTTGAATTCCTATTACAGGACTATGCACCTCTAGAAAAATTAGTGTTCACCTAGATGGTTACCTGATTGTACTTAGGACTAAATTTAAGGAAGCAATTCCGACAGCATTAAAGTCAGTAAGATTTCCTAGTATCTCTGACGACTCTCATAATTTTTTGAGCTCCCCCCAAATTGACCAACTTGTTAGTAACACCATGGACTCACTCAGAGGCACTCTGGACTCTGTTGCGCCCCTAAAAAGAAAGATCATAAAACAAAAGAGATTGGCACCATGGTTTAACTCTGCAACTCGCAAGTTAAAACAAACAACGCGACAATTGGAAAGGATATGGCGCTCCACCAAAGAGGAGGACTCTCGCCTAGCCTGGAAAGAGAGTCTCAAAACATATAGGAAAGCCCTGTGTAATGCCAGAGCAGCCTACTATTCAGCATTAATAGAGGAAAATAAGAACTGCCCTAGGTTTCTTTTCAGCACTGTAGCCAGGCTGACACAGAGCCATAGCTCTATTGAACCCTGCATCCCCTTAAGTTTAAGTAGTAATGATTTCATGAGCTTCTTTAATGACAAGATTTTGAATATTAGGGACAAAATTTGTCAGGATCTGCCCTCGTTAGACTCCGGATCTATCTAACGTGCCTTCAGACTCAGGAAATTTAGGAGCAGATAGAAACACATTAAAACCTGACAATTGCTTAGACAGTTTTATTCCAATTGGCCTTCCCGAATTATCCTCGTTAGTTTCAGCATCGAAAGCAACAACTTGTCTCCTAGACCCCGATCCCAACTACGCTGCTTAAGGAAGTTTTCCCATTTATTGGCACATCGCTGCTGCATATTATTAATCTGTCTCTGGTGTCAGGCTTTGTACCCAAGTCTTTTAAAGTAGCTGTAATTAAACCATTGATCAAAAAACCTACACTTGATGCAGATGTGTTAGCCAATTACAGACCAATATCCAACCTCCCATTTTTGTCTAAGATCCTAGAGAAAGCCGTTGCCAGCCAGTTATGTAATTATCTCCACAGTAATAGTCTTTTTGAAGTTTTTCAGTCAGGATTTAGAGCTCACCATAGCACAGAAACAGCACTTGTGAAAGTCACTAATGACCTGTTGACAGCATCAGATAAGAGGGCTTCTGTCTGTACTTGTCCTGTTAGACCTTAGTGCTGCCTTTGATACAGTTGACCATCACATTCTGTTGCTGAGAATGGAAAAACTGCTTGGCATTAAAGGGTCTGCATTAAACTGGTTCAGATCATACTTATCAGATCGGTCTCAGTTTGTCCATATTAATAATGAATCCTCTGTGCATACTAAAGTCTGTCATGGAGTTCCACAAGGTTCAGTGCTAGGTCCAATTCTGTTTATTTTGTATATGCTGCCCCTTGGCAATATCATCAGGAGGCACTCCATAGATTTCCATTGTTATGCTGATGACACCCAATTATATTTATCAATGAGAGCCAGACAAAACTGATCAGCTCCTGAAACTCCAGGCCTGCCTTAAAGATATAAAGGCTTGGATGACCAGAAATTTCCTGCTGTTGAACTCAGATAAAACTGAAGTGATCCTATTAGGTCCGAAACACCTGAGGAACACGTTTTCTCCTAAGATAGCCTTGCTGGATGGCATTAACTGGGCCTCCAGCACCACTGTAAGGAACCTCTGTGTTTTATTTGATCAGGATATGTCCTTCGACACCCATATTAAGCATATTTCAAGGTCTGCCTTTTACCACCTGCGCAACATCGCAAAAATTCGGCACTTTTTGTCCCAAAGCGATGCTGAAAAATTAGTCCATGCATTTGTCTCTTCCAGGCTGGATTACTGTAATTCACTTTTATCAGGCTGCCCAGAACAAGTCGTTAAAGACTCTACAGCTGGTCCAGAATGCCTGCTGCTCGGGTGCTGACTAGAACCAGGAAAAGAGACCATATTACTCTCCAGTACTGGCTTCTCTGCATTGGCTCCCTGTAAAATTTAGAGTGGATTTTAAAATCCTACTCCTCACATATAAGGCTCTACATGGTCTGGCACCATCATATCTTAATGAATTGATAACTCCTTATCATCCGACTAGAGTGCTGCGCTCCCAAAACGCAGGCTTACTTGTAGTTCCCAGGGTTTCCAGAAGTAGTCTAGGGGGCAGAGCCTTCAGCTATCAGGCCCCTGTTCTCTGGAACCAGCTCCCAGTCTGGGTCCGAGAGGCAGACACAGTGTCAGTGTTTAAGAATAGACTTAAAACCTTCCTTTTTGATAAAGCTTATAGTTAGGGTGGGCACAGGCTCGCCCTTAGTTATGCTGCTATATAGGCTTAGACTGCCTGAGGGGCTCCCATGATGCATCGGGCACCTCTCCCTCTTCCTCTGTCTCTGCTTCCTCTTTCTCTGCTTCCTCTTCCTTCACTTCCTCTACTCTTATTATGGTAGTAGTGCAAACTGGAGTCACCTTTATAAACTGGTAAAAGTGGCTAAAGTGGTTAAACTGGTTAAAGTAAATTGGTTAAATTGGCTAAAGTGTCAAAAGCATGGTTAATGTGAATGAATACTCTTATGTCCTGTAAAGTGCATGTTACTGCCGGAGCCCCTGGTCCTCTTTGTTCTCTCCAGTCTTGCAGGTTCCTCACTGATTCTGGTTGTGGTCCATCTCTGTCTGAGGTTCACTGCCCGGCCTGGTGGGAGACATGATCTGTGTCTGTGTTGTGGAGAGAAGAGGACCGAGTGGCCAGAGCTCCATATGAGGACATCTAGGGATGCACCTGGACTCACGGACTCATTTCCATTACTTGTGATACCTCATACGTGGACTAAACCCATGAACTCAGCATGTATAATTCCCTATATGATTGATGATGATGTTCTCTGTACATGTGGCATCTATTGCACGTCTGTCCGTCCCAGGGAGAGGGATCCCTCATCTGTGGCTCTTCCTCAGGTTTCTTCTTTTTCCCATAAAGGGTTTTTTGAAGTTTTTCCTGACTCGGTTCGAGGGTCTAAGGACAGAGGGTGTCACAACTGTACAGATTGTAAAGCCCTCCGAGGCAAACAATGTTTGTGATTTTGGGCTCTAAATAAATAAATTTGAATTTGAGTTTGCAATGGCCCACCATGTCAAAACATTACTGGAGGAAACACTGCAGAGGTCTGCAGTGAGGATAAGTTGACATTCAATACAATAGCACTGTTGAATCATAACCACCCTTACACTAGGCCTGAGTGGCCAGATTACAATTGACCCTCCTGTTATGTTTGTTGTTGGGGAGAGCAACATTTTTCCTGCTTTAGCAAAATATTGAACTTTTTTGCTTAAAGGTATCACAAGTAGGATTTTTTAGTTGCTGTTTGAAAACCAAACAATCAGAGCTGGTGCCTCCTCTGGAGCTCAAAGCTTCAGGTGGTGTTACATGGTCATAATCTGACAAATAGTCAATATGTTTTTAGAGTCCTGCTCCTCACACCCTGCATGCTGTTACTGGCTGCAGGCTACACACTACTGCTCAAAGTGTGCTGCCCGGAGACGTCCAGAACACAGAAGAAACAGAAAATTCAGGCAGAAAGCAGGGTATCTACAGATACACACACCAGCACACACTTCCTGTGGGTCATGAATGATGACTGAGAGGGAATATTTTTGTTTGAGTCTATATTTTGTTTGTAGGAAAATCCTACAGGTTATGCCATTGAAGTTTAATTTTGATGGAGGTGAATGAAAGAGACCTTTAAACCAAATCATCTTCAACCTCCTCTAATCAATAAGATAAAAAGCTCCCAGATGCTGCCATGGGAAAGTATTAAGCTATTTCATAAATTTTCATATTGGTAGTGAATGGGGAAGCTTTCAGGAAATTTCATTTCACCTTTCTGCATTCTCAGCAGGGGAAAGCATTTTGTTGTTTACTTTTATTATTATCATTATCATCATTATTATTATTTATTATTATTATTATTATTATTATTATTATTATGTAATGCATGTAACATTACTTTGTTGCATAAATTAAATCTCATCTTCAATTAAATCTCGACATAATTATCGAACGATAGCTATATTGAATATTAATTTAACAGACGAAAAGGTTTCATTAAAATATCTGTTCTTCAGCAGCTTTATTGCCAATATTTTTGGTTTTACAAGCATAATAAAAACATCGATATATGATTGATGTGGTAACAAAAAGTTTGTCAATGTACTTTACTCATTTTAATTACAGTCCATCAAGCCATCTCATCTTTATTTTGTATCTGTATTATCTGTAAAATGTGTATTAGCAAAGGGAAAATCATATTTCTTCTTTTGTTTTACAGACTTCAGGGAAAAGTGCCATAAACCAAAGAGAAAAACTAGTTTTGCTGTATAAAATAGGCTTGGTTAGTATGATGATGTTAGAGCATACCAGGGTATTTAGAAATCCCAAAGATGTCTTTTTTCAGTACGGTCAAAAATACAGATGCTCCCTTTTCTATTAAACTTATATGGTGATGCAATATTGACATAATGTGTCAAGTATGTGCCACTGGTCTGCCACCACCAGGATTATATGAAAAAATCGCCCAACCTTAGCACGTAAGTAAAGAGACTTTTACAGTTCAGTTTTTACAGTTGTTTGGCAGAAAGAGACCTGATGCATAAAGATAGCAGAGTGAGAAAAGAGTTGTTGATATGTCCAGTGGTAGACCACATACGGTGCTCATCACTGCACAGTTCGTTGTTCTTAAAGGGAACGTTTTGGTTGAATGTAGATTAAATGTGTGAAACCACTGTGACTCAACATTTTAAGCTAAATTGACTTTTATTGGGAAGACCAATAATCAATATCCAGCTGTTTTTTGAAGCAGGATAACATGCATGCTAACTGTTGTTCTTGACTTTAAGGATGAGTTCCTACCTGGAGGAGTTGGACAGAGAGACAGAGGACCCCGAGGGCCGATGTCGCCGGCGGCCTCGCGGCGGCGAGCCCAGCCCGGGCCGTCTCCTGGGGGATTTGGACCGACGCCATGGGTCCTTCCACTCATCCGGTCGCCTCATGACTGGAATAACCTCCTTCTTTGAGGTAGGCTCCATCGGCCTGCTGAGAGGATGATTAATGGCTTATTAGTAACAAGTGACAGTGAAAAAACATTTTTTTTAATCATATAATATTCATCATACATGTGCTGATTTGGATGATGGCAAGCTAATTTTTTGCCATTACAGTCTTCTTTCTTTTTCGTCACCTACCCATAAACAACACCAGTTAACACAGGACATGCAGTAGATGCCAAAACTGTACTTGCAGTCAGATTTTCTAATCGCTCTTTCATTGCTGAAAAACGAGTTCTAATTCTTAAACCAATATTGGAACAAGTAATTATATTATTTAATTGGAAAATGGATCATAATTTGCGCTTGCGTCATGCAAAAGTGACTGACTGCACATGCTGCAGGAACCTTTTCCTTCTCATTTAGAGATTAGGTAAACATTAAGGCAATGTTTACCTAATCTTAATGAAACACATTTGGAAGAGAGACAAAAACAGTTGACGGCATGTTGTAAATTTAATCTACTGATTTGGAAATTAGAAATGTCACTGACATTTTCTGAACAAAACAGAAATCTCCAAACAATAAATGCTTGATGTGAGGATAAATGGCATCAGATAAAAAAGTCTTGTTGATTAAATGTACTATTTCAGTTCAGTTTCATTTATAGTTCTGCTGTAACTTCACACCTGCCATAGGTACTTTCATACAACAGCTGGACAGCTTTGCAGATACACGAAGAAGTGCTAGAATGAGTCAGTGACAGAGTGCTGTTTGACTCAACAAATGATAAACATATGGGTCTGTTGCAATGACATTATTTCCCCATTGTTGACATCCTTATTCTGAGGCTGAGATGTCAAATAAGTGAAGGGTCCAAAGACAAAGACATAGAAAAGGTCAGTTGTGATGAGTCAGGGACTGATAAATAAAGGGCACAGACACTCTGTCACTGGCTAAGGTGAAACTATACACATAAAGTCATTTCTCAACCTAGACATATTGTGATAAATATTTGGGCTAGGAATTTCTTGGTTCCTCAGGTTTGATTCTAGTGCTATATATTTTCGGAATATTTGCACTCTCTTTTGCACTTTTTGACCACATTCACAAAACACTATCCTTAACATTAATCCTGATTAAGTCGGATACATTCAAAAGGAATTATAATTTCTCAACACACGCATATGTAAACCAGTAAGGTGAGGTGAGTGAGTAAGTCACATTGGAAGAAATTTCTTCAAGGCGTTCCTAAGATATGGCATTTGTAAGAAAGGGACAGACAGACGGACAACATGAAGATATAATCCTTCTGGCTATGGCTATCGCCGACGCAGAGGCATGAAAACAGTTCTGCAAATTTGTCCCCCCCAGTTAGACTAGAGAATCTCAGCTCTCGATCTGTTTATGTTTTGTTTTAATCAAGGACATTTGCGAGTGGCTTTTCTACTGTTAACTGCGGCTGTGTAGACAGCCAGATTCGAGTTTGCTGGAGAGCTTTGTGTACAGGCTAAATCAGTGGTTCTCAATTATTTTCTGTCATGCCCCCAGAAGGAAGAAAGCTAGTGCGAAGCGGATGATGTGCATTGAATTAAAGAAAGAAATTATCGAAATTGAAAATTTTATACAATATTCTTTATTTAAGTATATTTTTCTTATTTAAAAAAATGTAACAAAACATTACGGTGTTTTTGGGGGGTCCGGAACGGATTAATGGCATTTCAATTCATTTCAATGGAGAAAATTGATTTGGCATACGAGTAATATGAGTTACGAGCTCCGTCATGGAACGAATTAAACTCGTAAGTCAAGGCACCACTATATATAACTTTTTAACATTTGTTTTTTGTGCAAAATTTGCAACAATATTGCTTATACTTTAGCTTATCAGAAGGGATGAAAAGTCCATAACATTTACATTTACATTTACTTTGTACTTCTGTACTTTTTACTGTGTACTTCTGCTGGGTTGAGCGGGTGGCCCTGCCTCTTGCGCCCCCCCTGGCCCCACTATTTGAGAAACACTTGGCTAAATGAACTTTTCACAGGTTTAGGAGAAACACACATCATGTATAACTTAATTGTATATTACAAACAATATAGACAAATTCTATACATTTAGTCTGTTTTTTTCCCTAGTTTCTTGAATATTTGGGGATTTAATTACTACCACTAATTTAGCATTTGTTAAATTAAGGTAATTGTCACAAGACAATTAATATAAGACCGATGAATAAAATGTCAGAAAATATTTTCAAAAATGTACATCACAGTTTCACATAACTTATCATCTCTGGTATGATGATGGGGTACATGCCTCTAGGATGTGCTCCCTCACATGTGCCATTGTAGTTGTAGGTGTTTTTCATGAAATAGGAGACCTATTATTTAATTTACCACACTGAACAGTAGAGTTCTGTTGAGGGGCAAACATTGAGATTCCTCTCAGGATAAAATAACAAATGGTGTTTTTACTGAAAATGCTTTGATTTAAAAATATTTGGCCTATTTACAGTTCTCTACCTCTTTGGTTTTCCTGATGGCAACTCATAATGTACAACAGTATACAAATATGTATCTGAAGTCTTTCTTGTGACGGTGGACACTCATAAGTATTTTCCAACAGAACTCATGTCAACACTGCAGCAGAAAAAATCCTGGGGGAAAAACTGCTGCAACCAAGGAACATTTGGCATTTTGGCTTAAAAAAATAACAAACTATCAATGATCAGAATTGTTTTTGATTAATTTTCTGTTCAAATTTTGGTAATCTTCATAATGTACCAAGTCAAGCAAGTGCAAAGGATTAATAGCAATAATCTGCATGACGTATCACAGAAATACAGTGCATGGGATATTCCCCAGTAGTGTGGTTAATGTTTTTCTTGTGTGAAAAAGATGCAAGCAAGATTCAAGAGTTTATCTTTATACCTGTGTCAAAATATTTGCTGGAGGAAATGAACAAGATGAGTGTATATACCCACAGTGAACGACACTGTCCTGTGTAACAGAAACTTTGAATGAATGCTTGAAGGTGTCCCATCTCTGTGTCGGTTGCTGCTGGGTGAAGGCAGAGGTTAGGCAGTTTAACTAGTGTTAACTATGTTTTAGTTTACAATAGACTTGACTTTGGACAAAGTACGCTGTAAAAACAGTGCCATTGAAGTTACACCAAGCCTAACAGATATCTGGAACAGGGACAAAAGAACTGTAATTATATCTGCACAAGCAAAAGTAAGGAGTGGGTCTCATTTAGGGTGTACATCCACAATACAAGCACATAAAAGGCACATATTCCCCAGTGAATGAGAAATTCCACAGGTGTGACGCAAGAACAAACAAGCAACCTGGTCAGAGAACACGCAAGGCCTAAAATAGAATCACAACACAGGAGCTATTTTAGGCACTGTGAGTACATCAAAAGGAAGCGGGATGTTTGCAAAGCTTTGTAGGTTTAATGAGCCAGTTTCGGCAGTCTTCTGGAAAGGCATGAGCCAATGTGGGGGGAGGAGGCTCAATTGTACCGATGAAGAGAGTGATTGAGTTTGGACTTGGAAAGAGGCGACATTAAGAATAGGCCTGTCTCTAAGTCTGTTCCAAATAGAGGCAATGTTTCTGCAGTTTGCATATGGTAAACTTACTTTGTAAATTCCCATGTGACATTTCATCTCCTTAAATAAATGAGACACTTTTTTGCTAAATTCACTATTCCGGCAACAAAAGTTCAACATGTAAAAGGAGTCACACAAATATAATTATGGGCAGATCAAATTTCTGTTACGTAAATATACATAGAGGTTTTTCACATAAAAGAAGTTACATTAACATACCCTCAAATACCTTTTTTTAAATTGGTAATGTACTACTATTGTGCTGCAGTGATGTAAACTCAGCAAGCACAGTGACATTGTACAAGAAAGTAAATAAATAAGAAACCTTTAAAAAGCTCAGGTTAAATTTGAGCTATTGTGTATAAATAGAAAATTTCTACATTTTCCAAGTACAAGTATGTTGAACTGGTTCTTCAGCCTTGATCAAGTGGAGATCACGGAATGAGCACTTCCTCAAAAACAACTTTGTTCCAACTTGAAGGATTTCCATGTCGCCTCGGGCAGGTAATATTGCCTAAGCGCTCTATGTTAGTCATCCCTCAACACAATAGCAAAAGATGGGCACTGGCTCAAGTGTGGCAACAACAGAGATAACATGAACGTCATTGGTCACCATCATTATCATCATCGTCACTGGTGCCTCCAAGGCTAGTGAGTTTCACTATTTCAAAACCACGAACGCAGGCAAAACAATGGAAAAGTGAGACCACGTTGGCTGCGTGTTATCAGTCATAAACTCATGGATAGTGATAAAATTACTCAATTCTGACATTTTAACAGTGCAACTGGATTTTTTAATGACCAATTTCCTTGCATTGACAGTGAAAAGTAAAGACTAAATACAAAGCCAAAACAGTAAAAAAGGACTCAGCAAACAAGATCATTTGAGTCCTTAATTAATATTTTCTAGAGCCAGATTTTTTTCCATGTAAACTCTGAATTGACTGTTATCAAATTTAAAAGAATTTTGCTCTAAACTAAGGCCCTATCTACACATATACAGATACAAAGACACATATACACTCCAAACACTGGGTGAGTTATAAAGTGTATTCGGGAATACGTGCACAATTAAGTAACGTTACAGTGTGTTCACACTTGCCATTTTTGGTAGACTTTCCTTTCTGCAGTGTAGTGTATACTTCACTGGTAAACCAGTGAACTCTACGTCAAAGTTCTTGTATAATATCTACACTCGTGTCTATAATTGCACCTTCTCTTGTCCACGTGAGCACTCTCTCTCTCCCCAGGGTGGTACAAAATGTTTAAAGATGATTAAATCTAAAAAGGCTCCAAACCTCCAAATGTTAGCGCAAGCTCTAGTTGCCAGATCTATTACACAATCAAGAGCTGTAACTAAGTAACAAACATCCTATTGCACAAATTGCCTACAGGCATCACTGCACTGGGCACCCAATAATTATACAGACATAATGATTTCAGAGCAAACTACAGATCACAAGGACTGAGTTATACTGTCTTAGCTCCCTTCTGGTTTATCGAGACGTGACATAAGAAAACTTCTGCAAAATCCAACTATTAACCTACAGCCAACTGAAGTGTCACTTACTTGGGTGGCAGGCTGAGTGGAGAACGTGGTTTCAGTTTGTCCTCGTCTTTCTTTTCCCTAGTGTCTCGAGGAGGACGCATCCTTGGCCTCTCCTTCTCGTCCCGCTTCATCCGGTCCCTCTCCCACTCTTCTTTCCGCCTCATCCTTTCCTTCTCACGCTCCCGCTCTCTCTCTCTCTCCCTCTCCCTCTGCCGGCGCTCCCTCTCACGGTGATCTCTCTCCCTCTCTCGGTCCCGGTGACGCTCCCTTGGGTCGTGATCACGTTCCTGTTGAGAAGGATATGTTGAGCTGTCTATCAAAAAGCAAAGCTATTTACTCACAAACGTGCTGTGATGGCACAAGTGCCATTATTCTACATTCTAAATGCCATGAATAGAACAAAACCAACAAAGTCTTAGTCTGTCTCAGAATGCTTTTTGTTTTTATGTTGTCCTTTATTTGGATTTTATGCTTACACAATTCTACTTCATATGGGTTATTGAAGGACTTGCTCTGGTGATGAAAACATTTCATGTTAGAGAGAAATTTTCAGAACAGACTGTGGATGATACTCACATTGTAGTGGTAAGGAAGAGGAGCTTCTGTGTACTGCACTCTGAAGTTTTCATACTGGCCACCTCGCCATAGAGCCTCCATTTCATAGTCATAGTATGGATCAGCATATGGATCACTGCACAGGGAAAAACATTTGAGAAATTGTATAACTCACAAAAGTTCCTTAGATGTTTATTAGGCAAACACAAGAAAATAAATAGTAATATAATAAATAATAAATAATTTTCCTGTTTTGAGCCTGATATTTTGCTCACAATAACAATATAATGATATCAAGATTCCTAATACCATACTTAATGAGATCTGTGCAACACCTCATTTTTTATGTTCCCACCATACACAGTGACACAGCCACAGAAAAGTTTGTTATTCTTGAGGGTGAAGCGACTTCAGTCAGCACTGAAAGCCTGTGTGATGTGTTCACTGACACAGAAGAGAAATGAAAATCCTGTTCATGCAACGTTACTACAACTACAATGTTAACAGCTACAAGTCTGAAGTCAAGAAAAAGAAAACCAGATCTTGAAATACACCATTCACAAGCACATGAATTCCAGAATGGGATTTTGGAGGAGTAACAAATGTGTTGCACAGCAACAACCGCATAATAAAATTAATCAGAAGATTGATTGCAGAACATCTGAGACTTTGTATGAAGTATTGTATGAAGACAGCGGTCCCACCACCTTTATCTTGTCAGACTCCACTATTGTAAATGTTTACTTCTTCTTGTTCATGAAAATAGCTGATAGCTGTTCTCACGGTGATCAGTGTCATGTCCAGCAGACATGAAGTTACAAAAATCTAGTAAGGTAATGTCAACGAGCAAAATGTGAGAAAATCTAAGGCAGCAGTGTTTGTACATTAACAAAAAAATAAATAAACTTGATACTTAACGCATGTCTATCTTGATCCTGCATCACATGAATAAAGGTGATGTATTTCCAACCCATTATCTATCTGTGGCCTAGCGAGCATCAGATTCTGACAAGGAATGGAAAACTGACCAAGTGAGGTGTTACATTTTTACTATGACTGTTTAAGTTAAACTACACTTACCCATACATAGGATCTCTGAAGTCCATTTCACTGAAAGAGGAAAACAGATCAGTGTTAAGGAAAATAAACCAACTGTATCATATTTGGTATATTTACTACACACTAATTGTGTGTAAGGTGTAACGAGTAGGATTTTCAGTGTTTATATCTGTAGAGACTCTTCCTTCTGCCAGGATTTTCTTACATTGCTGTGTTTGGGATATTTATTGGTGTCAACCTTTGGGCAATAACACTGTGCGGGGTGTGAGGGGCTGGACTCATAGAAAGCAGTGTTTACAAACAACAACAGATAAATCCAACTTGTTGTACCTTTAAAGGACCAATCTTCAACCAGCCTAATATTCCACCCAAACCAAAGGTACTCCAAAGTACTTGTGGAGACTGTGTGAGGACCACACTCACAGGTTCTATGTGACACAGTGTCTTGTGTATCCTAGTTTCTACTGATGACACAATGAACTCAATGTGAGCAGGCCGTACTCTCTGATGATGCGGTAGTTGCGCTCTCTGAAGAAATCATTCTCTTTGTCAAATTCTCTCTCATCCTCTCCGATGGTCACATTGAAGCGCTTCTCCTCAAAGTCCGGCTCCTGCTCCTTACGGATGGTGGCCTTCTTCAGCACCTATGGCACACACAATCAAATACAAAACTATTTGTTTAACAGTGATGTCACTGCCAGCAAAAAGGAACTATACCACAGAAATCTGCCAAGTTCTATTATAATGTGAAGAAAGGCAAGATATCTATTCAACCGTGTCACTGGCAACAAATGCTTTTAATGAAACTGTGTGTTGTTCCTGTCCAATTATGGCTTTTCTCCATACAGCCATTATTTCAGTGTAACGTGTGTGTTTACTGTAGGGGTATATTTGCCAGCTATGCAGTACAGGATGTTCAGTGTGCGACTTCCTCGGTTCTGTATGACCTGTGACCCAAAATGAGCAGAAATTCTGCCCTTTGCCCTGAAGGTTTTGGCAGCTGAGGCATGCTGATTTGTTAGCCAGGTTAGTGAAGCTCATGTAGTGCTGCTGCTGCTTCTAAGAGAAGGTGACAGATGAGAAACCAGAGCAGGAGGATCTTCCTGTGGCATTTGGATCCACTGTATAATGCATTATAGTTTTCTGGGGAACGTAACAAGCAATGATTAGCATGAAATCGCACGCCGACATTGTTTAACTGAAGTCAGGTATGTCTGTGGAAAAGGCTTCAGATGTAATTTACATAGCATCACTCAAATGTGTCGATGAACAAGAGGAGACAAAAAGACTGGAAGGTGAGTCCTTCTCCCCACAGTATTCAGACCAGACCGTGCCAAATAACTAATGCTATAGAGTGCTTATCACTGCAGATAGAGTATACTCTACAATACATATTTTCAAGCCCATTTATAACAATGAAGATAGACTAAACAACAGAAACCCCTGCCTGTATAATGTAATACAGTTCAACAAACTACATCCTTTGACATGATCAAACTTAAATCAACACCCCTTTGAAAAAGGTTTATTGCAGGGCTGATTATTTACAACTGACTACAACAGCTTGAGCTGCGTGTACATAATAAACAGGCAAAATTTGGCATGTGTAATATAATGCTGGTATTTTACACATGGAAATAATACTCCATCAACATTTACCTATTTTTCAGTGAACAAACTAAAATTACAGTATCTTCTGGGGCAAGATCAAAACCCATTTGGCTTACAAAATAGGCTTTATGAATATATAACAAAAGGGTCAATGTTTCCAAACTGATGGAAAAAGGAAGGAAAGGAAAAAGTTGTAGTAAAATAAAACTGCAAAGCCTGCAAACAGGTCTACGGTTACAGTTGGCTTACACACTCCAAGTAGCAGGACAGCTGTTCTACTTGGCACAAACGCTATTGTGTTTCCATGAGAGGCAGTGGAAGTGTTTACCTCTTTAGCATGTCTCAGACCTCTCTCCCAGGCACTCTCCACAGGAGGCTCCACTGGAGGAGGAGGTGGAGGGAGCTCCTCCACTGCAGGTGCAGCCTAAAACAGTGACAAATTAATTCACTAGTTTCTCTGTATTTGTACACACACTTACAGAAGGATGTAGAAACCTGGTGATACTGTCAGTAGAAACTGCAGATGGCCCAAGTCCAATAATGCCACAATGGTCAAGGCACAATTTCTTCAAAAGCACACAGATATTATGCACCATTTTTACAGTTTTACAAAGGTGTTAAAATACAAAAGGGTTTATATGTAGCAGTGTAACAAAAATGCAGGGTAGTAGATGAGACACATACCCATGGATTATTGGGTATGAGTGGGAGTGGTCCTCCAGGAGGTGCTCCATTAGGTGAGAAGACATCTGGTTTACTGATGAGGGAATAGTTACCTTTGTCATTGACTCCAGGGTGGATGAACCTACAGTTCATGCCCCAAGTACAATTTCCTGGAGGAAACAAAATGTAGTACACTTTCAAATCATATGACAGGCACAATTAAAAAAACAATATAAATTAAAAATAAATAATATAACATAAAAATAAATTATCTGTCAAGTGGTACTTTCTTGAAATTCAAAGAAAAATCCTGAAATGTGAGGAAGTTTGTTTTCATATAGTGCTTAAGAAGATTGCAAAAACCTAATTAGACTGTTTGTGCTTCATGCCCATATTATTTATTCTTTAATTAAAGACTGACAATGACAAGAACAAAGATTTACACTCATTCCAGACACAGTTAAGCTACATTGTCTATATTTCTTAACAACCTTGAATATCTAGTTTGTTTTTGAGTCCTACAGTAGTAGTACAGTAGAAAAAGAAACAGAATCGATATTAGATACAATGCGCCCCCTGCTGTAAAACTATTCTCAGAACAGGAGCTGACATGAACAGTAACCTCACATGGTCTTCAATGCAACAGTTATCATCAAAATGTTAGACTGTTGTACGTCAAACATACAGAATATTGGTCAGTGTTCAAAATTCAAGACAAAAGTCTGTTATCTTAGCTACAATGCTCAGAAGTAGAACCAAACAACGGTCCTGTGCCACAATGCTCTTTTGGAAGACACCACTATAATTTCTGATACTGAAAATGCTATAAATACCAAATTCCATCACAAACTCCCAGATGTCTTCCAAACACTTAGAAGAATTCAGTTTTTTTATGCAAGAGCCATGCTGATATAAAGGCCAAGCTTTGGGGTAGGATTTTTTCGTTGCCACCTACCTTTGATGAAGAACCTACAGATGGGACGTGGTCTAATCTTCCTGTCCGAGGGATCTTTGACCTCCCCCTCCTCCAGGTCATCATCCTGCCCACATAAAACAAAGGCAAATCATCCAATGAGTAAATCTACAACATCAAAGCAGTGACAAATTTAGAAGCATAATGACAACAAAAGATTTTAGAGAGAACAAACTCTGGGCATTACTCGGTATGAAGGTTAGCACCTGAGAGTGTTGACAGCACAATATTGTATAGCCATGATTGTGTGCATTGGGATCTTCTCTGTGGACGTGAGTTCAAAGTCTGATCCCCTTATCTAACGCTACCGTTATGTTGCATTTACACCAGGAATGGAATGGTTCTAATAATTTTCTCTTTTAAAATTATTCATTAAAAAATAAAAAGAAGAAATAAGAAAACCATACATATGGTTAATAAAATCACACACTAATCACACATATCTAACACAGCCCAAAGCAAGTAACTACTTTTAAACTAATCTGACCCTCATGGCTTAACAACTAAATAAAATGCCAATTTACTGAATGTGGCTTTAGTCATTTAATGTAACGCGTTTTGAACTTTTAAGAAAAACGGACACCAAATATTGTTCTGTCTCGCCATCTAGTGGTAAAAAAAAAAACGCCACTGCCCTGGCCTTTCTTTTTGAAAGTAGAAGAAAAGGTGAAACAGGATGATCCCTCACTACCAAGTTAAACCAAACAAGTGACACACTGCTCTTATTTTAAGTTTGTGTTCATGGGATTCAGACTGCCCATAATGAGTGCCATCTGTTACACTTATGATTCTAAATCTAATTCTACTCCTGACTTGCAGATTGAGCAGCGCTTAAATTCTTTCTGTGCCATCTCAAATCTTGTGTTGTCAATATACTTCCATTAGTAAACCATATTTGACATGTATATTGTAAAACTTTAAAACACTTTCTGTTGTCAGGACAAAGTCAAGACCAGAGCCTGATAATCAGAGTAATTTGCCATTTGAGAGATGCTGATGACCAATCAGTAGTGAGTGATACATTTCTCTCCTCAAATTTTCAGGTGACATGGAAGCTGCAGTTGCTACTAGCAATTAATATTTTTCATATAATTCAAAGAAAGTATGTAGATTTATGAGCTGTCATTTCAGTACTTCAACTTAAGACAACCTGAACAGTTGCATAAATCACAGCAGTAATTGTTGCCAAATTTCACAGATGTAGAAAAGTTTTTGGCTGTGGTCATCTTCATGAGCCATAATCTCACCAATTAGTTGTTTTTTTCTAAACAGGGAAACAGTTGCCAGTGAGCGCAAACCAAAGCTGCTGGAAAAACAAAGAAACAAACAAAAAACAGAAAACAGACTGTTCTGTCCTTGCTTGTGACATCAAGATATATAACGTGGTCTGGGCATCATTTGAAATGTTTTAATACAGATACAGTGCTGATAAAACAATGGACACTTTTTCAATACCTTGCTTTAAGGAACAATTGGTGGGCCATTCTATTAGGTACACCTGCTCTTTACTGTCAGACTCAAGTACACCCACAACCCAGTGCATCAGAGCATGCAGATATGAGGTTCAGTTGTTGTTCAGACCACACATCAGAATGTGGAAGAGATGTACATGACAGGGTTTTTAGAGTATCTCAAAACTGCTGAACTTTTTAGGTGTTCACACACAACAGTCCTTTACAGAGAATGTTGCAAAAAAACATCAAGCGGGAAAAAACATAAGGACTGACACCTTTGATTGGTTAGTGATATGTTCGTATTCAAACACAAATCGCTGGTTTTACTTTCATGAGAGAAAAGCTTTTTCATTTTTCATTTTCAGGGGCAAGGTTTTTTTTAGTTATAACACATACTTATACACACATACATACGTATATATACATACATATATAACATACATACATATATACACATTCATTTGTAAGTGTATGTATGTATATGTATGTATGTATGTATGTATGTATATATACTACACACACATATATACACACACACACACACACACACACACACAAATAAATAAAAACTCCTGAGCCCATTTCTGTTGGAGGCTGGAACAGTAGTGTACAGTCATTATCATCACCATCATTATTATTATTGTCATTATTATTATAAAATAGGACAAAAAACGACTTGATTTTTTCAATAGTTCTTGCATCTGGATTAATAATTGATTTGTTATGTTTTCAGAAATCATATGAATATGGTGATATCAGTCGGCTTTGAGTCTGTTATCATCTTTCAGTATAAATTAATTAGGCTAAAACATTAATCAGTATGCTGCTAATAGCCAGGTCACTGCACTGTGATTGATTTAGTTCATCTAGAGATAACATGCAGATTTCTTCCTCCAAAGATTTTCTTTGGTTGACTAAACACCTAGTTAATGAAAAGGGGTTGACCTGGTTGGTTCAAGCTCGATTAACATAACCACATGCTTGGTCTAACATGCACACAGTAAGGTCAGAATGAAGTGTGAAAATCCATCCTGCATTGTGTCTATGGTTGAGGCTGGCAGGGGGGTATTATGATGCATAGAATATTTCATCACATTGAAGTTCAGTGATAGTTTTATCATACTATTAAGAGTCTTAAAACAAAATGATAAATGCTTACTTATTAGTAATGTAAATAAAATACCATAGCATCATAACACTGAGTAATTCACTGACTAAACCAAATATTAAGTTAATATTGTCATAATTTTTTGGCTCCACTCCTGATCCAAGTTCTTTAATAATGAGCATCTGCCACTACACGATTGGATCCTTATATCAGTGTAGCAGTAGAAGATATGCAGCAGTGATTAAATATTTATCTGGCATATTAAATAATGGGTGTAGCCTGCTGACTTTGTCACAACTTATTTTTTCACAAGCTGCTTAATAATACCAAAGGTCCTGGTTGATTATTGATAGGACGTGAATTACAGTTTTACTGAGAGAATGCAACCCCTGAAATTGACAGGACCAGTTAGTGAAGATATATTACTGTTGGGTTGTAAGAACCACAGAAACACCCAGTCCATCCTCATATGCATGGTGATGTTACAGAGGGGAACTTCCCTCTGAGATGCTCCTTGGTTGAGTACAGTCTGACAACTCAACAGCAGTCAAGTCTAACTTTGGCCTGTCACCAACTTACTCACAAAATTAACATTAATTAGCAACAGCTGGTCATACTAGCGGCAGGGAACATCTGTCCTGATGCTCAGCTCCTCAACCAAGGTGCCATCTTTTGTACGTTGCTTAGTTGATGAGAAAGGCAGATTCAGAATAGGATTTTAGCTAATTGTAGCATGAAAGCAGTGCTGCAACACCAGCGCGCTGATGTGGAGAACACACAGAGCGCAGAAAAGAAGTTGCCATAGTTTGATCCGCGTTATTTTAGTCAAAACCAATGCATTTAAATAGCACAGACTGGTTTAGCTTGGGATATCTCTATTGCCCAGCCATAACTGCAGTCCATTACATTCAACAGCTACTTTTGTATTGATCAATAAAACAAAAACACAACAAAAACAATTCTAGACAATATATGCAAGACGTTTTTCCACTTTCACCTGCCCTCAACACACTTATTACTACCAGCCAAACTGTGAACACTTACATCAATCTCTCCTTCGTCAATCTCTCCATCATCCTCATCCTTCTTCTTGTCTCTGAAAGAATCTCTGCGCACCCTCTCAGGCCCTGTGGAGTCATCTGTCCTCTTGAATTCATTGTCTTTAGGAGTTGGGGGGAGGATTGGTTTCTTCTTACTGCTCTTGTCCTCGCTCTCCTCTTCTTCTCCCTCCAGTTTTGTATCTTCCTCATCTTCATCCTCCTCGTGTGCAGGGATGCTGGGCTCTTCTGGGACCTCCTCATCGTAATCCAGTTCGTGTTCGTCCAGCTCCCGAGAAACAGATGCAGAGTCATCCTTCATCTCCCTTACCGCGACGGCTCTCCTCCTCTGCTCTTCCTCAGCTCTTTTGTGTTCATTGTCCTCAGCCTTGGATTTGTCTTCCTCATCATCATCCACTTCAGCTGTTTCAAGCTCTTCTGAGGGGTGTTTGAAGTGACTGTATCCTTCCTCCCCATCTTCTCCATCCTCTTCAGCAATGAAGCCCTTGCTCTGTTCTGGCTCTGAGTCTGGAGACTGTGGGGTGTCAATGACTCTATCATCTTGTTCCTCTCCATCCTCCCCATCCAAATGGTCCCCCTGTGGACCGTCTTCATCCTCTCCCATGAGCACAATGGTCCTATCTTCCTGTCCCATCCCTTCTGTTTCCCTTACAGGCTCCTCATCCTCTGGGTCAGAGACAAAGTCACGGACCAGCTCATCCTCCTCTAATTCCAAACCTCTTCCTCTGCTTTCTAATGCCTCTTCTTCTTCGTCCTCCTCAAGCAGCCTACCATTCTCCTCTTCGTGGACGATGTCACTGTCTGAGATGACTGTGTCCTCCTGTTCATCAGGAGAATCTAGCAGCTCACTGTCAGAAAGGCCCTTGTCCTCTTCCTCAGGAGACTGAGGGGACTGGGTAGGGCTTTCAGGAGTATCCATTAGAGAATATTCTGGTGTAAACAAACAAACAGTAGCCTGTGAGAAACAGTCAACAAGCAATAAGCAAACTGAGTACACACTTGTTTTGTAAATTCATGCTTTTCTATATCATAAAAAGCACACTGTACCATACTGTACACCTGTAACACCACTCAAAACATGTCAATTTAACATATTTACATGTCAGGTAGAATCAGATTTCAGAACATTAACTTTTCAGTAAAGTGAGTCTCCAATTTAGAGTCAAAACATAACTGATTAACCCAAAGAAAATGTCTGTAAAATCCACAGTTTAGAAGGGTGGGCAAATACTGCCGTGATTAACAAACCGTTTCCAGTAGTTTCAATTTTGATGTTACTGTCAAGTAAAAGTGTTCAATAGTATTTACACATACTCACCCCAATACTATACATCTATCTTAACTTAATAAAAAAAAGACTTGCATTGCCAGGCCTACAGTGCAACACACTGGACGGAATAACTACAGAGTAAAGTGTAAATGTTTGATTTGGACTTTGCATGTACAAAGAAAAGCAAGCTAGCTATCATAACTGGCTACCTAAATTGATACGACTAGAACTTCGTTAACTTTAAAACATTCTAAAAGAGAATAAGACTTTACAACATGTTTACAATCGACAACATTTCATGGAAGTTATCTTCTGGCGCTGCTTATTCTTAAGTATAGCAAACGAGCTAACAACTATATTAGCTACGAACGTCATATACTTCACATGTTTGGGAGAGGTCCCTGTTAGACGTCCCCTTCTTGAGTTTACATAATTAGACATGTCCAGGTTTGTGAACAGCACATCAGATCACCTGCAGAGAGTAACATGACTGTTAACACCTCTAAAAGCTGTGTCGCGCTGGTTAGCAACAAGGCCCTTAACTAGGCAACCCGAAAATGCTAACCAATGTAACCAGCAGTCTCTCCTGGACAGGTAGAGACTAATAAACCCAATCAGTTAACGGCGTTGCTGGCCGGACACCGCCGCTTTAGCAATTAGCAGACAGTGTAAGTTAGCACACTCGTCTGTCTTTCAATTAACAATGCAACCGCCGCTTAAGCTAACGTCAGGCTAAAGGCGCAGCTACACTCTGCTAGCTGCTAACAAGAACACAGTTTCATTCACCTTGCCGGCCCACAGCTCTTTAAAAACGACACTGCTGCGAAAAGAACTGCCCTCTCCCGCTGGTGGTATTTTTCACAGTCTGCAATAAATACTATTTGGGTTAATTTATCCGATATAATGGAGAAAATAAAACACCCCGCACGGCACAGTTAGAGCGGCCATTACCTAAACGTCATCAACATACGACAAAGTAGAGGGAAAAGCCGCGCCGGTGTTGAAGAAGGACAGATCTGACATCAGAGTTTGGATCAGACTGTGAACGATTCAGGAAAACAACACCTGATCTCTGGTCAGTGACAGTCAGCGACAGTCAGCGACCTGGAACAACATTAGAGAACAACTTAGGCTAAAAATCAGTGATTAAATTTGTGGTGAAATCTTGAGATCTGTGGCCGTCTGTCTACTGGGATGGCTACTAGGTACTGGGGTAAAGAGAGGAGCAAAGCTGAGTTCAGTGGCAGGGAACACCTGGTAAACCTAAATGTGTAGTTAGCGTAAGGTGGGAATGTCATGTCTAGGCCCCTGTCCATGAAGTCTTCAACCCCTGAGGTGGTGGTTCTCATCTTTAAAAAGGAGGACCGGAGTGTGTGTTTCAATTATCAGGGTCTTACATTGCTTAGCCTCCCAAGGAAGGTTTATGTGAGGGTGCTGGAAAGTAGGCTCCCACCTAGGGGGAGCAATACAGACTCAGTCCTGACTATGGCACAGTGGACCAGCTCTTAACCCTAGTATGGATACATGGTAATATGCCAATCCAGTGTACATGTGCTTTGTGGATTTGGGTCAATTTTGACCCAGCTCAAGAATTCCCTCATAGTTAGTGTCTATACCAAATTTTAAAGTACAGATCTATTTAAAATGTCTAAATAGCCTGCCATATGTCACATTATTAAATGTATGATTAATCCTTAAATATTTCAGAGAGCAGGAAGATTTACAACACTCGTTTTTAGAGAAAAACATTTACTATTACACAGTATTATGTTCTGTTATACATAAGACATAAAAATATAAAACGCTATAATGATTTAAATATATTTTAGCTAATTTGAAAATGGCATTAACTTTCTGGAACTGTTGGAATTTATGATATAACCATGTTTAACCGATAACTGAACCGATACGGTACAGAACATTTCCAGGGACATGGTGGCTCGACATATTGGTCTTCCCGTTCTCAGTGTCCCACAGACTAGAAACAGTCTCACATCGGGACCTGTACACACCACCCAGTATTAGAAGCCCCATGTAGGCATGTAAGGTCAGTCACATCCATGGTCTTCCATTCCTGACCATAATGATGAATCCTCTCAATGTTTGTCATTGCAATGACAATTTTTTCAATGGCTGGATGGAGGAAGAGCTGGAACGTTGACAAAATGTCAGATGCATGGGAGATGGCCAGTCTTGTGGGTCCTGGAGTCATTCGAAGTTGCCTGCAACTTGATGTGGAAGGACCAACAGATAGCACTGTTTTTGACATAAATGTCCGCCTTGCAGCCTGCTCCTCTCCATCAGAGTCATCTTCATCAGAGGGGCTGTAATCAGAGTTTTCTTCCACGTTGTCTTCCTGCTCTGACACATCTTCCTCCAAATCACTATGAACCTTCTCATCTTGGAAGAGCAGATCAAGGGCCTGTTGCACATCAAGTCTTGCTGCCATGATGTCAGTCACTGAAATGGCAGCTCAGGTACCTTTATAATGTTATGAAAACCCCACCAACACCCTCCCAACCCAAACTGATTCAAATTTCGTACTTTGTAGATTAATTTTATTACATTGCAGGTGCTTGTGTTTGCAGGTGCAGATCTTGTGTCTGTGTCAAGGCGCCCTTTGACCTCTGGATGACGTCCGTTCCCTTTGTGTACTATATATGATCACTCTTCTGCTTTACTATTTCACTGTTCTGAGATTCCCCCATCCCCCTTCAAAGACCAGCAGGTGCCCGTGTGAATTACCAACAGGGTGATTGTGAGTCAAGAACGCCAAAAGTATCTAGACTAGCTTATAATTCAGATACGAAGACCGTATGTTTGCTGTTGTTATAAAATAAAGCGCCCTCTGTGGGAAGCTGGATGAATGTGGTGGGAACACATTCGCCCATGTTCATGATTTCATAACTCCAGGTCTCGTGACTGTGTTGGAGGTCCCCCTTGAACTCTTTCATGTCTGTCCCATTAAAAATACACAAAACCCACACTGGTAGATCTAAAATCCATCTCAATAGGATACGGGTCAAATTTGACCCTGAAACAGCTTCAGTGTACAAAAATTTGTAGCACCTGTACAAAAGTATAACATTTTTAAATCTTTTCATTTTTGTGTATTTTGGTTCACTTTAGGAAAAGTCATCAAATTTCAGGCTAAAAGAATGACGTTTAGGGTATTTTTACTGCTGTCAAATGTCAAAACGGGTCAATATTTGACCCGAACAGTATGTAAGGGTTAAGTCAAATTCAGATGGCTTCCACCAGGGTTGCCTCTGGTCTCTGATTCGGCTTGTGATATTCATGGTGTCATGGTTAATAATAAAAATAATGGTCATAGTATGTTTTTCATATACAAGGAATTTGTCTTTATATGCTGGTGCAAAAAAAACACAAACAAAGTGAATAGAAAAGCATAAATTAAATGCCGCTCTGCCAGAAACTGGATTGCTCCTTTTTGGTTTTGCTTCTGGCCTGGAAATGCTTTGTGATGTGCCGGAGGAACTGAAAAATGTTGCAGGAGGGGAGGATGTCTGAAACAATTTGCTTAACCTGCTGCCTCCCCAACTCGGTGTAACACTGAGCTTCAGACAAGGAGGACCCAAATGCACAACACCAGGCAGGTACAGATGTTTAAAGGATTTAATAAAGGAAATGCTAGATCTTACACACACAGGCTTGACAGGATGATGAAACATGCTGATGTAGCTCTGAATCATGAACAACGATCTGGCAAGAAGACAGGGGAAACGCAGACAATATATACACACACATGAGTGGTAATGGGGAACAGGTGGAAACAATCAGGGCAGGGCAGACAATCAGACAGGCGGGAAACACACAATGGCAGGAAGTTAAGGGACCTGAAACGAGAGGGAAGGTTAGTATTTCAAAATAAAACAGACATGCCAGAACAGGAAAATAGACACAAGACAGACATGAAACTTAACAAACACGATGAGGCATGACAATTGGCCCTGAATGAGTGGAAGAGAACGGATGGATGGATGGAATCTCTGGTTATAACCAAATTGAAATCACTTTTGTACATTTGTTATATGTATGTATTGTTGTTATGTGGCATCTCAGATTCCTATACATGTAGTGAAGACCAGCCTATTATTTGATTTATTTTTAGCATGTATCATTTGTTTTGTGAAGGCTACATAAAATGCATGTATGCAGTCCCAACGGTTTTGATCATAAATAAAAATGAAAAATTAATAAGTGAAAACAATCTGTGTTTACTGGTCAATAAGAATATGGTTGCAAAGGTCATTATATGTGTCTGCTGGGGCTGTATGTAACCTGCAGATCTGCAGCCACTACGGTGGAAAAAAATCTGCATGACAGTACTACAGTTTACATTGCATTCCAAATATAAAAGTGTATATCAAAATTTTGAAACACATGATTACCTACTTATAATATAATAACTTATAATAATGTATAATTTGCTAGGTATACAAATCCAGGAGAAAGCAGTCACATAATTTTGAAGGTCTTTATTTATAATTTTGTATCTAATTTATAATTGAAACCTCCAACACCTTAGTCACAGTAAAGTATATTTGTTTGCATATATCCTGGCTTATTCTCATAACACCAATTTGACTACATTTTCTTACTCAGTGAAAGGTAAGCTTACTTTCTTTCAGCTTCCAGCCGCTAGATGGCGGCATTTACAGTGTTGTGTTAAGTTGTCTTATGATAAGACCTCATAGCCTTCTAGGCTTTCTAAATTCTTTTCGCTATAATTATGTTTTCATAAGTTTCATTAAGTTTTCATATAGTATACTTATTATGACAGTGAACTAACATTAAATTTTATATTGAAGTTTGAATAGTTTCTATTCATTTTGCATTTAAGACCAAATTAAGCATACTTATGCTTAACATATATTTTACCTGGATAGAGAAATTAATGTGATGGAGGTATAAAAATAGGCCATGTATCCAAGTAATATTTGTAATAGGTTCCTTACACTTCCTGTTCTATGTTGTGGGGCCCTATGGAAAACATGTGGTGTGACTGGTTTGATTGCTGTCTTCACTGAGTGCAGGGGCATCAGTAATACTGAAATAATCTCTTTCATTCATATCTCATATCATCAATTTACATTTTGACAGCAGGAAGAAACACAGGCCATCACAAAAAGAAAATGCAAAGTACAGTCACCCCAGTATGACTTGCACACAAATGACAACAAGAGTTAACAGAGAATTTCAGCTAAATTGTTGCAAACTGCAGACAGCCTGACTCCACTGGACACATCAGTGGTTGGATAGTACATTTTGATTTTGAATTCAGTGATGTTTAGGAGGTGGTGTGGGTTTTGCTCTGTAGTGACCAGGATTTTATTTAAGGCTGTACTTTATCACTAAGATCTTGCTGTATAAATAAACAGCAAATTAAACTAATATTGTTTTTCTTGGACCTCTTATACTCCTCTTGATGTCTCTGGATCCCAGCTGCATATTAAGCTGAATCATGTGTGTGACAGGATGTGTGTGTGCGTGCAGTGGCAGATGCTTCTCTTAAACACAAGAGCCCTGACAAGAGTGAGGGACTGGAGCTACAGGAGGATTAGTTAGGCTTGAGCATAGATGACACATGACTTCCTCTCAATTTCAAAACAAAACTATCATTTTCCAGTCTTGACATTTTTGTTCTCTTTTGGACAATTCACTCGGTACAACACATGTAGTGGGATATCACACCTGACTGAAGACATCGTTACTCACGTCTTGAAGATAGATGACCTGAGGGTACATATGGCCCTGCCAGCGCAGGAGCCCACAGTATAGTCCTCTGTCCAGATCCCATAAGCTCTCTGATATTTTGCTCTTCACCTATCTCCATCTACGTATTATCAGGCAGCTGAGAAACTGGAGGCTGAGTTGATGTTCTCAGGAGTTGTTTTTTCTCTAGAAAAATGAAAAAAACTCATCTGCATATGTTTCTAGACTTTGACTTTGTCCTGGAGTTGACTTACTAAATAACAACAATAAAACAAATCCCTTCCACCAGTGTCACGGTGTCAAAAGGAAGTCAAAACATTGTGTTTTAATTAATGCTACAGGGGTTTATAATTATCCAGATTTGATCTGGCTGTATTTGATGGGTGATGATGAAACAAATGTCAGTCAAATCAACAGAACCAACTGATAATTCTGCGACTTACATAATTCTTATACTCATCGATCAGTTATATAGTAAAGGATAAAACTTTTTCTTCTACAGATCTAGGTTTAATGCATCATTTAATGTCGTAAATAAAAATATGATATAAAATGTTACTAACACTCATTATATTTATCAAAATCATATCCATTTTGCCAGTCATGTTAAAACCATTCATCTACATATCAAATAATGTATTGTAAATGATAACATAGAATATTATGTAATTCACAGTTTTGTTGTATAATATGGAGCTTCTATTGTATGATTCTTAATCTCCATGACAAGCAACCAATTATGATAAAAATTAAGATAAATGTTATCCTCATTCAGTGATGAGAATAAGACAATAACCATTGCGCTTTTACTTTGAAGGCACACGTGCTGCTTCCCACGTCAGTGTGAGTGTGTCGGAGCTCAGGAGGCAATCAGCAGCACCGTTATACTGCCGACCTGGCTTTAAGCAGCGACCACACGCACACACACACACACACACAGGAGAAAAAAAACAGCATTTTGATATTGAAAAGATCCAGGCTTGAAGAGGATTCTGGAGGAGGCTGACATGACGCAAAGAAGCAAAATGTAAGTACATATCTCTGCAAATGAGTAAGTAATAATTAGAAGTTTACAATCAGTCAGGTCTGTCTCTGTTGCTGTCATCAGTAGGTGAAGCTCCAACCATGCCATACTGGCATATCCAAGGTATAACAGAAAGAGGGAGATTTGACAGTTGTTTTTCTGATATTTTATTTTTTTCTGATGATTTCTGGGAACACCACAGTGTGACAGTTGCACAAATACAACATAACATAGAACAAGCAGTTGTCATGGGGGAAGTCAGACACATTCATTCACACTGCATTAGTTTAATATTTTAACAGGTCGAGTCACTTGTTTGGCATCTAAATGATTCACTTTTACACAGTCTGATTTTACTAATATTACTAATGCCAAGTGTGCAATGGGGGACTTGGAGGTTTGGTGCCTTGCTTCAAGGCTCAATTCTAATTGCTGCGGATAACCCATTCTCTTTCTTTAACAAAATGTTCTCAGTTTGTCTGGTGACCTCAAGTTTACTGCCTTTAACAAGATCGGTCAGATATATAAGATATGCCAGGTATGTGTCATTACTGCATCCTGAGAGGAAAGACCAGACTTCATCTCAGAACAGAAACAGTGGAGCCTATTAAAGATAGTTGGGCTTGTTTTTAATGTTATGGAGGGCTAGATGTAATGAATGCAACTGGCTGACTGAAGCAAAGGGAGGGAGGAAATTAAAGCATCAGCTCAATGATCATCTTAAACTTGGACAGCACAGGAGAGATGTCACAGGGTGTCATTTAGGGTTGGTGATCTTTAGCTCAGTGAGATTTCATTCTGTGGGCGAAGAAGTGGGATTACTGAAATGCACAGAGAAGCCGCATCTAACCAGAATCCATAAACAGTGTTTGCTCTATGCTCGAGTGTTTGGTAATCAGGTCACGTCAGCCATTGCCTCATTTAATGTATAGAAATGTATGCTATTTATGTAAGCAAATCATACTGTCTATCTTATTTTCACCCCCAATCTATGCACATGACCTGCTCCTGTTAAAGCTTTGGCCCAGAGTTTAGTCTAGATTCAGGCAGACCTCTTGTGTAGTATAGTTGTAGTAATAGTCATGTTGTAGTAGTGTTGCATTGTGCTCTGTCCACCATTCATTGGCAACACAGATGGATGCCACTCTATTGTCTGTATGCTCAACGTGAAGCTGCAGCCAGGAGACGTTCATTAACTCAGCATAAAGCCTAGATTTTTTTAAAAATCTGCATACCAGCACCTCTAAAGCTTGCTAATGAACAAGTTCTGTCTTGTTTGCTAATGTGGACAAAAAACAAAATGTAAAATGACAGGTTGTAGTGTTAAAGGACAGTATTTCTTGGCCTGTCGAATAGTCACTTTGTGGGGTTGGGCTGGTTGTACCTCAAGGTAAAGATGAAAGGATTGAGAAGAATATGATATAACATGCAAATGAGTCAACTTGAGATGTTTTACCTTTAGACTGACTAGCTGCCCCCCGCTGCTCCCAGATTTTGTGCTCAGCTGATCTGACCAACTGCTGGTTGTAGCTCCATACTGATCGTACAGATTTGTGTTTGATACTCTCAAGCACGAAAGCGATAGAGCGAATCTCCCAAAATGTCAAACTGTTGCTTTAAGACCAAAATTCATCAAGATGTATATGTTTATGTAAGGTCTGAAATCGATATGTTGCATTTCCCCTTTAGTCCTTTCTCAAGTTGAAAATCTTATGTAAACTGAAGTACAACAGGAAGCCCTCCAACCAAACACTGTTCCTGAGGCTCCTCACTCAGCCAAGCATGATGGATAGTCAGGAATGTGCAGAAAATCAGCTGTACTGAATTGTGGGTGTGCGTGTGTAATGAAATGAACAGTAGATGCAGTGTGATTGATGGCAGAATAGTGGAACTAAATGACTTTTCATTTCATGTCCACCTCAATTTATTAGAGGCAGCCCTCAGGAGGGGAGGTCCAATATGAGTGTGTCACTGGGCTGGGAGATGAGTGAAAAGAGCAACAGATGCCTTGTAGAGTTTTATGGTGTTGCACATGGGTTAATTGGTTTTCAGCAGAATGTGAAACCTCAAAACAAACCTCAGGATTCTCTAGATGAAAAAACAGGTCCACACTGTCCCCTAATAACCTCACAATCGTTTTAAGTAGTTATAGCTTAAGAAATGTCTTTAATAGTTGTACATGATTTTAGGAAAGTGGCTGTAACTTTACCAGAAATACACTAGGAGGCATAAGTGCATTATGAGAGGAGTTTAAACCTTTGCCTCTTTGTGTGTTTTGTCATAATATTATGTTTGAATTATTTTAATACAGTCATTGAGTGTGTTTTTACGCCTTGAATGCAGTATTAGGGGTTATTTGTTACATTGCATGCCCAGCAGCAGAGGACGGCTCATTTGAATATTGACTATTAATGCATATCCACATTGGATCTTATTAAAGCTCCACCAGGCACCGTTTGAGCTCTGGTTCTCAATCTGAGGGACCTAATTCAGGGGGGCTTCATGAGGTCCCCAGAATCTTTTTTAATGTTTTATGTCAATGATTTGATTCAAAGCTGTACAGTCCAATGCATCTGTTGGTACATTCAGTTCTTGCATTCATAGCAAGATCCATTTTATTACATTCTTTCATGACTGGTCACTTTTGCTGACATTTGCTGTTAATCAAGGTAAGTTACGAATCAGCTGTAGTCACCAGTCAACAGATCAGTGTGTTCACACTAGATCAGGCACCACAAAATGACTAACAGTACTGTATATGGTGACAGTTATGACAATTTACATTTATCAGAGAACTCATCCTAGTAAATTCACCTGCTGATCCTCCCATTATTACTCCCATCTAGTCAAACTTTGCATTTACAAAACAAAATTAAAAAACAAACCAACCATTAAATGTGCACTTGCCATGTGCACAAACCTTTGGACACTCCATGAGATTTACTCTGGCACTACTGACAGGACACATGTAAACATTGTACACAATACCATTTCAATAACATATCTCTATATCAATATCTCTATATAACATATTCCAGAGAAAACTAGACTTACTGCTGATCTTTTCCTTACATCATTTCTGCAGTTTCAGCAAAAAATGTTCAAGCATCTACACCTCAGTGTGATTTGAAACCTCCAGCTTTCTTTGTTCTTTCATTTTCCCCTTTTGTTTTACCCACATATGTTAACTTGGTTTCATGAGCACTTTTCCTTCTACGCAGCATCTATCAGCTGATAGAAACCCGTGAGAGTCACTGAGATAAATTGTGTATATGTGTTATTGTGTGTTTGACACAGATATATTAAAGTCCATAGCCGATCCAAAGGTTATTCTTAATTCAGTTCCCAGTTTGTCCAATTAATTGAAATCTTCCCCTATTTCCAGGTGACTCACTGGGGGCCTGAGTGGTGTTTGGATAGTTGGAAGTTCTGGATAATTAAATTCTCCTTGTTCTTTCTTATTTCTCTTCTGCATCAGTTAAAAGGGAGATTGTGTGGTTGCCAGTGAAGGTGAATGACTGAAGGACCTATAAAAGACAGGAAAAAAAAGGACAGTACTTTTCAGTGATCAAAGACTTACACCAAGCAAATTCACGTTTCCTTCTGTAGTGTAGTGATAACTCAGTCAAACCTGTGAGATGTTAAAGCTTCACATCAGTCAGTATCATTTGCTACTTTTAACTGGACTGGCTTTTAATGAGAGCTAATGAAGAGGAGAAAATATGGCGATGTTTCCTAGTCATGCCCTTCATCACTTAGCTTTAATCAAATGAATGTAACCTTTGATTAACAAACAGGTGTATGAATTAAAAGGCCAGCTGTTAGGAGATATGGCCAATAATGTGAGCTCCAGAATCGACACCCCAACCAACATCTCTTTGAGTACCAGCGTTGCCATCTCTGAGTCGTTGGAGTACAAGACAGTGTCGGTGTTCCTGGTCCTCCTGGTGTGCAGCATGGGCATCGTAGGTAACATCATGGTGGTCCTCGTAGTCCTCACTACACGCCACATGAGAACACCTACCAACTGTTACCTAGTCAGCCTGGCTATCGCTGACCTGACGGTACTGGTGGCAGCAGGGCTGCCCAATGTGTCGGACAGTTTGACAGGTACATGGATTTTTGGCCATGCTGGCTGTCTGGGGATCACCTACCTTCAGTATCTGGGCATCAACGTGTCCTCCTGCTCCATCACTGCCTTCACCGTGGAGAGGTGAGCATAGACAAAAAAACAGTTACAGCTATTCTCAGTACAGCATTTGCTGATTTGTTCTGTTTTGAGTTGCTATTAACATTCATTTTATTTTTACTGGCTAATGCTTTGAAGAGGTGTTTAACTTAATGCTCTACTTGTGATCAAGGTAAAGACTGTGAGGAAGCCCATGGTGTCATCTGGTCCAAGCTAGGTCTTTAAAAAAATATTGGAATTCATTTAATATATATATATTTTTTTTTACAAACCATTGTCTAAACTTTCTGTTGATACCTGATGTTCAATGATTATACAGTTTTGTTCTGATTTGCGTTATTTGCTGTTCAAAGCACATTTGTGAATCTTTGTTAAAAGAATTGGCATTAGTATTAAAGTAAATGGTATGGTATTATTGTAACAATGTAGTTATTTTAACCCAAACTGTCTGTGGATATATAGGACACTTATCTTCAACGTGGTCAAAGATTTTATCCTTTCAAGCACAAAGCAGGCATCTATGCCATTAAGAATATACAGTAGTAGATGCATTCTGCTGCTGAATGGCTGTGTAAAACTTTCTTCTTGCACACAGTCCACTTAATTTAGAACATTTCTATAAAGAGAGACAAGAAGAGGGTCGTATGTCTTGTTCCTTACGTTACTGTAATATGTTTTGTATTTCAATCATCAAATTTGCAAAGAAAAAAAAAAGCTGTTCAATCATGGACCACTGTTAGCCAGTTTGAAGTGATTGAGGAGATTTTTGAGAGATCATGTCAGTCTTTTTTTCTTATCTCTCTTTCTAAAAGAGACAAAAATAACAAAACTTGGACAGCTATGGTAATAATCTGACAGTACACATTTCCCTGTTTTTTCAAGTTCATAGAGAATAAATGAAGCAAAACACTTGACCTTGTGTGTTAACCGTCTATTTCCTCTTCATATGCAGGTACATAGCGATCTGTCATCCAATTAAGGCTCAGACCGTGTGCACAGTGTCCCGTGCCAAGCGGATCATTGCCGGCGTTTGGATCTTCACCTGTGTTTACTGCATGCTGTGGTTTTTCCTGGTGGACATTCAGGTCAGAGAAATATATTTGGCATTACATTTAGTCTGTTACTGATTTAACCGGCGGATGCCACAGCAGAATAACCTTCAATTACTGATATGCACTGAGACATTAACAAGTATGAGGTCAAAACCCAGAGTAAGGCTGGACAGTGTATGATCAGTGTGCTATGCTATGGTCATATTCTTACAGGTACAGTCAGTGGTTGTGTCTATAATGTGAATTCCTGAAGGTCACATGATCATCTGCAGTTTTCCGTAGTGTTCCTGTAATATTTGCTCTTATACTCTACTGAGGTAGGATATCACATGACATGGTGAAGCTATGTCTGAGTGAAACAGTGTTTTCAATGCAGTTGCAAGAACAAAACGTTCTACTTATCTTCAGAGGTTTCATGTGAAAGAGAACTTCTTCTAATTATAATTATAACTTTTTCATTTGTTTCTTTCTGCAGGGTGTCTCTGTGTCTGACTCACGCTGTGTTGAGTGCTTGTTATTTAGGGTGTTCAGCTTTGCGCTTCTCCCCACTTTGTATACGGCTGACTTCTTGTTTCTCTCCCTGTCTGCTCTGTGTCGGACTGTTACCATCTGTAACCAACATCTCTGCTTCTCACAGCAGCAGGTTTTATCTTGATTTCCAGTTTCATTCCTTCATTATGAACATCGGGTATAGTGCGATCTGTGCACATATGATGGACTGTGATGCACTGTGATGCATTGGCAGAGTGACTGGTTCTTGTTTCATGTGAAGTGGATGTGTGTTTGTATTTGTGGGTACCGGGATACGTATTATATTTTATAGGAATTTTTGACACTGTTCCTTCCAAGCACTCACTTCAACATTGCCACTGGTCTCTTGTTTGCAGTCCCAACCAATCGCGTTCAAAACTTCACATGGTCCCAGCAACGGGTAGACTGCTTCTTCTCCTTCTGCTGGGAATCCTTAAATTGGCACTATCCATCCATAATACTAGCTGTAGTTTTAGAGGGCTGTTTCTTTACTCATAGTGTACATAGGCAGTAACTAATGCCTTTTCATTTTCAAAGAGCAATAGCCAATGAACAAACTCCAACATTCAACTGATTCAATCGTGTCACTTTAATACTCTGTCACTTAGTGACAGACTTTTGCATTTGCCTTCTGTAGTTCAGCCAAAAAGTTTCAGCTCAGAAAGGCAAGCTTGAACCCAAAAGCATGACTCACAGGTTAGCAGTTAAGATAAAGGGTCAGGTTTATTTTGTCAAACAAGCAGGCAAGACTCAAAAGTAGGTAGGCAGTAAGATCAGGGAAACTAATCCAATAAGGGAATAGGCAGAGAATTATCAAACATGAGTCAGGCAAGCAGGAATAGAACATAATAATACTGGAAAGCTATGTGGGAACACAATCTGGCGAAGACATGGTGGGAATGGACTGATGGACTGGTTATTCTTGCAGGTCAGTGAATGGGCAGAAATCATGCAATGGGAATGGTAGGAAAGGGCACTCAATTGCAAAATGGTGCCTTGAAGGCCAGTCTTTGTGGGGATTGTGGAGCTGTTTAAAAGGTAAGAAGTGAGTGGTCCTGGTGGTTACCTGATGTGCCCAAACAGATAGCGACTGTGTAGTGGGTGACAAAGCAAAGCAGGGGCCCTCGAGGCTGCTTGCATTCATAGGTCTGGTCCACCTTGAAGGCCAAAACAATGTCACTGCCGCAGTTGATGAAGACAGAAGATGTGACAATTAAACATAAAGCAAGGGACGAGAAGGTTGATGGTTGGGCTCCAGGATTACTGGTGAGCCAGCCCTTTTAGCAGACAGGAGACAAAATGTACAGTGCAGTCATCTGTTCTTCCATAGGCGCTGCTATAGTTCATCAAGAGAGACAAGTGACCTAACTGCATTGACTCATCTCTCTGAAACAGCAGAGCCAGTTACCTGGGTGGACAGTCAGTGGTTGGATCTGTAATAACAGGGACAGGGTTAGTATGACAGGTAGAACACAGAGCATGTGAGTGATTGAATGTTTTTTTGCAGAGACTTTGACAAAAAGTAGAATGAAAGTGAAGGATACAAATACAAGTTTTTTAAGCACGCATATACTGTATTTGTCACCTAATTGCGTGTATGTGAACATACTCAAGACAATGATACCCTTCACAGGACTGCATGTTCCACTAAGTACTTGAGTCATAAAGAGGGAATGAAGGAGTATGACATTTCTGATGACCAAGACTTGTTTTGTACGAATGGTTCAACTGCAGAGGAATGTGAAAAGCTTTTTAAGAGCTCTAGGCCATTTCTGGGAATAGAATTGTTATGTTGTGATGTGGAAGATCATTACATACATTTCAGGCCAAAGCAAGTCTGTGAAGCTCTAATCTGTTTTATTTCACTGTATCTATCGTAACTGTGTAACACTCAGGTCAACCAGGATGGACAGGTGCAGTGTGGCTACAAAGTGAAACGGGAGCTCTATCTGCCCATCTACCTCATCGACTTCGCCATTTTCTATGTCATCCCGCTGCTCCTTGCCATTGTGCTGTATGGCCTGATAGCACGAATCCTCTACCTCAGGTACTGTTAAAATAAATTAATGTAATTAATTATTGTCAATAAATTAATAAATGAGTTAAGCAGTTGTTTAATTATGGTTACTCCAATTTTACACACTAAGATCAATTTATTTATCATGTGCAGAGTTGTATGTCTCCTGGAACTGTTGTTGTTGTTTCTCTTTTTGTTTGCACTTATCAGTCATTTTATTTCAACAGTGTGATAAGTATAATGGGAAAGGAGTGTCTTGTAGCAATGCACTTTCAGAGAACTATAACCAACTTTGCAGGTCTCTCAGTTCTGTGTTCTTTGGCATCTTTCAGCTTATCATTTTGGTTTATTCTGACATTTTCAGTGGCAACATGCAGCTGTTTTCAATGTAAAAGCTTGGATAAAAATCATTGCCCATTGCAGCAGACAGACAAGGATAGCCAGTTTCCTAGAAAAACGCGATTATGCGATCGCATAATTCAACGCATAATCAGCCAAAAGTCCGCACATTTATGCGGGGGCCGTAAATGATTTTTTCAAAGACTTTCGCCGCATAAATCTCCGATTTCCGCGCAAAATGCGCGAAATATGCGGGCCTTGCATGATTTCATAATTGGTCACATATATCTTCTCAGAAAGTTGTTGCGTTTACGTCACACAAGAGCAGCCATTTTCCTCCTGTTGCCTTGGGAACGTTATGAAGTGACGTCATCGGAAAGCTGCAAACCCCGCGAAGAAGACATGATGACGTCAGCAACATCAGTCTCATTTGCCAACAAAAATAATAATAATAAATCATTCTTTTTGTAAAGCTACGGGAACTTGTTTGACTCATCAACGTTTTGTAAGTTTGAGCCATGTGTTTATTAAGGTCTGAAATAAAACAAGATGAGAACTTAATTCTTATTCCATTCTTCTTATTTCTGTGATGTAGTATGCTTGCTTGTCATAGGAAGTCATTAGAAATGACTCTTTACATTAAGGTAGTAGTCTAGTGAGAACAGAGTGTTGGGGAATCACTTTTTTTTCTTATTCATCAAACCGCAATTTCTGCAAATTCCCGCAATTTCATCGCATAAAATTGCATAAATATCCTTTTTATCCGTTTTAAGAAAACGTGCCACATAATCAAGAAGTGCCACAAAACAGCTCACCCACTGGTGAACATAGTGGAGCATTTAGCAGCTAAAGAAGCAGATATTTTTTGCAAGGGTTGATGGACAGCAAAACAGAACCAGTTGTAGAGTTAATATTCACAGCAGATGTGAGAAGAACCCTGCTGAGAGTGAGTATGAGTAAAGCTGCTGGGCCTGATTGTTTCCCTGGCAATGTACTGAGAACATATGCCAACCAGCTAGATGTTTTTTTGGGGGGTAGTTTAGTTTTTTCATTTTTTAACATGGCACTGTCACAGAAGTTCTTACCTGCTTCAAGACAGCGGCCATCCTCTCTGTGCCAAAAAAGTCAGTCTCATTTCTATCACCCTGTGGCATTCACCTCCACTCTGACAAAGTTTTCAGAGAAACTAGTTCTTCAGCACATCAAAGACAATATCCCAGCCAGCTTGGACCTTCTCCAGTTTGCATTCAGAACCAACATATCCACAGAGGGTAATACCTTCACTTCCCATACACTGTGAAAACGCCTACATCATATCATTGATTTCAGTCCAGCATTCAACACAGTACCACAGTCTGCAACTTCCAACAGACCCCCCGAGACCTCTTTCGCTTGAGTGCTTAACACTGGAGTCCCCCAGAGCTGTGTGCTCAGCCCCTTTCTGTTCACACTGTACACCCATGACTACAGTTCCTCACATACAGAGACCTCTGTTGTGGACGACACTACCATCACCAGCTGGATTAAAAAACAATGATGAGACTTATCAGGAGGAAATCAACAACCTTGCACAGTAGTCCACAGAAAACAACAACTACTGCTAATCATCAGCAAAACCGAAGAGCTGATTGCTAATTTTAGATCAAAGGAGATGAAGACACACACCCCTGTCTATATCAGTAGAGCTGAGGTGGGGCAGGTGAACAATTTAGGACCCTGAGAATCTCTGTTTTGCAGCATTCATTTTGCACAAGTATTCAACTCTGTAAATGAAAAATAAATTATCGCTTAAATGAACCATTTAATATGGGACATTTGTCAGGTGGCCAGAAACATGAAATGTATGCTAACGATGCTCTGTGTCTGTTGGATGTGTACATGTCATGTTTTTTTGGTGAAAAACCAAAAAAAAAAAAAGCTTTCTTTCAGGAGATCCAGAGGCTTGTTCTTGCCATTCCTATATGAGCTGAGCTTTTTGCAGGATTTTGAGACCTGTATAACACTACAGCTTACGTTAAATCCATCCATTAACATGTTAATGTCACCAAGAAACTAAACCAATCAACCAATCAGTAGCTGTCATTCTTCTGTCAGATGAGTGCTCTGACATGCTGCTTGTGTCCCTTCAGCCCTCTGCCCAACCATCCTGACACCAGTGCCACAACGCTGCGTCAAAGCTGCCGGGAAGCCTCTGAAGCGGGGAAAGGGGGCCGCCAGAGACGGCCAAAGAGTGCGCTCTCCTCCAGGAAACAGGTCTGTGCCTAATCCCACATTTACCCCCTTTGCCATGAACCACTTCTGCGCCCTCCTTTCTTGTTGTTACATCTTCTCTTATCTATCAAGTAATTGCCGTGCGATAGCTTTAGTCACATTTGACCCCAGTTTCATCTTTGGCTGCATGTGTGGTCTGCTGGGAATATAGAGGTTATGATTCCCTCTTAACAGCGTGGTGATGATGTCCCTGTTATCCTTTGCCTCAAAGAAATTGTCCTCTAGCCGGCTCTCTGTCCTGGCTGTTACGAGGCCCTGAGGGCAATTGTGGCAGTAATGGCTTCTTTTCCTCAGGCTGAGCAGTCAAAGAGCCTTCTTACTGAGAAAGCCCTCTTTCTCCCAGATTGCATGGTATTACTCTGCAGTGCTGCTTTGTCTCTGTGCTCTGGATGTAGAATACATTCCCTCAGGCTTTTTGGTCTTGAAAGCATCTACCTCCGTAAGCCTTTATCCACTAAGGGGGGTCATGACAAAGTTCTTTTTAGTTCAAAAAGGACTAGTTTTGGTCTTTTAAAAGTTGTGTGGCATTTAGAAAGCTCATGAACAGAAATGTTTGCTCTCCACAAAAGCAATATATGTTTCTGTCTTCTTTTGCTATTTTTGTCTAACTTACCCAGGTAAGTTAAGACTGAGTTTGTTAAACCTTGTTCCTCTTAGTTATTATATATACAAGAATGTAAAAGCAGGTGTTAAGCTTTGCTACTAACACCCCCCTGGGCTGTGCCCAACAATTTATTTAACTTGTAAAGACACTGGTTTAAAACTGTTCACTGGTTTAAAACTCTGCATTCTGTAAGGGACAAAATCTGAAAAATATTTTTAATACCATGCAGTCAACTTTACATTTTCTGGTTTGTTTTCCTGTATCCCTCTATTCTCTATTCTGGTAACATCATTGTGCCCCTGCAGTGTTTATCTGGTAGTTTAGTTTTTTAAATTAATTTTCAAAAATGTGTAATTTTGGGTCATTTAGTTTGATATCGATGAGAAGGTTATATGAGTTGCAGAAAACACTGGGCTTATTTTTTCCCCATTTTTATCGATTTTGTCGATTTTATTTATTTTTCTTATGGTTATTCTTATTCTTTACTTATTTCCTGATGCCTAATTTTTAAGGCTGTTACTATTTGCTTGAGGTTAATCTGTTGATTATTTTGTGATTTGTTGCCTAATCCTTTGGGTAGCTTACCAATAAATAATATTCAAGTATTTTCTCATAAAAATACATATTTTTTTAGATTTATGCAGTTTAGCTCTAATTAGGGAAGGTGTTGATTACTTTGATTGATTACTAAGCCCTGCAAAAACCAACCAATAGATTATACAATATATCTGTGTGTGCATACTGTATATAAGGTTTTTTTTCACAACACCACCACCTTTTGGCACACGGTAAATAAAAATAAATGAATAAATAAAGAAGAAGTGCTTCTTTTTCCACAATCAACAGCTCTTTTTCAGTTCCAATTACAGTTCCAAAATGAAATGACTGTTAATGCGTTTAATGACCAGAGCCCTGCACCACAATCTTTATATTTGAATAACTGAGATATTAGATTAGATTGTTAATGATTTGAACTATCGATTTGTTGGTTTTTGAAGGCTATAACTCATGGATCATGACCAAGAGATTTTAGAGTAAAGCACATTTGTGAAGTAATTTTCAAATACAAATGCCTCACTTTCTTAGATTGTAGAAGTGTTGATATAATTAGGATTTTAGGTTACCAAGAAATTATTCTGAACTAAAATATGAATAAAATATAAAACACAAGATTTTACATAAAAAATGAACCAATCTGAATTTAGTTTGGGAAACTGTGAGAGACATTGTCATTTGAACTAAAATTTAATCTTACTTTGCTGACAATTGTTCCTTAAAAGCTGTTTTTTAAAGAGCTTGTAGTAAGATTTAATTTGAATAGTCTCTTGCATATCTTTTGGGAAATCTGTAACATACATACATACAATTCTGTAAGACAATGTTAGTATGATAACATGCGAAAGCGTCCCTGTATTCTGGTGGTACATTAGTGGATACTTCTGTATCACTTGCCAGAAGGCTGCAGGGTGAACGGACGGTTGTTGGGATATCTTCTTTTAGTATCCTTTGGGCTCTGCAGAGACACCTCACAGATATCACTGATGCCATCGAAGATAGGTGCCGATGGTGTTCACTTGTGCTTTAATCACTCGCTGCATAGCTCTCCTATCCTGGGCTGTGCATATCACATGCCAAAGGGATCAAGCTGGCTGGGATGTTGTCTTCAAAAAGTTAGACAGTGGATCCTATTTGCCTGAGGGTAGAAGCTCTTCCTGAGCCTCATGGTGCTGGCCTGGTGTAATCTGTATCTTCCTGTTGACCACAGCAGGGTGGCAAACAAATACCTTGCACTCGCTGTTCATGATGGCTGTGGTGATTCCCTCGTGTATGGAGCATGGCATGGCGTCTCAGGTCAGGCGGCGCCGCTGCTTGCTGAGCTCTAGTCGGTAGGCAAAGAACTGCTGGTGGCTGCCACATTTCTCCTGCTTTGCTTTATGGCAGCACCATTTTGTTATTTATTTCTTCTTTTAAGTTATGCAACTTGCTAAAAGAGAGCCCTATCATACAATATGATAGAGAAAAACTTCTACAAATTAGGTCGGTGGTGGAAAAAACTTTTTCATTTTCATCGCCACCGCCACCAGCGTACAACGGGGAATCTCCATGGCGGAGCCTACCTGTTGTTGAACCTGAGCAGCGGAGGAGGCGGAGGAGGAAAAGAGGTCGTCGCGGGCCGGAGTCCTAGTCCGGCTGAGGAAACGTGAAAACCGGCCTCCTCTCCCGAGTATTCTTCTGGCTAATGTTCAGTCCCTGGATAACAAGCTGGATGAACTCCGGAGCAGATGATGGCGTTTCAACGGGACATTAAAAACTGTAACGTTTTGGTTTTCACGGAAACTTGGCTCGACCCTTCGATCCCGGACTCCGCCATTGTTCCCGAGGGACTTTCCATTCACCGACAGGACCGGACAATTAATTCAGGGAAGAGGAAGGGAGGAGGTGTCTGCTTCATGGTGAACAACAAGTGGTGCTCAGACGTGGAGATTATTTCTACGGGCTGTTCTCCGGACCTGGAGCACACCTCATGATCAGATGCCGGCCTTATTATCTTCCGCGTGAGTTTACATCGGTTGTCATGACAGCAGTGTATGTTCCGCCACACGCCGACAACAACAAGGCCATGGACGAGCTGTTTGGAGTTATCGACAGGACAGAGACCTCACGGCCGGAGGCTGCGTTTATTGTAGCCGGGGACTTTAACAGCGCCAACCTGAGGAAAGTCCTGCCGAGATACCACCAACACATCAGCTGTCCCACGCGTGGCGAGAACACACTCGATCATGTTTACACCCCTTACACGCGGACACGTACAAGCTCCTCCTTCACTCTCCTTTCGGGGAAAATCTGACCACGCCTCAGTTCTGCTGCTGCCTTCCTATAGGCAGAAACTGAAGCGTGACGGACCGGTGACGACGGACCATTCAGCAGTGGTCCGACCAATCAGACTCGGCTCTGCTGCGACTGCTTCAGCTTCAGCATCGACGGAGTGGTCTGTCTTTAAGGACACAGACATAAACACATACACGGACGCGGTCATTGGATACATCGGAAAATGCACGCATCGATGACGTCATCGTACCGAGGATTACTGTGCGGACATTCCCCAATCAGAAGCCCTGGGTTAACGGAGAAGTCCGTGCCAAACTTAAAGCACGGACAGACGCCTACAACTCAGGTGATTTGGAGGAGTACAGGAAGTCCAGGTACGCACTCCGGAGAGCCATCAGCAGCGCAAAGAGACAGTACAGGGACAAAGTGGAGTCTCATTACAAGGGCTCCAACACCAGGAGCATGTGGGCTGGATTAAAAACTCTGACGGACTACAAAAAGAAGATCAGCAGTGCTGAGGTAATGTCTGCATCTCTGCCTGATGAGCTGAACACTTTTTATGCCATGCTTTGAGAGCACCTCTCCAGCTGTGGAGGTGCAAAAGGCTCAGGAGGACCACTGCCCACCTGTGATATCCAGGGCAGACGTGTGCAGAACTCTAAAACGGATAAACACACGTAAGGCTCCTGGACCTGATGGCATCCCCGGCCGAGCTCTCAAGGTGTGTGCAGACCAGCTGGCAGATGTCGTCTTTGCAGACATTTTCAACATGTCACTGCTCCAGTCTGTAGTCCCCACATGCTTCAAGGAGACCATCATTGTCCCTGTCCCCAAGAAAACCAAAATCCTGACTACCGCCCAGTAGCACTCACCTCCACCATCATGAAGTGCTTTGAGCGGTTAGTCAAATCATTCATCACCTCTTCCATCCCGGACTACACTGGACCCACTTCAGTTTGCCTACAGGCTCAATAGGTCAACTGAAGATGCCATCGCCCTCACCCTCCACACTGCCCTCTCCCACCTGGAAACCAGAGGGACACATATGTGAGAATGCTGTTTATTGACTACAGTTCAGCATTCAACACCATCGTGCCCTCCAAGCTCGTCACCAAGCTCAGAGACCTCGGGCTCAACAGCGCCCTGTGTGATTGGATCCTGAACTTCCTGACGAGCAGACCCCAGGCTGTGCGGATGGGCAGCACCACATCCTCCACCCTGACTCTGAACACCGGCGCCCCCCAGGGCTGTGTGCTCAGCCCTCTGCTGTACTCCCTGTTCACGCATGACTGCTGCGTGGCCACCCACAGCTCCAACACCATCATCAAATTTGCTGACGACACGACCGTCATTGGCCTGATCACCGGCGACGATGAGACGGCCTACAGAGAGGTCAGAGGTCAGAGCCCTGACATCTTGGTGCCAGGACAACAACCTCCAGCTCAACGTCAGCAAAACTAAGGAGCTGATCGTGGACTTCAGGAGGAGGCAGAGAGAGGAACACGCCCCCCTCTCCATCAACGGGACTACGGTGGAGAGAGTCAACAGCTTCAGGTTCCTCGGGGTTCACATCAGTGAGGACCTCACCTGGACTCATCACACTGACTTTATCACAAAGTCAAGCCAGACAGCAGCTCTTCTTCCTCCACAGGCTGTGGAGGCTCAACATGGACTCAAGGATACTCTGCAGCTTCTACAGGTGCACCATAGAGAGGATCCTGACTGGCTGCATCACCGCCTGGTACAGCAGCTGCACCGCCCTCAACCGTAAGGCTCTACAGAGGGTGGTGAAAGCTGCTCAGCACATCACCAGGACGGATCTGCCATCCATGGAGGACCTCTACACCCAGCGGTGTAGGAAGAAGGCCACCAAAATCATTAAGGACCCCAGTCACCCAGCTACAAACTGTTCTGCCTGCTGCCGTCTGGCCGACGGTTCCGCAGCATTCGAGCCCGAACCACCAGGCTTTCGGCCGCCATTGTATCCGCGATCTTGTCCTTTTCTCGGTCATTAAGTTCATGACCATAGGTGAGGGTGGGAACGTAGATTGACCGGTAAATCGAGAGCTTCGCCTTTCGGCTCAGCTCCTTCTTCACTACGACGGTCCGGTACACTGACCGCATATATTGTATATATATATATCTATTGTATATATGTTACTTATAATACTTACTTACATTTACAGTTTATATTTATTTGCATAACTTATATTTTAAGGTCTTTACTTATTTTATTACTCTAGTTTATTATTTATGTTTAAATTTTATTTTATTTGTTATTTTATTTTCTAAATTATCTTTTTGCTTTTCTTGTTTCTTGTTTCTTTAGCATTGTTAGGAGAGCCTGGGACTTAAGAATTTCATTACCAATGATTGCTGATGTAAATTGTTGTGCATAATGACAATAAATTCTTGAATCTTGAATCTAGAATGGTTTGCATCTATTTGTCCCCTTAGGGTTTAGTGTTTCATGTGAATCAATGCAAGGTTCTTCTAAGTGATCAACATTATCCTGTGATAAAACATTTCTATCCTGATGGGAGGGGTTTCTTCCAGGATGACAATGCCTTCATCCACAGAACACGAGGGCTCACTGAATGGTTTGATGAGGATGTGTCATGTCATGGCAAATCTGCTGAATGTTGTGTCTATCATGTCTGGTTTATTGTTCTGGCTTGTCATGTTTTATTTTGAAATCCCTAACTCTCCACTTGTTTCAAGTCCCTTTACTTCCTGCTCTTGTGTGTTTCCCACCTGTGTGATTGTCTGCCCCACCCCTGATTGTTTCCACCTGTTCCCCATTACCTTGTGTATAGTCCGCATCTTGCCTTATCTCATTGCCAGATCGTTTTTTGAGATCGAGCTGCCATGCCAAGATTATCTGTGTTTTTCAAGAGTGCATCGCTGATGTCAAGCTCTCTTTGTTTTTGCAAACCTGTACCATTGTTTCCTGTTTTGGAATTAAAAGCCCTTTTTGAACCTTTACTCGCCTGTGATTCTCTCTGCATTTGGGTCCATCATTTCTGTGCTTAAAGCTTATCAGGATGAAAATGATGTGAATTATATGCTATGACCTTCAGTCACTACATCTCAACCCAACTGAACAGCTATGGGACATTTTGGACAGACAGATGTGTTACACAGAGCTCTCCACCACCATCATCAAAACATCAAATGAGGGAATATCTTTAGAAGAATGGTGTCCATCCGTCCAGCAGAGTTCACACACTTGGAGAATAAATGCCAAGGAGCATTGAAGCTATTCTGCCAGCATTTAGTGGCCAAAACCTTAATAAGACATTTTATGTTTGTTATTTCTTTAATTTATCACCTGTTTGTATCTCTGCTAGTGCTGGTGTTGAGGCCTCTCTTATGGCGCTTTTCCTCTAGCACCTACTCAGCTCGACTCGGCTTGACTCGACTCGGTTTTTAGGCTTTATCCATTACATGTTAGTACCTGGTACCAGGTACTTTTTAGTACCTACTCGGCCGGGGTTCCAAGCGAGCTGAGTCTAGCCGAAAATTTGATGGCTGCACAGAAATCAACCCCACGTGGAGCAATGACGAGGTGCAGACATTTCTTTGTCTGGTGGCCTCCATAGTTGTTTTCGTGTTTGTGTCGCAAAACAAATGACATCGCTGGAGTTTTGGTCACGTTGTTATGACGACCTCACCCACGCTGAGGTGGTACTCTATTGTGATGGAAAATGACCGAAACTGAGTCGAGTCGAGACGAGCCGAGTCGAGTAGTGCTAGAACTGTGTAATGGAAAAGCGCCATTAGTCTGTGCTTTTTTTGGCTCTAGATAGGACCCTCACATATCCATTCATCATCATCATTAATATCATTAGTGCATTTGCTGACATATGATTTCACTGTTTTTTTGTGAATATTCCTCAAGATTGATGTAGTTCTCCCAGGTGGCAGCATATCTGAACATTCTAGTCTGTTCACTCAAACAGTCCTGTAACTTCACGTCAAAGCAATAGTTTTTTTCTAATGGTATGATCCTTTTAATCAGCTTTGAGTAAGTAGGCAAAAGAACCAGGGAAATATGATGCTCTTAACCAAAACGGGTGCAGGGGAGGACTTTGTAGCTTCCAGAAATGTTGTCCATTTCAATCTGGCCCCACACTCTCCCCAAGTCGAGTGTCATTCCAAACCAGCAAGGCTTAATTGGGAGTTGGTTATAAAGTCTGCATTGATGTATGCTTAATATTGACTATTTTCGTGCATACATGACGTAATCAGTGAAACTGTATATATGTTGATTTGTGTTGATTGCATATGGTCGTAAAGAGATTGCATATGGTCGTAAAGAGATTATTAAATGGCCAAAGAGTGAGTTTTTTCGTATTCAGTTAATAGTTGAACCTCTTGACAAATTTCCTATTTCCATCTGAGAGAGGTGAGGGTGTCCTGCTTCCTTCCTTCCTGCTTAGTTAACAGACCCTCCACAGCTGCAAGTGTGACTCCACACATAGTTACACTGTGATGGAGTGGGAGGGTGTACAGATTAGATTGGAGTTTGTAACGTATGGCTTCAACAGAGGGGGGGTGGGCTGCTGTTGGAAGTTAGGTTAAACAGTTGATGTGTGTTTGATTAAAATTTAACAGCTACAATAAAAACAGCATGCAGTTGTTTTGTCAACTTGATCCGTTATTTTGAGATGGAGGAGCCAGTTTCTGATTTCCCATTGCTTAGCCTGAGTATCATTTTATTCATTTAATTTTCCTGCAGCTGGGCATCCAGAAGTAGGCTGGGTAGTGGGATGGTCTGTCTAAGCTTGATTAGCTTATTCTTCCTCCAATACCACAGAGTGTTTTTTCAGGTCCAACAACACCCACAAAGTAGTCTCATTCTCGCAGTTAAACGTTCATGCATATTGTATCATAATTTAAACTGATCAACTTAATGGTTGGAATGAGGACCTTCAGTATTTGCATAAAGTAGTTTCTGAAAAATAACGTGTGCCAAATTAAAGGTGTAGTCTACAATTCTAATCCAAGTGTATTTGTTTGGCGGTTGAGTTCATACATCAACAAGCTTTATCCAGGATTGAAGACTACACCTCTAAGTGACTGTCCATGTGTCCAAAACATATTCAATAAATATTTAGGTAAATATAAGAATTAAATTGGGCTTGATATATGCAGATACCCAATATTAAATGAACTTAGATCTTAAATCTTAACTGGGACATAGCTAGAGAATGTGATAAACCACATAACTGTATAGTGTAGCATTTAACTCAAAGCAGCATTGTGCCTAAATACAACTTCATAGATCTGCTAGCATGGCTATGGAGTCTTAGTCTTGCTCATACTGTATATGTTTAAAACATTGCCAGTATTCCTTCCATTACCTTCATGATAAGTACAACCATAGAAATTTAGGGGAAATTTAGTAATGCCCACCGCAAACTCATTGTTTACAATTAAAAGTAAAAAAATTCATTTGGGTAATGCGGCTTGCATGCAGATAAGATAATACAAGGATAGTTTTTATAGTGTTATTGCTGGAAAAACAATCACTTTTTAATTGCAAAAATACCCCATAAGTTAAAGAGGAAATATGGTTGGTATTGCATCAGTTGATCTGTTGATTGTTTCCACCTTGCAACATTACTTCACCAGATGGTTATATTTTTGTCTGGTGTAATTTTAAGAACAGAAAGATCACCATGTTCTTGTCCTGCAGAAATGTGGTGATATTTACACAGGACACTGGAAAGGTCAAATCTATAGATGGAAAAGGACAGATAATAGTTAAAGGGGAAAACAAATGCAGAATGTAGTCTCGCAATTCATTCAGTGTAATGTTATTTATGGTAAATAGGCCTTTGTACCTGCTGATTGACTGAGGTCTCCACATAGGTGCTGTTCTAATGATGTTTCAGAGCTGAAATGAAAACCATCACATCAACCCAAACTGATGTGAACTGATGAAAGGCAGACAGAGGAACCCTGAGGCCCACACAGTACATGGTAATTCCAGACCTCAGATATTCTTTCTGAAATCTATGACTTTTTTCGTGTTTTTTCACATGTAAACCTGGAAGAGGCTTGTAAATGTGTGAGTTGGTGCATTCTTCCACACAAGGCAGGCTGCTTCCCACCAAGTGAATTTATCTGTTACCAGTGTACCTTCCCATTATAGAACAGCACCACTGACAAGATAGTTTCTAATTAAAACAGGCTGGACACTCATTGTTTGAAGTGAGTTCTGACGGTACCTGTGCTTTGACTTTGCACTGCATCATGTTCATGGCCTAAATTTGATATCCAACAAAAGCTTTCACTGACATGCTGTCACTCAGCCAGTTTAAGCTGTGACAGCTAAACCATAAAGCATGGCAGAGCTTCAGGAAAAAAATCTATATGTAGAGCAGCATACAGTGTGCACAGCAATTTTATGTGAATGTATTTCAGCTTACACTCTCGTCTCACAACATATTCCATTTGTCATAGAGGGAAGAAATAGCAGCTTCCTCTCTCTTTGTGATTTCTCATTTCAAAGCTTTGTTTTATTATATTCTTACAATGTATGTAACACTGGAATCCCAGGAATAATTTGCACTATATTGTGTATTTATGTTATGGCCAGCAGATTTTAAATGATCTTGATGTACCTTGAGTGTGATGGCCACTAGTAGCTCTTTGGAGTAATGCTTTATGAATGGATCCTTGTTGGGTTTGTTCTTGTGATATTCCTGCCAGTGGTGTCACATTATTCCACTACAAGTGGCATTAATGCACCTAGAAACACCACAATACAAAGACTGAGGCTTACAGGATGAAAAGTAAGCAAACACTGAACAGCGCAGGTTTCAAATCCTCTGAAAGAAAGGCTTTGTCAAATGTTTTATTTGGAATGAAATTCATTCAACATCTTTGTTAGACCTCAAAGATAAACACAGTGTGTTTAAGTGTGAAAAACTAACTGAGAAAACTCCAACCCCACAGGGCAACTTGTTTTCAATGAAGTCATGTTTTTTATGTGTTGGCCTCTAAATACACCAGTACCCAAGACCCCGCTGTTCAAAGTGAAACACACATCAAAGAAGCCTACAATGAAGCTTCTCAGCCCTGTGTTTCACTGTTAAAATACAGGAGTTTCCTTTCCTCCAGTGCATGTCTGTCAAAGTAGCCCCTAGAGGAGTGTATGCTGCCCCCGGGGAACTGAACTATGAGAAGTAACTTATAATTATAAGTTACTTGCTTATTGTAACAAAGTACTGTTACTTGCTGTTGCTTGCTGTGTAACCTTAGGCATGCCGAATTTAAACAAGGCTAAAACATTTAGGATTATTATTTAAATGCAACTTTAATTGATGTTTTTGACCACTTAGAAGCAGCATGAAAATGCGCTGTAACACCACAGTCTGGGATGTGCTGATGAACCCCGCATGGTGAGGACATAGAGGGGATGACACACTGTCTGACGGATTACCTGAACTTCTGCGCAGACGTGGTCTCCCCTGTCAAGACAGTCCCGCTGCTACCCTAATAACAAGCCATGGGTAACACGGGAAGTCAAGACTGTCCTCAACAAGAAGAAGGCTGCCTTCAGGAGCAGAGACAGGGAGGCCATGAAAGCAGCACAGCAGGAGGTGAAACACTGTGTGAAGGAAGCCAAGGACAGCTACAGGAGAAAGGTGGAGCAGAAGCTGAGTGAAAACAACATGAGGGAGGTCTGGGAAGGTGTGAGGACCATCACAGGTCTCAACACAAAGACCAGAGCCGTAGGGGGGACAATGGAGAGGGCAAACGAACTGAATGACTTCTTCAACAGGTTCAACCAGCCCTTGGCCCCCCCACCCCCGCCCTCACCACAGCCACCCCACCCTCTCCCCTCCACACATCTCCCTCCAGACACCACAACACCACCCCCTCCTCCCCCACATCAACACAATCTTCGCCACTCATCACCACAGACCAGGTCAGAGGACAGCTGAGGAAGCTCCGACCCAGGAAAGCCGCAGGCCCAGATAAAGTGTGTCCAAGACTACTGAAGACCTGCGCGGCAGAACTGGGGGAACCACTACAACGGATCTTCAACCTTAGCCTGCAGATTGGGAGAGTGCCCACCCTCTGGAAGACATCCCGCATCATTCCAGTTCCGAAGAAGAACCGGCCCAGCGAGCTGAATGACTTCCGACCAGTGGCGCTCACTTCACATCTGATGAAGACGTTGGAGCGGCTCTTCCTCAGCCTCCTCAGACCCCAGGTGCAGCACGCCCAGGATCGCCTGCAGTTCGCCTACCAACCAGGTGTTGGTGTGGAGGATGCCATCCTCTACCTGCTCCATCGAGCCCACTCCCATCTGGATAAGGGAAGCGGCACAGTGAGGATTCTTTTCTTGGACTTCTCCAGTGCCTTCAACACCATCCAGCCCACTCTGCTTCGGGACAAACTGAGCAGGATGGGAGTGGACCCCCAGCTGATGGACTGGATCTCCTGACTACCTCACTGGCAGACCACAGTACGTCGGGCTGAAGGACATCAACGTCTGACACGGTGGTCAGCAGCACTGGAGCCCCCCAGGGCACAGTGCTGGCCCCTCTTCTCTTCACCCTGTACACCTCAGACTTCTTCTACAACTCGGAGCTGTGTCATATTCAGAAATACGCTGATGACACAGCCATCGTTGGGTGCATCAGGGAGGACAGAGAGGAGGAGTATCGGAGACTGGTAGGGGACTTCGCTGCATGGTGCCACACTAACCACCTACAGCTCAACACCTCTAAGACGAAGGAGCTGGTTATTGACTTTGGGAGGTCCAGACCAAGTCCAGCGACCAGTCCTGTTAGAGGGAGCTGAGGTGGAGGCTGTGGATTCCTACAGATACCTCGGGCTGTGGCTGGACAATAAACTGGACTGGACAACGCACACCAGCCACCTGTATGGGAAGACACAAAGCAGGTTGTACTTCCTAAGGAGACTGCGGTCCTTCAACATCTGCAGCAAACTTCTGCAGATGTTTTACCAGTCTGTGGTTGCCAGTGTCCTCTTTTACACTGTGGTATGCTGGGGGGGCAGCATATCCAAGAAGGACACATCCAGACTGGATAAACTGATCAGGCGGGCGGGCCGGCTCTGTGGTCGGCACGAAGCTGGACTCTCTGGTGACGGTGGCAGAGTCGAGGACTCTGGACAAACTGCTGGATATTATGGACAATGCCAGCCACCCTCTGCACACCGTCATCAGCAACCAGAGGAGCCTGTTCAGTGAAAGACTGCTCCTTCCCAAGTGCAGGACCAACAGGCTCAAGAACTCCTTTGTCCATCATGCCATCACACTCTACAACTCCTCACAAGGGGGGAGGAGGACATAGAGTAGGGGTGGTAGCCATTGTACACTTACCTGTACAACACATACAAACACTTTGGACACTTTTTCCTCTGGTGCAATAATAACCCATCATCATATGGTGCAATAACTTTAATTTATAATTTATAATCCGTAACTTATTCCATACAAAGCCATAACTTATTTCTACAAGCCATACTCAGCTCTATATATTTACTTATATTATTTTATTCTCATTTCTTATTTTTTGTATTTTTTTTTTTTAAGTACTTACTGTTTATTTTTCACCTGCGTGCTTCTTCTGTATATATATGCTGCTGGAAACTTAAATTTCCCTGAGGGAGCCATCTCAAAGGGATCAATAAAGTCAAGTCTAAGTCTAAGTCTAAGTCTAAATACAACAATAGCTTTTTATTGTCCTATTCATACACCCAGCAAACACAGTAAATAACTGCATTCACTTTTAGTCATATTTCTGTTCTCCTGACAAATGTCCAGACATGTCAACATAAACTCTTCTATTGGCTCTATTTTGGTGTGAAGCAAAATAAAATATCAGACTTTTTGGCAGCTAAATATCTCTGTAAAAAAGTGAATGGTAACCTTATTCTAGACCGTGGTATGTCCTTTAAGGATTCACACCATGTTGCAACTAAGAATTGTGCCTGCAGTTTTTAGAGGTCACTAACAGAGGTTCTTTCAGTCACAATTTAAACTCTTCATTTTAACGGGTCTTGAGTGCTTTACTTTCCCATGCGGCCTTTGGCACAGGTTGCTTCAGTGTGACTGTGTATGTTTCCCCTCATGAACACAGGCTTCACAGGCTTGGGAAGAAACAGAAACAAGATCCTAATCTTACGTGTTCAAGGGGCTCCATCTAGAAGCAGAGGATTTGCATAATGTGATTTGGGATTTACATTGAAGTGTGCTTAATACCACAGATGATTTTAGTCTCAGTTCTTCAATAGGCACTTCATGCTCTTTCATTCATCGTTTGATAGGCCAACTCAATCTGATAAGAGTTTGATAAACTTGTGTATGCCAAAGAATGGCACTTTTATGGTTGGAGATTAATACAGTGTGGTGTGAGATTGCTGTACAGTTCTAATCTCAGAGAGGTTCTTCATGTCTGTGATCTTCTTAAGTGCATGTAGAGGAAGAGAGATGGCGAGGCCTGGTCATAGTTGCCCCAGGCAAGTTGATAGCATCAGAGGCTACACGCAAATTCTTTGGCTCGGTGGGCCAAACTGTGGGTCTATGTCTGCTAGCAATGCACATGGATGCTGTTCTTAGCAAAAAAATGAATTTGTTTGTAATGCAGGAGTCAAGAATCCTGCTGTCACATAATTACAGTTATGATATGCATATTCAAAATGCCATCGCAATGCTTTCTGTCTCATTATCACAGTGTAGAGATAATTAGAAAGCTCTCCTCCCCGCCTCCTTCGTGTTCAATTAAACGCTTTGTTGTGCAGTTTTTCTATTTTTATCCGCCTGCTTAGGTGGCTGTCACCGGCTGGCTGCTTAAGGCATGGACACAGAACCTTATCTTAAATAGCATTTTGCTGAGAGGAGACATGTGCATGATACCAGGTATCAAACTAGCACACTTTGTTTTTTTTCTGCTGTGGTGTTGAAAACATGGGCAGCTGAGCGAAAGGCAGCCACGCTTCAGCAGAACTGTTACGGCACGGTGACGACGGGCTGAAAACTTTAAAATGGCCGCAGATGGATGGAGGCTGGGAGGGGATAGGTGTGCAGCATTACTGGTAACTGACAAGGCTAATCACTTGAGTTTTACAGGCTGACTGGCTCTGTTCCCCTTCACTGTCTTGCAAGGGTTCAGAAATGTGTCTAAGCCGTTACCATGGTCACCAGCCAATGGTGGGGCTGGGTGGGGAAGAAGGTCAAAACATGCTGAGGGTGTTTGCACAAAGAAACACACGCGAACACACATACACAAATACACACACCCTCCTAAGACACTGCAGGACTTGAGGGGTTGGCTAGGGGGAGGTTGAATGTCCTTGCCGTCCATTTTGTTGTGTTGGTTGGATACCTGTTGGACTCTTGAGTCAGTTTGAATGTTTCTCTCTGGCAGCTAATAAAAAGTCCCTCAGGAATGTTGTCAGGTGTGAAGTATGGACGAAGGACGAAGAATTGTCCTGTTGGACTCTCTCAAACTGTCTTTATGAGGTCTTCATCATGTGTGACACTGGCAATACAATGCTGTTCAATAGACGATATGGTACACATCTGGTCTGGTCTGTTTTTCCGCAGTAAGGGTGTGTCAGAGGATGGCTGTCTGAACACCTTCAGGTTATGGTGACCAGCTATCCTGGTTTCAGAATCAGAATCAGAAAAAACTTTATTTATCTCCGAGGGGCAATTAAGAGGGCAAAGAGCGGCACATTAAGTAATGAATACAAGAGATAAGAAAATACAAATACTGCTAATCCAAAATACTGCTTCTTATTTGGGCCAATATGGCATATGACTGTTGACAAGTGACTGTTCACAGTTTATCCTCTTTATCTCTTTTATGAAGAGCACACACACTGTGGAGGATTGGCTGTGTGGAAGCCAGTCCTGAATGCTATCAGAATTTAGAGTGATGTTATCAACCCTGCTGAATTTACACTCCGGCAAGTTCACACTCCAGCAACCCCAGCCAGTGTTACCCAAAATAGCATTATGTTTGCCAAACAGTTTCATCCCAAAAGCTTTTTCTCTTGTGATGTTATAAGTTCAGGCTTCTTGTTTTAAAACGATTCAGCTGGAAACACTGAAAGGTAAGCTGGAGGCAGTGCTTTTCACCAATGTCAGCATCAGTAACTGAAAAAAAGAGAAAAAAAAGAGAAAGAAAATAAGAAGCTGCTTCAGTCTACTGGTGTCTGAAGTCACAGACACAGACCATTAAACAAGAAAAAAATGGTAGTGGTGAATCTGTGACTGTTAACATTTTAAACTTCAGTAATACAATTTTTTTGGTTATTTTGCTTTCCTCATCATTTCATTTCCTTTCCTTCCATCTCCTCCTCCTCCTTGCTCTTGCCTCTTCTTTGTCTCTCTCTTCAAATGACTCATTTAGCAAATGAGCCTCAGTTAACCCCCCCAACATGCACTGAGAGAAACACACAAAATAATAATTATTGGTATCTCTAACATGCAGTCTTTCTCTCTAATACACACACAAACACACACACACTCTTTCTCTTTGGTAACTGCTTGTGCATCATCTGATGTGTTGATAATCATGAGGCAATCATAGCTAATCAGAGAAATTATAATGACACATCAACTCATATTGCGCTGGGCCTTGGAGCTTTGGCACAAATGTTGAGCTGCTTGTGCATTTCTGCATGTTGTGTTTATTGTTGTGGATGAATATCAGTGTGATTTACAAAATGGTGTGTCTCAAGTCAAGCCTGTCAAGTTTATTTTCACTAATTAATATAATATAAACCGCTGTGCTGCAGACTCTCTCCGTCACTGTGAAAGGTTGCGTTTTTTTTACAACAGTAAATCATAAAACATTATTATGAAGATATGAAACTACGCTGACCTGAGATGCTTCTTTCCTAAAACCTAAACCAAAAATAGCAGAGAGCAGATGTGAGGTCTCCTTCTCTTAATGACAGAGACATTTGTACCCATTTGATACAAAGTCCTATACCTTAAAGACATTGCAAGTAATTTGACAGGGTCAAACAGTATCTACAGCATCTTCAAGGCTATGTGTACATTACATGTAAACTTCATGTAATGTGAAGGGTCACTCGTAGCACTGACCCATCTCAGACTTAACAGCCAATTCTGCAGCTCTAAGCTTTTCCATGGTGACAGCTGCTTCTCCTCTGTCTGCACACCTGAGCCTTCATTACCAATCTGTCTCAGTATATAGACCTCACAGATAATAAGATCTTATCCCTTGAATATCTACTTGGGGTTTGCCTTCCAGCCTTATTCCTGTTCCACCTGCTTGTCATACTGACCCAGTTACTCTTGTCTGCCTTTTGACAAAGCCTGACTGCTCCACCTCTCTGGATTTCTTTGGTTGGTCCAACTAATTTTACATTGCCAGCTGCAAACTACAGAAGCCCAGGGAGTGAAGTGTGAAATAGAATTATGGTTATCCATATTCTAATCCTGATCAGTTTATTTCTCCTATATTTATGATGACAGTTGGTAAGATTAGGAAAAAGTGCTATTATTTTGAAAATTAAAGCAAGTTTAAGTTCCAGGTCCCTTCCTCTCCCTCCACAATGCGCCCGAGCTCATCTCCAAACCTCCTCCCTGCAGTGGCACTTGGTCTAATTCTTTTTTGTTTGACTCACTTTTCTTCATCGCTCTTCTTGTGTTTACTTATCTTTCGGGTAAACTGCTGTTTTCTCATTGTTTGGCCATTCAGCTAATGTTGTTCCAACAGTAACTTTTCACCTGCCATGAGAAGCAGTGAAAAACGAGGCATAGTGGTCTCAGTATGCATACCTCTCATCACATGGGGCGGGTACAAGTAGTTTTAAAGCTGCTTTATCGAACTACATCTCTGCTTCCTCCCTACAGGTGACTAAGATGTTGGCAGTAGTGGTGATCCTGTTTGCTTTACTGTGGATGCCCTACCGGACTTTGGTACTGATCAACTCTTTTGTGTCAACACCCTATCTGGATGCCTGGTTCCTCCTGTTTTGTCGGACAAGCATCTACGCCAACAGCGCTATAAATCCTGTGATATACAATGCCATGTCTCAGAAGTTTCGCTCAGCTTTTCGCGGGCTTTACCGTTGCCAGCGGCCAGAGGGACATCAGAGGACGTTGTCGATAATCCAGACTGGCTTCAGCACCGTCCGAGACCCCCGAAACTCTCCAGCCAATAGCAATGGAACCAATGAAAAGGCAAGGAGAGCCAACCTGAGCAGTGCCACTGATATGACTACAAAGCAGAATGGAAGTGGTCATCAAGAGACGGCAACAGTCAAAGGCAAGAAAGAAGACCATCCCATCGACGTTAGCCCGGCTACTTGCAGTTTTTGTGATGAAGAGAAGGAGTAACCTTCAGTAAATGATGCTACAGTTATTTTTGCGGTCAGATGATGAGCAGAAAAGGTAAATATTTCCATATCACCAAATTGTTCTTTATGAATTTGTTAGTACTGCTAACATACATTTGAGCTGTTTCCATCCGGTGACAAAACAGTTATTGACTTTTCATGGACAGGATCCCCTTTAGTTGATGACATGAGAGAGAAGAAGCTGCATGTATCTCATGATTCAAAAGTGCTAGCTTTTTCCTTGACCACAGAGATTCAAAGAGATGAAAGATGACCAGCAAATAGCACAATTCAGTCTGAGGTATAGAAACATGATTTCTTTGGCCACTAAATCTTTCCATAATTGGATATTAAAATGTTCATAATGCTAATAAAAAATAGAGTTTGAGGAGAGGAGAGAAGAGGCTGCATATGTTTAATTGAAAAGCTATTATTAATCTATATTTTTACCCTACAAACTGCACTACACTGTGGACTCACTGTCATAATGAACCAAGACCATAGTCAGCAGAGTCAGTTATGATGAGTTCAAGGACACATAATGAATAATTTGCTTTATGAAAGACTGCTTGTGATGCAATTTAAGTAGTTTATCCTGTCCAATATTTCCATTGACTTGAAAGAAAAGAAAAAAATATGTGTTTATAAAAGGAAGTGAGAATAAAAGTTTTAACACTGTCATCACTAATTAAAGCACTAATTCAATGTGACTGCTCATCTGTCATGTAACATCTGGTCAACTGTGATTGAGTACTGAGATATAAAATTAAAGTAAAAAAAAAAAAACGCACACATATAAGTGCAAGCATCACAAGCATTAAGTGGCTAGGAATGAGACTTCTTTTGAATAACATGTCTTGATGATGAAAGTATATCAAATTATCAACATAGCCAATACATAATAATCATTTTATGATTGTCAGTGTTCTCATAACCACCTTCAAAAGCATTCACTCCAAACACAACAGTAATCACAATCGTCATGTAGTAGTACACACTGATCATTTATTTCTGTACGTCATAAACAAAGTAAAGTCATAAACAGTCTAAAGCTTCACTACTGATTTAACCTGACAACCTCTTTTTGGCTGAAAGACACAAAGAGGATGTTTGATGTTAGCACACACTAAGCTCTAACAGATGTGGAAAACATAGAGACACTGTTTACTTCTTTATATGGATGAACCTGTGATGTGTACGATTTAAAATGTTTTGTACATGAAACTAAAATGTTTTGTACATGAAATGGACAGTATACTTTATTCTAAAAGCATTTTCAATCATGTTGGCTGTTCCTCCTGAACTGTATTACTGTCAGAATGCTAAAGCATTAAACGAAGCAATAGGAAATGTAATTCTAAAAAAATCCAGTGTTGGCCAAATATGTAATTATAGTACGAGTAAGCCCTCAGCTTAGAAGCATACCAAAGATATTGGATATGTACAGCTAAGTCTGAGGTACTTGATCTGAGATAGTTTCCATATAAACCCTGCTCACCTCCCTGACAAAGACAACATGAGGGTCAAGAAAAGTACGGTTTAACTTGTAAGAGTTATACGTTAATGTGCACTCGTCTGCAACTGACCTAACTAACTACTAGATCACTCATTTTTATTATTTGATGAGGGGAAAAGCCCCAACTCAAGACCCAGAGATTTACATGTAATTATCTGTACTTTTTAAGATGGGAAGTGATTTCTGTGCATCAATTAGATTCTAAAGTCAAGAGCCAGAGGATGTGGATTGAGAAAGCAGTCCGTTGATTTATGATGTTTCGGAAAACAGAAACATTGTTGTTAAAGGAACAAACTGTCTCTGTGGCTCCAGGACAGAAATCTGGTTCATGTGTAGCCTCGCTTAGCATATTTTCTTCACGTCTCCCATGCTAAGAGGCGCCGGGAGCAGCCAGCTGCCTTTTACACTTATACATTTCATACACTGAAGCTGTTTGCCTTTGTAAGAGAACAAGTTTTAAAACCTGAACTTTTTCCTAAGTCAAAAACCTGTTTTGTAGCAGTATTTTGTTGAGGAATACACCAGGTTCTGGGGAACTTGTTTGGAAGACAATAATGACCATGACGTTTTGAATCTGAAAAGCAACTATATGTCATAATTGTGAAATGTAATCACTATTAGCTCTGAAATATTTTTCTTTGAGAACCATGTATTTGTATGGTCAGTACAAGTTGTGGGAATTCAAAAACTTTATATCCAATATATACACAAATTAAATGAAAAGTGTTGTTTCTATGCGGAATTACCTGATTTGGGACCTTTCCATATTTCAGTGTTTAAGTTAAAAAATTAAGTGGCATTCAGTAGTGAATACATTTCACAGTGAGGTATTTAGTGGCATATAGTTTCAAATCTTGATGGCAATTATTTTTTTCCATAAACTTGTCCCACAAGTCAGCTTACCCTTTAATTGTTGAGAACGTCAGTCATTTTGTTGGCCCACAGATTCTTGGTTCTCACATGCTAATGCCTTATCAGCTTAGCATTCACATGCTGCTCATCTTTAGTGGGAGAAAGTTGGTGTAAATAACTTGAGACTCAGTCATTATGAGGATTTATTAGCTGGAGGATTTTTTTCATCTAGTTTGCAGCGTGTCTGTCAAACATGCACTCTGGAGAGTCTAATGTTATTAATGAAACTCTTGATGAACATACTGCTTGTACATATGGCCAACATTTTCATGTTCTTGTTCCTTTCTCTTTCATTATAATTACTATAAATGATTATGTACAGCGTACGTGATATATAAGTTATGACTGGATTGTTTTTAACGTGTTTATTTTCTGATTTGTGAAATACACTGCATGCCGACACAGATCCTACTGGGATTTTTGACTTAATACACAAAATGTTTATACGCTGCTTAATTTACAAGTTTTCCAAAATGTGCTATGTGTATGTAGTAGTATTGTCGTTTAATGAAAAGAAGAATATTATATCTGAGTATAAAAAACATTTGCAGGCCTATTGAAACTCAAAGCTGCTTTCAGTGAAAAATGAAAGGGAAATATAGGTTTGATGACAATTCTTTGTGCGTTCATCACATCTTATAACCTTTCCCCATTACATAACCATTCGATCGATTACTAAAACAAGAAATAGCTATAAAGCTCACATTAGAGGGACTGTAACTGCTCTCTTTTCTTGCAAAACCATGTCATCACTCTGAAGTAATGATAATTCTTGATGTGCTATTTGCTTTCTTCATCTGCAAACATCTTTCGCTTGCCTCAGCTCCCATCGTTCCCATTCTACACTCCCCTTTTTACCCCAAGCATTGTCCTTTGGATGTATGTCCTATAGACTGGGACTGGGCAAAAAGACAAAACCCTGTTGTCTAGACAGACTTAGTATAAGCACAAATGCTGAGAACTCCATTTCTTTTCTTGTTTGCACTTTTTCACTTGTTTGCTATATAATGGTAGATCAACTAATTTATTGTTGTTTAATGCAAATATTTAGGTTGAAAAACACGTTTCCTTTGTAACCGTAAAGAGAGCAGTTTAATTGATGTAATTTTAAAATCTTTATTTCACTATGTTGATATGACATAGTGTGAGTGTGTGTATGTTTGGGCCTATGCATGCATTACTTACAGGGATTTATCTATAAGAAGTGAGATGACATACAAGGAGAGAAATGCAATGCAAGTACAGCTAAATAAAATCTTCTTTATGGTTTATGAAGTTTATGAGGGTAAAACCAGAACAACATTGCAGAGGGTGGGACAAAAGTGGGACAACACTTCTTGTTTGTGATTGGACAGAACCCAAGTCCTTGGTGACATGTAATTTTCTGTCTCTACTGAGTAGTACTGTCATCAGTGTCCTTGCATGAATTTTTTTAACTCAGTTGGAAGAGGAGACTGAAATCATAGAGGAATATTTAAGGACATTCATGTGATGTAATTCCCGACATGCACATGCTTGAAATTAGGACTGAGGAGGTGGGGTGGCTGCTCTTCAACAGTGGACATCAGGGCTGTGCAGACCTGGACAGATGTTTGGATACAGAACTATATGGCTGGCCTTTGCTGTGTTACTGCTCGTTTAAGAGCAGTTGCCCCATCTCCACAGTCAACGAGAGTAGTGCACAATGGAAGCAGGAAATGACATTAAATTGTCGCCAGGAACTTGAGATCTGTCCAGGCCAATCAAAACAAACCTTTCTGTACTCCGAAATACCGTTGTGTTTTATGAAATGTCATGTTTTGACCCTCGGGGCCACCATAAACAAGAGTGAAATAAGAAATTTAATTATTTCTTACACACTGAAAATGTTAACACAGTGTGCACTGTGCACTTGAAAATACACTTTGAAATGACTCAATTGGATCTTGTGTGTTTTCATTTTGGATCATTACAGTGTATGCATTGGCTGATACTAGCATTGTAAAACTCCCCTGGACACGCTGGTCTGTTAATGCCTGTGTGTGTCTAATGTCATTATTTAACTTTATCTTCTTTGGAGAGCTGCTGGTTTCTTGTGTTTCTAATGTGGTGTAATCACATATTTTCTTACTAATTGTATTGATTTTTAAAGTGACAGTGGCTTTATCTCTATTGTTGCAGCAAAATTATGTTTTATTGTTTTAAGAAATAAGATATGTGATCTGGTCTGTGGTCTGTGCATGTTCAGTAAAGTGACTTTAAGTATTTTAACAAAAGTCAATAAAAACAAATTTGTTGAAGCAACTCTCTTCACCTTTGGACTTTTGGTCACTTCTTGTGGTACACTACTATTCAGTACAACTGCTGTACATTTTGAGTGACAGTTTTTGGAAATGCTTACATAGCATATTTCTCAAGATGTAAAACCAGCTGTGTCAGTCAGTCACTTTGGTCTGGTTGAATGTAATGGGCAACATGCCCCCCGACTTCCCTGTTAGACTCAATTTTCAACTGTAAATCACAAAACAGGCTATGGGCATACAAAGTCCTTAAAGAATTGGATGATCCAATTTCAGAAGAAAATAAATGGAAAGTCCTTTTTCCACCAACATACAGACATTAGATCAGGGAGGTCATGTACTATCTTAAATTGGAGAAGATTAGATACATCGTGAGAGGCTGTACGAGGAAATTTTATACTATTTGGCAGACTTTGTTGAGGAAATGGAAATTCTGTTATTCATCTGGATATGCAACTGTGTGTGTGTGTGTGTGTATATATGTATATATTGAATTTGACTTAGTGATGAGGATAAATCAGCAGAGGACAATAGCAGATAGAAGATCTTTAAAATCCTTGGTCACCACCCACCATTAAAGCCACTGAAGGGGAGGATATAAATAAACTGGTGAACTGTTGTTAATCATAAACACCTCTCTCTATCCCGAGCACAAACATCTTTCACCATGGATACTGATGGATGTCTTAAACAAATAATAGACACAGTTGGTCTTCTTTTTATTCTTTTTTTTAAGTTTTTCAGTCTGCTACAGAAAGTGTGCTGTGAAACCAGGAACAAAAACAAATGTCGTTTCGTGGAACGGCACAGGGCCCTCCTCGAAGTGAAGGACACTGTTTGGCATGAAAGGAGCCAAGTGGATGGGCTCAGGTGTAGACTATGTCCTGCTGTGTGGCAATATATGGTTTGATTGATACTAAAATATGATAATTAATAATTTGTATCTAATTTAAATATCAGCTACAGCAATTAGAAAGAATCACTATAAATATTAAACAATAGAATTTAATTCATACATAACTCATACTTTGGTATGAGTTACTGGTCTCTCTCAAAAGGCAGCAGGGCTGATTAACATGTTCACACAACCACACTTAGGTTTACCCAAAGTTCATCACAGCTTTGTCTTTGTCAGGTCAGTGCAGTGTTTAGTAGTCTGACTGGAACAGGTCTCTCTTGAGATTTCTTTCAGTTTTACTGTAGGTCTTCATGTATGGTGTGGCTCTGGGATCAAGCTGGTCTCAAAACAGGCCAAATTCCGCCCAACAAAGACAAGCCAAGAATCTGAGATTTCACGAGTTCTCTGAGAAGCAAAGGTCAGCAGACGAGAGAAGAAACACAGAGCTTCTCTTTGTTTTTAGGATATTTGTGAAAAGGAGGCAGGAGATGTCTGGTAACTTCATCCCCACCCTTTAGTTCTAATCCCCTTTATTTTTGGCCCTAATTTGGCCCTAATTTCCTTTCTAAAGAATTAATTAAGTGGATAACATATTTGATGCTTCATATTTAAAAACTCTCAGCAATTAAAGGATACTAAGCACTTTTGTTAATCAAGTCAATCTGATCCACACTCATGTCATATATTATGTCTATACAGTGTATATATTGTGTATTGTATTTGTGTGTACATGTATGTACAACAATTAAATGAGTGAAATTACAGTGCTTATCAGTACAATACATATCAGTATTGATTTTAGATGTGTCTTCTCTCTCCCTCTGAGAGAGGTGAATGGGAGGCAAACACACACACACACACACACACGTGTGTGTGAGTGTATGGGGTTTGAATTGAAGGAATCTATGAGAACTTTCTTAGTTCAGTTATGATAATGAATGACACATCAAATTACTCATGCTGTCATGGTTCTGTCTGTTTTTCCCTGGTGTTTCCCTGCCCTTGTATTTTTTGTTATCCTGTTTGTCTCCCTCAGTGTGTTCTTTGTTAGTTCTTGTACTCTGTCCTTTTGTTTGTCTGTTTTCAGTCTTGCCATGCGCACTTCCTGTTTTATTTTACATTCTTGCCTCTCCTCATTTGTTGTGCACTTTACTTACTGCCCTTTTGTGTTTCCCTCCCATTTGATTACCTGCTCTGCTCCAATTAGTTTCACCTGTTCCTCATTTCTCTCCTCATCTGTTTCTACCTCCTCATCACTGATAGTATTTATACCAGTCCCCTTCCTTGGTTCGTTGTCAGATTGTTGTGTTTGTTCCCTTAGTCTGTACCTGCTCATCCTGTACCTACCCATCCTCTACCTACCTGCCTTGTACCTGCCTGTTTGTCTAACTGCTTATCTACCTGCCCTGTGTCTCTCTACCTGTCTACTGGTCTGTACCTGCCTGATATCCATCTATATAATAAAGCCTTCTACATCTGCTCTGTCACTGTCCTGTTCGGCATTTGGGTCCTACCTCGCCTCACACATTTCACATGCATATATGCATACATGCATTTACACATCTTTGTATAGAAAATGAAGTGATTAAAATAGAATTCACACAGTCAAGTAACTAATATCTCTGTTTAAGGAATGCAAGAGGAAGGGGTAGAACGGTTTCAGTTTGGTCAGGAAAACATGGCCTCTTTATCTAATCTACATCTCTAATTTGAACATTTTTTAAGTAGGATCTATTTATTTGTTATATAAATGCCTCGTCAATTCAAGTTTAATTTTAATTGAGGCCAGAAGTAAAATAAATGTTCAGGCTAATCCCAGTGTGGCTGGGGGAAACAAGGGTGGAAAAATCTCCTGGTTCATGACATAACTGTGAATGCCATTCTGGCATAAAGCACTTCCTGTTGCTTAATCAGTAAATTCAATATAATCATGACTTTTTTCATATCCAGCACTTCATAGTTCTGCAGTTGTATGTGTGTTAACATACCTGCCAAATGATATTACAAGTGCCAAGATTAGGACAGATACATCCATAGATGAAGATTTCAGGTGGGACACGAGGGATAATCATGTCATCTTCCTCTGCAACCATCTCCTGTGGAGTACCACAAGGCTCCATATTAGGGCCTAATTTATTTTTCCTGTATCTGCTTCCTTTAAAATCCATCTAAAGGCCAATCTCTCTTCTAATTGTATTGTATTGCGTAATTGTATATACAGTGATGTTTCTGTTGTGATTTATGCTTATTTCTTTTTATCTATCTTTGTTTTTATTTTTATTTCCGTTTCTTTGTAAAATACTTTGGTCAACATTTGTTGTTTTTAAATGTGCTATATAAAAAACTGACTTGACTCGTAGGGACGTTGTTGGTTGTCCTCTTGCTCTAACCCTATGGTGATGACTGACTGGAGGTCATTAATCCGCCTTCAACTCCATCACTGTGCTTAATAAAAATTCTGATTAGGCTCTAATGCATCAAACATGCCATCTGATTGTCACCCCAAGAGGAACTCCGTGGTAGAATTACTTTCATTTACTTTGACAAATCTCTCTCCCCTCTCACTTAATGACCTTGTGTGGCTTGGTGGTGATGGCTATTTCTCAGTGGAGTTTCCCTCCCATGGAAAGAGATGCCATCGAAAACACCATTTCATCACCGCAGAAAAGCACAGAGAGAGACAAAGATATAAATAAAATGCTGCGGGGTGACGGGCTAGATTGTGATAAGGAATAGATGAATTCTGTGTTTGTGTGCCGAGTGTGTGCATATGTGTGTTTTTAGTTGTTAGCCCCACTCATCTGTTGCTATCTACCCATCTTCTTGTCATGGGCAAAAATCTTGCCTCTCCAGACTGCAGTCAACACTCAGACACACACATGCACATGCAATGTGCTTTTTATTACAGTTTTTGCCAATTGCATACACACTGAAAGTGAATCCTAAGATAAAAGCCTCAAAACCTTAGCTTTTGTAATAATGTCTTACACAAAGGCACCAAAAGTACAAAAACATTTTCTGCAGCACACTTATTACAAAACTGTTCTCCAACTACAAACAGGCCTCTAGTAAGCTCACCTGTTTTGTGAGAACATTGCAAACATCAGGGCAGTGAGTGAGAGGAAAACAAAGAGGTGGAGGAAGAGGAATTTTCTCCAATGCATAGGCAGGAATGACACTGCAAATGTTTAGGTGTACTATAAAAATCTAAGAAACGGGTAAACAAAGTAAAGACAGCAGTGTTACTGCTTTGAAAGAGTCATTCAAATGGTGCATGTGTGTATCATTTTGTTAAAAACATTGTCATTTTGATAAAAGATTGCTAGGTACTGAGAGTTTCATTTTGACATAAAGTGGTTATTTGGCTTGTGTGTGTTTGTGTATGTTGTGTGTGTGTGCGTGTATCAGTGTCAGTGTGTGGAACACTACAGCTGAAAGCACTGTATTAAAGATAAAATATGCAGTGTAGGGAGGAATGATTAACACTTAATACATACCTTCTTAGATGGCTCTGCAGGATTACAGGTTGTAGCATAACTCATGCATAATTTATATGCATTATATATGGTAGATGAGAATGAACATTGCATACTGCTATGTTTGACGGGCCAGATTCCACTCTCCTGGAGGAACATTACCATTCTGCTAGATAAATTCAAAATACTCTAAGAAAAAGTTTTAAACACTGGCTTTAGTGTTGCAATTTCAGATACCAGGACTGAACCCCAGCACAGATGAGAGAGGCAGAGGTGAAGCACTTCAATATTTTTTGAAATTGGTGGCTTCCAGGCACATGTAAAAATTTAATTTCCCCACTGAGGGATAAATAAAGAATAAATGAAGAATTAAGTGGGTAGATACAGGTAGACAAACAGGCAGGCTGGCAGACAGGTGGCTGGTGACAAACAGGATGTCAAAGGCTGGTTCAGGCTGACAGAGACAAAAAACAGGGCAGGACAGAGCAAAACAAGTAGGCACATGACAATAAAGACGAACTGACACTGGACCAGAGGAAGAAGACCCGTATACATGGGGTGCATCTCACGAGTCTTCCTTAATATTCGCTTCTCATTTGAACCAGAAGTGATTTTGATCCGTCATGATGCAGAATGCACCAAAGCTTATTTGCTTAGTGGATATTAGTTATTGATTGGACACTGCAGCTGAAAAGACTGATCTGATACTTCATAACATCACTGGAGTTTCATACCAGAATGAAGACGGATAAAATCACTTTTTATATCTGATTTGTTTTCTGATCGCCATCGACTTAAAATCTGTGTTCAGGTCACAACATCCTCATTTATCCTTATTTGCATTCAGTTAAATGTGAGGCTGATCATTCCTGAACATCAGGGTTTATATGAATTATATAAATTTTTGCCTCATAGATAATGTTCTGTGTTCAAAAGACATCATAATCCTATTGTTATTTATTATATAATGAACTTACAATCAGAATATTGATGAATAGAGAAGCCGATATTAAATCAATAAGATACAGGCATTCTGCTGTGCCTCTCAGTAGGACACCATATAAATACAGAATGCAGGTTGTTGTTTGTGTGCAGGTGTTTGTTAGTATTAGTACAGTGCACATGTGTGCAGACACACACTCCATCAAAAGTCACAGGTGTTCAAGCCAACTGACAGCTGATCCAGCTGTGATCAGCTGCCCGCCATCGTCACAGTCGTATGCCTCTTCACATGATGGTTCAAAGGAAAGGACGTCTCATTTCACTAAAAACACATTTCCTCTCTCATTGCTTGGTGTCCCTGTGTCTCTCCATGCATCCTCAGTGGGAGGGATGAAGAAAAGGGAACAGACACAAGCGAGTTGATGCAGTTAAGATATTTGAGATGCAGCCATGGAGTGTGAATGATGAGGGAAGTGGAGACTGGTGAATAGATGGGTGGGGAAGGTTGGGTGACTTGGACTCAAGGGAAAAGAGGTTTTTGCTGGGCATGAGGAGTAGCTGAGGGTCAAAGGGCATCAAGTGAACAGAAAATGGATTTACTGACAGCTGTCAAACTAAGTGTTATTAACATGTGTAATATCTTTTCTTGTCACACATATTTGGACTCTAAGTGTGTAGCACTCATATGAACATTGTCAAAGTATGCTGCCTTTTGTCCTTTGTGCAAGACACAAAATGTGAGAAACGGTTTGCAACTTGCTTCGAGGTATGTTTTCTGTTATTTGGTCTGTGTGTCAAAGGTATTACCAAAACAACAGCAACATGTACATAAACCCTGCTGCATTAAAATAATGATAAGCCTCAAACTCATAATAAAATGATTAGCTCATTTAGATCATAACACAGCCTCGAGGGTAAAAAGTCATCCTGACATGAGGAACACGGTAATAAAGAACCACAGTTTCCCGATATACCTTCACTTGATTGGGATGTTCGCTGCTATTGTGAAGATTTGTATTTAGTAGTATTAAACATGTATTTAAATTGATTTAATAAGGTTCCAAAACATCATTGAAAACAAGGCAAAACATAGTTTTGAGTGAGACTGTTTTTATTTCAAGACCAGCTCCAAAAATCAGAGCTGGTCATCCTGCTGGCCTTCAATACAACACACTACAGGAGCAAATTCTCAGCCACTAGCCCCTGTGGTTGGCTAAGAATAGCTGTGTGCTTTGGAATCAGCAGGACATTGTACAGGCACAGACAGCAACTTGAAATTAGACCACTGACCTATATAGGGATGTCTGATGAGATCTTGACTGACATTGTTAGTGAGATCCTTCAAACCGGCCCAAATGCAGGTAAAGGATGTGTTGTGGCATTTGATCACACATCAGAATACACTGCCGGCGGTTCAGGCGCTGTCTGCAACAGATTGACCCAGTTGTATGGGCGTTGTGCCACTACGGCGCAATTCAGTGAAGAATTTATAATGTTAAAACTTTCAATCAGTTATGGTGAGTGTTTTCTTAAAAATAGCTTTGGCCTTTCCTGAAGAAGACCCTGTGACCATGGCATGGAGAATAAAGCAGAGTGTTAAACAGATGTAGTGTCATTACTGCACACAGTGTCCATATTCAGAGCATAGAAAGGTTGTGGTCAGAGCTGAACAGAGTTGTGTCATTCTATTTCACTAATTTCTTTACTGTTGTGGAAAATGAGGGCATATTGGAGTCTACAGATGAGCACCATCTGTTTTGTCTTTGCTACATCTATTTGCCAAAGGGTGGCTGCAGTGGAACAACCATGGATTACCTACAGGGAGATAAAACCTTCTCCAGCTGTAGCAGTAAGGGGTTCATAATGTTATGATTAATGCTATTAGTGTTTCATTTCATTGTCTTCTAAAGCACCTGTGTCAATGAGCAGTGATTGCAGGTGTGTTTTGCATCTGACTTCGGTTTCAGTTTGAAGTTTTGTCGTCTGCAGTCATCAATCTTTTCTATGTTCAGGCATAGAAACTGTTTACTGGCAACTAGCAGAGATTGCAAAATAGTGCATGCTTAGCACACAGATGAGCTGAAGAGCGAGTCTTTTGCATTAAAAGTCTTGTTAAAAGCTGGACTATGAGCTGCTTGTGAGTTTTTCAGTGAAGGTCGCCTTGACACCCTGGTCGTAATATTGCCAATGCTGCAGACTTCCATCAGGGTCATAGGCTCCATCACTATTGTGTTACCTCATTCTGCAATAGATTATGATTTAACAGACGTTCATTTTAATGAAAATCTTACACATTATAACTTTACCTGTGCTAGAGATGGTAACTTGGAAATTGTTAACATTTCAAATGAGACCATGAGACTGAAAGCAACATTGTTGTTCTGGTAAGAGTTCTGAATAGAATTCAGTGAGAGTAGACCTACTGTGTTATAATGGTAACTCTGGCAAACAATTATTTTAGGCCTTAGTGAGTAACAAAGCTTCCAAAAGTAAAATATCATTTTGCACACTTTTGTCCGTTTTGTAACAACTTTCAGAGTAAAGAGAAAAGATGGAAGAACCCCTTGGGTTACAGCTGAGGTTACAACTGTGCTGTACTGTAAGTGGATGTGCATTTGTGCCTGTGGGCACTGGAGGGATGTATATCATATTTTATAAGACTTTCTGATGCTGTTCCTTACAAGCACTCACTTCAACATTGCCACTGGTCTCTTGTTTATAGTCCCAACCAATCCTGTTCAAAACTTCACATGGTGCTGGCGACAGAAGGGTAGACTGCTCCTTCTCCTTCTGCTGGGAATCCTTAAATTGGCACTATCCATCCATAATACAAGCTGTAGTTTTAAAGGGCTGTTTCTTTACACATGGTGTATGTAAGCAGTAACTAATGTTCCTTCCTTTCATTGCTCTAAACATCGTGTCTCCTTTTCACAGCTGCAGGTTTTATCTTGTTTTCCAGTTTCATTCCCTCATGGTGATTATCAAGTATTGTGCAGTCTGTGTGCCATCTGTGTGTTAGACAGATATAAACAAAGGTTTATGTCTGTTTCAAATTGCAATGATGATGGTTTATTGTTAGGCTAGGAGGGAAGGGGATGGTGTACATCACCAGTTCTAGGAAAATCCAAGATGTCATCAGAAATTAGAATGAAATCTGGAAGGGTGTTGTGTCATTTGATCACACAACCTTATTGGCAATCTGAACCAGTAACATTCAGATTGCCAAACGTAATTTCAATTCCAGTTCAGTCTCCACTTTTTATCAGGGATTTTTAGAAGAATCGTGGAAAACCGAAACTCAGTTTTTTTTCTATGTAATATATCTTCATTGTGAAAATGTAATTTTACTATGAGCAAATTGTTTGACAGCATACTTTACAGAGAGAAATGGGTTGCTCACTGCATAAACTGTTTTGAGTCTCATTTAGCATTTTTAACAAAATTGTTTTGTTGTTCTTGTATTTGTGCAGAGAAAAGCAGCAGAAAATATTGCCCAGCCTTAGGTTTTGATATCAATTTTATAAAAAGGTCTCACTAATTTGGTTTCAAGACACACAAACCTTTCAAATACCTACAGACCAAGACATGAGAGTGTCTCGAACCAGAACGTCTGTCTGCATGTATAATAGGCTTGTTTTTGTTTGTTTGTTTGTTTGTTTTAGGTAGTAGTATTTGATATTTCTACTCTTGATGGCACTATGATGCAAATGCTGCTGCATCACATCAGTTATAATACTGTATGATGTCATCATACAGGGGCCCATACGGTGATGATGTGCCGTTATTATCAAAGCAGAGCTATCTTTCAAAAAACTTAAATTGCACACCACTCAAGGCTTGCATGTTACAATATACTGATGGGACCAATAACAGATCACTTTATTTAAAAGATTGTACTTGTGGACCCCCAGCTACTTCCCAAACCACACCATAGGTTTTATAGATGTAAGCATGCATTTTTATTTAGTGATTTTCATGTATTTGAGTACAGTGTGAATATGGCACAACCTAGATAGCCCACTACAATAACCCAGAGACACTACATGTAAAGAGTACCTGATTCTCATTCAGTCTATATAATTTCTGTTATAGTGCTGTATATAAGCATGGTCCTGGCTGGTTTTCTCATCATTACGCAACATTGTAATTAGTCACATCAGATTCCAATCACCTTACCCTGTTCTTGTTATATCTTCTTCTATCTTATATCTTATCTGCAGTCATTTATAATACCACACTGCCCGGTCACTTATATATGACTCTCAGGACTGTTGGTGAGTGTTGGTAACACTCACCAAGACTCTCAGGACTTGGTGAGTGTTACCGGACATAGCCCGGTAACACTCACCAAGTCAATGACACTCGATGATTGCTGTGATGCAGTGGACTGGTTTGCTCTGGCCCTTCTCGGGTCAGCAATAATGGGGACATAATGTTATTTTCCAGTTAATGTCAACTAAAAATTAGCCCATCATCAAGAAAGCATGACTTTCACTGCCCCTTACTGCTGAAAATGTACAATTCGTAAGTTCTAAACATAAAAACATTATCCCCGGCTGTAGAACTATAATTTAATTTGGACTCTCCTCTTATTTGACTTTGAAGTCCATCAACTGAAACACTGCTGCATTTGATATCAGGGGTGCATCACTTGGCAAAAAATACGGCTCTCACCTGATGAAGCGCCACTACCGCTCCCTGATGCAGCTGATCCAACTCTGAAAATCTGCGTTTCCTCTTCAGTGGTAGTGTTTGAAGTGGCCCCTGCAGACACTGTGACAACAGCTGGAGTATTTAAACTGTTTTTATGAGGTCAGTGGCTTCATTGAGTTGCTCCCTGTCCACCATTTTCTTGTATCTCAATCATGATTAGAAAAGCGGCCTGTGAAATCCCTCCTCCTCATGTATAAAGATAAGCCAGTCAGGAACTGAGAATTCAGTCCTGCTTCCCTTTCAGTCAAACGCTCACACACAAACTACTTTCCATCACACATCCTGTCATTTCGTCTTCTGTTTACTGTCACTCTTACACATGGCTGCTCTCATTTACATGTTACTGTAAATCTCTCTTCTATATGCTAATAATTCTATTTCTCATACACTGTTACACACACTACCATACCTTTTAAAGCGTGTACTGTTGTGTGTGTTAGAGAGCATAGTAATCTGTGTATAAGTATGGGTTCACATAAAGGAAAGTATCACCCGAAACAGGGTGTGTGGAAGAGTATAGTGGTGTACATGTGAGATTATGATGCTGTAGGTAAAACCATATACTAATTATCACTCATAAAATTATAACGTCAGAGTCATCATTCAGCTGCCACAGAGCATTGCATTCCTACACTTTGATCTTTGGAAATATAAATAACTGTACTGCACTCACACCTCGGCACTGATGGCTCCATCTCCGTGTGGGGGCTACTGTAGGCCAGCCTGGCACACCAGGATGCTCTGTGCTTTATGTGACTCACAGTACAGCGATGTAACTGCCTAACAAAACCAGTGGCTCCACAGTGTGCCATTAGACATTCTCTATTATGGAGTATTTCTCACTGTGTCACCCACCTCTCACACCCACTGCAACGGTCTTTGGACACACAACTGGCAGGAAGAAGGTTTGCTTTTCTGAATATTTTCACTGTCTGTTCACAAAACTGAGATGACAGAGAGGAGGAAAGAGCACAGGATTTTTACTCACCAACTCTTGAGACAATACCAAAGCATAGTTGGCTATGTAAACAATCCTGTTGCACATTAGTTCAAGTTATTTATTGTTGTATGCATAATAACTACAGTGAAACATTGGCAATGAAAATTTTAATTCTCAGGCACCCTCCAACAATGATCATATCTAAGTTAGTACGTATGAAAGGGAAATCATGCAAGTAAAAATGAGAAACTAAGACATAAGGCATAACATAGTGGAATTAAAATATGGGAATAAAATAGTACTATACTATATAATATAAATGAAAATAAAATATAATACTGAGGTAGGCAGGTGTACAGTAATGATAAATGAATAAACTGTAATGTTAACAGGTTGTGAAGTGGATGGAGAGGTAAGAAGGATGTATACACCTAGTGCACATAAATATACTGTCCATGCTGTGATGTTAGCTTGTAAAGCTTGTAAATAAGTAGTAGTAAAGGAAATAGATACATAAATAAATACACATACATGCATACATTTAGAGATGTAAATCTGTAAGTAATGTAGCCAATGACCATGTCAGCATATGTGTTAATGTTGTCCTGCAACACACACCTGTCTGAAATGGTAAATGAGTGACATAGAGCTGAGTTTGATTGGTCAGACTAGTGCTGAAAAGTCAAACAAACACCAACATGTTTTTGTGTTTTTTGAGTCATTTTTAAAGAAGTTACCTACTCCCGCTCTAATGTACATCATTTGCTATCTTGTTTCACAAATAAAAGCCAAAATGTTACAGTTGATTCTTATTGTATCTTGTGAAGTCCCAAAGCTATTTGTCAAAGCACCAGGCATAATGCCTAACACTGACTCCTCCAGCCCACATCTTTGAAACATACAATACAACTGTTACATCCTCAGCAGGGGCAAGGCTGGTTGCTATAAAGGTGGAGCAACTGATCATAATGGGGGCAGTTTTCATCATCTTAAAAACACACTTTCATCAGGATCAAACCCAAAAAAAGAGATAAATCATTTTCCTCCTCTGTCTTTTTCGCCCTCCGCTATTATTCCCATCAGAAAACATGATAGTGGCGATAGTCGGAGGCTGTTCTCAGAAAGGTTTCTGTTTTCTGAGCTAACACATATCTCCAGACAAGGCGAGCCCGGCGATCTCCTCCTGTAGATTACCAAGCAACCAGCCAGCCAACTGCGGAGCAGATGAGAGCCGCCTAATCTCCACATCAGGAGAGCAGCAATCTTAACATCAGGTGAGCAGTGTAGCAGAGGAAGGAGAAAAGAATGGGGGATGGAGAAGTGTCCCTGATTTCTGCTCTCCCTGTGCTATCACTGGCTTGCATCAGGCTTGGGGGATAAAGCCACAGAGGAGCAGAGATTAATATTGACGCCATTGATATGTAGCACCACAGTTACATATCCTTTCTGCTGCTCGTGTAAAGAAAAACAACGTCACTTTTAAATGGACATAAAGCACACTCTAAAAAAACAAAAGCTAGCAACAAAACTAATGTGTCACACCCACCCTAACTTCAGTCTTCTCTACAGCTTATTTTTCTAATCTGGTCGGGTACGACCTGATGCGCCAGCTGAAAGTACAAACACATCTGTGTTCCCAAGCAGCAAGGTGTACACAAGGGGGGTGGTGGCAGTGCGTCACAATGAAATATAAAATAACACAAAGGAAGGTGGTGACAACAAATATGTCAGAGCAAATGTAACAGCCAACATTCAGCGAAGCATGGAGATAGGTAAGAAGAAATGAGTAAGGTCATCAGAACATCAGCAGCAGCCGAAAAAAGGTGGTAACATAATTTCAACACATTGCCTGCCACTGGGAGTTGCTTTCTATGCTGAAGTGGCAGTTTTGTGTGGGGATTACATTTTTCTGCTATTACTCTTTGTGGCCATGATTTATATTCTCACCTTTGGAGGGTGCAAAAGCAACTGATGGTAGAGTTTGTGTTATTTAGCAGAAGCATAGGTCGCATAAGGTAGTGCTAAGTTACACGAACTACCTCATGTGACCAGAATCATTTTTGTCATATTGTTACTGTGCCAGTTAAAGTAACATAATATAAGCACGTATTACTAGATGCAGCCCAATTGCTTTCCTTCATTTATCAACCCTTTGGTGAATGGCAGTCATTTGTTACCCCTGCCAGTTTGTGATATGGCTCAGTGTCATCAGAGCTAATGGTGTTTTCCATTTGAACTGGAAAGTTGGAATTCCCTGGTTACCTGTTGGAAATTTCAACTGGACCCAGGGGAGAATATCACCAACCCCTACAGTAATATGGGACATTCCAGAATTGGAGGACATTTGCTGTCCCACCCATAAAATTTCAAATAATCCAAGCACAAAACACTAACACATGCACTTGTTGTGTAAATTATACCTGTTCTGAGACTAAATGTAAATATAGTTGTAGGAAAAATGTGTTACAAAATATTTTTAAAACTACCAAATAGATCTCAAGCACCCGCCTAAAATGACATTTTTCTCTTGTCCCACGTTCTTAATGACAAACTTGCACGTCAAATATAACCATTAAAAAAAGTTTGAAATACCCTTTTTTTTGTATGATTTTGTTGATTGATTCTCTTGTAACTGTTAAAACAATTAATTTAATCATCAACATATTTTAAATAATAGTAACGATGCACTGAAGTTGTGTCCCTACAACATGCGCGCAACCCTGTTACCGAAACCTGTTTAGCATGGCAGAAGAAAAACACTGAGTTACGTGACACAGAGGAAATGACATCATCAAGCCGTATGCTGACACCATGAACTAGTGTGATTGTGTGTTCATTCCTGCTTTGTTTCACAGTTAGTTCAGCATATTGACAACTATTTTGTACTTTGTGTACATCAGTAAGGCTCTTGGCATTTTAATGTTTACATTATTGATACATACATTTGTGGTAATACCATGTAAAAAAAATCTGCTGCTCTTCTCTGTGCAGCTGCAGCATGTTGTGAGCATGAAGTGGGACAAAATGGCACAATATGTGAATAGTGTGAAAAGCCTTTAGAAGATAGAAACATTACACCTGTCAGTGCAGAGTTAAAGTGATTTAAATAAGGACCAATCCTGCATGATGTCAAAGACTGTCCTTTATCTAACTGTAGTTAACATCCTGTGATCCCGTGGATGGCCTGTATACGTGTGTGTGTGTGTGTGCTGTGTGTGTTTGTGTTTGTGTTGTGTGTGTGTGTGTGTGTGGAGCGACAAAGTGTGGAGGAATGTTACAGACATGTCTCAATAGCAGGTAGAGGCAGAGCTGGAGAGAGGTTGGAAATAAAGAGAAAGACAGACAGTGATCGAAATGGCATGCTTAGTTTGGCATTTACAATCTCTGCAGGGTTTAAGTGACACAGGTACTTAATTCTGTCATGACTCCAGTTTAATCAACAGTGGGAGCTTGTCTGTGTCAAAGTGAATGTGTGTTTGTACGCTTTTCTTGATATCATTACACTGTTACTCTTTGCACCTTTCGCAACCTGGCATTAATATACAGCTTGTATCTCAACTGTGTCTACATCTGATTTAACTGAATTACATTTACACCTGACATTAAATCGTGTCTCTTATCAGCAGTAAAAATGGATCTCCATTTTTTACTCTTTCTTTCAGGCCACCCGAAGAATAATAAAGACACTGCAGCATAAAAAAAGTCTTGACATTCCAGAAAATGTTGACGTCTTGTGTTGCTCATGGTTCTTCATATGTTGCATGCAGCATGTTTACGAAATATCTCTGTTTTGGGGTTCGGTCTCTGAACACTCTGAGAGTAGCTAGCAGCATCCATTGTCGTCCAAACTGTAACATGGTTTGCGTTTTTATATCGTCCAAACTCTTTTGTCATTCTCTATTTATTCTTTAACAATTGCTTGCCCTTTTGAAAAACTGTACATATTCAATAAAACTGTGCCCACAGTTCTAACAGGTAGGGATCAAATGGTAAATATCAGTGAGCAAATTGACTCAGTAACGCTCATTATATAGTAAAATCATTGAAAATTTGTTAACATTAGCTACCAAGCTATTGATTATCAAGAAGTCAGGCTGTAGCAGAAAAATGTATGAACTGACTGCACTGATCAAGAGTGTGTTTTATTATGTATGAATCCAACTTTTCAGTTGTCAGAGAAAGAATGTGGTATTTCTTCTTTAAAATGTTATATAGCCTCACTCTTGTATTTAATCTCAACTCAAAGCCACGCGGTGTTGTTGGTCTTAAGCAGACCATAATCACTCTGGTCCTCGGGAGCTGAGAGGAAGGCAAGTGCATACAAGTTCAAAATACTCCCATTTCAGCCCAAAAAATTGCTGTTATCCTGAAGCTTTTGACTCAGTTGATGTGCTGAGTCAAGGGGAAAAGAAAGAGGAGTTTAGAAGAAAATTAAGAAGAAGTTTCTGGTTGGTTTTGAGACCAGTTGTTTCACATACACAGGTATAATTCACACACATGGCTGGTGCACATTGCCTGCCAGCTAGCAGTGAGGAAATGTTGGAGCATCATCAGTTTGTGGTGAATAAACCCAGACTGCACAAACAGTCCAGTGGTCATCTTTATTTGGAACACCTCTCCTCACGTTTAGCCTGAATGCACCTTCAGCAAGACTGTAATTGAAATACCTTGTTTTCCACTATCCTAAAGGATGAGCACCTACAGTACTTTTTAAAAACTGCATGTGTTGAGGTTTTGGCCAATAAGTGTTAGTAGAACATGCTGAAAGTGCTGATACACACTGATATATTACCACGTTATTACCAATTATTATAGATATGGAGTTATTGAGTCAGCTTCTGGGGAAATTGGGAAAACACCATCTGCTGATAATCACGTGATATGACTGCAGTGGACCTTGAGGTGATATTGAGATAAAAATGAAAGAACTGAAAAACACAGATTTGTGCAGGAATGTGCAAAATTATTTTCCAAGGAATGTGCAAAAGTTCATAGTATTTCAGTCGTGCTGGGACATCACCACATAGCTGATCAAAGAGAGGCCTACATGGAAGAAGAAAAGTCTAAAAAAGTGAAACTGCACCAAAATGCCATCAGACAGTTGTAGATCTCACCTGAGTGTGAGATTTGGACAAACACTGGACATTGGACGTGACCCACAGGAATCCCAGAGAGTCCCTGAGACATGGCAATGACATCACCAAGGATTTAAAAATTGACTCACACCTTTTCCACTGTGACACAAAGTTTCACACATTTGAATTTTGTAATCAGACTGGGCAACAGTCTCCAATTCAGTGAATGAGCAGTGAATGATTCAGTGAATGATGTTGAGGAAAGTGATATTGATTGTTGATTAGTATTGCTAATGTTAAATAAACTCAGTTATACTTTCAAAAACGAATGGTCTGTGATTATTGTGCACGTTGGTTGTGAACATCAGTGTTCAGATTTAACCCTTCACTCTTCACTCTTTAAGTGTAAAATAGTGTTTAAATATTTACATTTTAACTGAATAACCATTTTGAGGCGACATTCATGGTTCAGTTATTGGTCCCGGGTTCCTGGATTGAGTCTTATTATTCATTTGTATTAATAATTGTATTGATAATAATAACTTCACTAACATCAATAACTATCCTGTCTTTGCAAATAACCTGCTCTTTCCAGTTCCCAGCAGTAGGTTGAAGAATAATGAATATTTGCACTGAGCAAAGACAGTCTGTATTTTTTTTTTTAATGTTATGTTGAAAACAAACCTTATTACTTACAATTCTTCAAATTACTCCTACTCCTACTCTGAATCAAACATTTTATTACTATTTATATACTCTTGTTTATGTGAGCAACTGGCCTTCTTTTTGGTATGTCAGCCTCTGAATAAAGTCCGCACGACCACAGAGGGAGAGATGTCTGTCGCTATGCAGACAGACTCTCAGGGATATACACTCGAGGTGAGACAACTGGTGGGATGAGTCAACGTTCCTGCTGCTGTTGTATTTTCTTCAGCCATGACAGCCTTCTGTCTTTAAGCATTTTATGTCTGTGCCTGGAGAAATCTAAGTTGAATGTAAACAGCTCACAGCTCAGGGACTGTAGTTACTGCTGAAGTCCTGCTCATCACATGGCTGTAGTTGTAGCTGGTTGATCTTAATATAATTCTAATGCAAAATTAGATATCCAAAAAAGGTGGAACATTAAAAAAAGTACAAAGACAAAATATGTAATGTTTAAATTTAACACTGTAATATTTTTTTGTAAATACGTTATACGTTTGTTATGTCTGCAACACATTCTAAAGAAGTGGAGCCAAGGGCCCATTTACCACTGTGTTACATCATTTCTTTGAACAAAACTCATTAAGCGTTTGGGAACTGAGGACACCAAACTACTGAACTTTTGAAAGCAAAATTCTTTCCCATTCTTGCCTGATCCTGCACGACTTAAGTCGCTTAGCAGCTCAAGGTTTCCAAGTTCTTATTTGCACCTCATAATGTACCACACATTTAAGATAGAGAGCAGGGTGAGCCAGTCTTAATCTGTTTTAACAGATGCTGAAGAAACCCAGAGGCAGGAAAAAACAATAAAAAAACTAAAACACTAGAGGCACAGGCAGGACCATGACAGTAAGACTGAGAGAAAGAGTATGTCAGAATGTCAGTCTTCGCAGATTTGGATGAAACACAATGACTTATCTATATTGCAAATACAAATTCATGTGATTAGGTATTCTCTGCTATGATTCCAGATTTTGTATTTGGTTTTATACATTATATACAACAACAGTGTAAGTTAAAAGGAACATGTTTGCAGGTGAATACAATTTAACTTTAATGTGTTTCCTGTTGAATGACCTCAAAAATGCATTCCCTGACTAAAGCCTACAGTTCAGTGTCATAAGTGCAGCCAATAAAATACATAGAACATCAGAAAGCATCCCACAGTTTTCCTTTTGTCCTGAAAGATGCACAGCTGATGACTGGATGTAGGTGTAATTCGAAAATGTAATTCAAACTGATGTGAACTGGAGTGCTTTTTGAAGAAAAATCCATAGCACTTCTTTGAAAAATTTTGTTAAAAACTGGCAGCTGTTTATACTTGATACTCACCCACTGTAACATGCACTTAGTACAGACAAGAGCATGCGATGCACAAGGGTTCATAATGTGGATGAATACCCTGTTGAGGATGATGGTGGCCAAAGTGGAGCCAGAGGGTCGAAAAACAATGTACCCACACCAAAGTACCTCAGTGTTTTCATCTCATCTCAACACTTACAGAACGGTGCGTGACATCTCCAGTGTACTGACATGTGTATTGACATGGAAATTACAGTGGACAGCTGTTCGCCCTGTATTCAGTGTAGAGGACATGGTTAGACGGATAGCACTGTTGACCATGGTAATGATAATGAACAACAAAATGATCAAATGAAAGAACAAACAGATGCTTGAGGTCTCTTCTGCCTTCCTGTCTGAAGTGTGCTGAGATTACGGCTCCTGGCACACTGCAGTGCACTGATACATGCACATCACAAACACAATGTATTTCCAATCACAGAGAAGACTCATTTAAAAGAAAACAAATAAACATGAAATTAAAAAAAAAATAGTTTCACAAATGATTATTATATGTACTGGATGCTACCTAGAACTCAGTTAATCAATTACCTCCACTAGCAAGATGGCATCTACATGTTGAAGGTTTTCATTTTAGCTTCATGAAGCATAAAAGGATCCCAAGTAGCAAAGCATGTATATTCTGGAACTATTATTGTAATCAATGGGCGGCCCTTTCTGAGCAACAAATGTGAAGGTGAACAATAACATTTATTGTGGTCATTTTTCAAACACTGTAAAACCTCACCCCATCACTGAAATACTGGCGTGATCTTTTTTAATTACAAAACTTGTCATGAGAAGGCTAACCTGTAGAGGTGGGTTTTTAACAGCCGTTTAAAACAGAGCACAGATTCAGCAGATCTAATTGACTGTGGGAGGCTGTTCCAGAGTCGAGGAAGCTTGCAACTTTCGAAGGCACGGTCCCCTCTAGTCTTAAGATTGGAACAGGGGACAGATAGAAGACCTTGGTCTGATGACCGGAGTGGACGGCGGCTAGAAGTATGGGATCAGTAGCTCTGATAAATTAATCTGGGGCCAGGCCATGTAAGGCCTTATATGTAATGAGAAGTATCTTGAAGTTAATTCTGAATTTTAGTGGAAGCCAATGAAGGGATGCAAGGACTGGGGTGATGTGGGAACGGTGATTAGTGTTAGTCAGAACCAGCTGCAGCATTTTGTACTAGTTGGAGATGGGCAAAGAGAAGATTGAGAGATGCATGTGAAGAGAGAATTACGATAGTAATTCTAAAACGAGAAAAGATTAAGGTGTGCACTAAAAATTCTATGTGTTTCACTGCAAGTTTTGCAATGTTTCTTAACTGGAAGAAGCAGGACTGAGTGAGTCTAGTGATGTGAGAATTGAAAGTCAGGTGTTGGTCAAATAGGATGCTGCCGAGATTTTTGGCAACAGGCTTGATATGGTTAGCTAGAGGGACAATATGTTGACTGATTTCTTTGGAGAAACTATCTGGATCGATCACCAGGACTTCCACCACAGACATTAGGCATTCCTACAAAGACTTTAGGATGCTGAGGTTATTAGGTTTAACAGAGAGGTACAGCTGAGTGTCATCAGCGTAACAATGATATGAAACATCATGAGTGGAGTTAAGCAGATTACCTAGAGGTAGCATGTATATGGAAAAGAGGAATTGATCATTGAGGGACTCCACATAGAAGAGGAGCAGAGGAAGACATGTAGTTATTAATGTGAACAGTGAACTGTCTATCGGACAAGTAGGAGGAAAACCATTTTAGAGCAGTACCAATAATACTGACCCAGTTTTGTAGTCTGTCAATGAGAATATCATGGTCAATGGTGTCAAAGGCAGCAGATAAATCCAGCAAGATTAGGATGGAGTGTTTTATATATATATATATATATATATATATATATATATATATATATATATATATATATATAAACTAAAGGTTATAGTAGGAATGGTGATAAAGTGGTCAAAAATACTGGCACTGAACCTCAACCCATCTGACACTGCCTGACTGACTCACCAGCTGCCATGACAAGGTGAGCATACAGTAACCATTCAGTCACCTGACTAAATAATTAAGCCATGTTTACAGACTGGATGAACATCTTTGATCAACCAACATAATGGACTGTTTTCAGAGAAATGTCAGAATAATGGCGTTGCACCAAAATAACAACACTTCACAGGTCTTTTAACCCTCATGTTGTGTTCATTTCATGTTAAACAATTTTGTGTTCCCTGGTCAAAAATGACCGTTCCTATTAAGACTCTTATCATAAAAACTGTAATAATACATATATTATCACTATTTGTTGTGTTAGATTTTCTTATCAACTTAAGTTCTTGTGAACATTATAAGTTTTGAATTTCTATTTGTTACTCATGGTTCTGTATGCCTCATTGATCTGAGCTTATACATCTTGAATTTGAGTTACTAAAAAACATAATTTCTGGATTATTTTGACTTATAAGAAATAATCAGATGAAATATAGAACACTGTTTGTCACAGATTTGTTTTGAAACCATTTAAAAATTTTAAACCGTCACATAAAGTAACACCTTTTGTGTTCCTGGTCAAAAGTGACCGGGAAGATTTTATTTGTGTACAAAGGAAATTATTCCCAACACTACACTTAACAATTTCACAATATTCCAAGATCAAAATCTTAATACATTACAACAACTGTTGTAATAGGAGCACTATAAAATGGTTTAATACTTATAATCATATAAAATCAGGCTTCTAAACTTGGTGGCGTGGGTTAACTAATTTCTTGCTCTGGATTATATTCTTTCATCTTCAGCTTCTGACACTTCCTCCTCTAATCCATCCTCACTGCCAGTTTCCTGGCCTCTCTCCTCCTTCACCAGTGTGGAGATCAAATATATAATCAAGAGCCTCACTTACCGTATATCGGACCTGCCATGGTGCTGCCACATAATGAACCGTGAGCAAGGCCTCATAAAAGCATTATATACCAAAAGCTACGAGAAAAGTTCAGTATTATTGAACTACTACGTTGTTGCAGCTGTCTGTGAGAGCTGCAACAACAGGTGTTGCTCCCGTGGGAGAGAAACACTACTGGGCAAAGGTTCGTGTTGTAATTGAAAGGGAACCCAAAGTGTGTGTGTGTGTGTGTGTAAAGTGCAGTGCATGCGTGCATGTGTCCATCTGACAAATGTGGATGTACCTTAAGCTCAGTTTTTTACACTAATTGTCATCTCCCCCATTCATTTCTAATGACTGGTCATTTTTGACCGGGAACACCAAGAGTGTACAAAAGTTGAATAAAACACACAAAACTGTATGCAAATTAATACAATTTATTTTGTGTGTTGAAATCCTCTTTGTGGACAAAGTCATGGAATCTTAGGTCAGTCTGATCAAATTAACTACATTTTTCAGAGATAAAACTTTTAAATCGGTCAACTTTGACCGGAACACAACAAGAGGGTTAATACACTGAAAACAAATAAATTTAGTGGCATTTCCTGATTTGTGTGCATCAGAGATGTTTTCAAAACTTGCCTGTAAACCACTTGAATATGTGTCCATTATGTGTTGTACATATTAATATCTACTATGCTTGTCAACAGACCTAAACTTCATGGTTACAAAATGACAGGCTGTTATTACTGTGCTTTGTCTTTGAGTTGTTTTGTCACCTATCATTTCCATATTTTCTGTGGCTGAATTTTTTTTTTTTTTATAATTGTTCTTTCCTTCTCGTTGAAGTTCCCTAACAAATAAAACAGGTTTTGGGGTTTTTTAAGCATATTGGGTTTTCATAGTCAGTGCAGGGACAAAAACAGGCTGTTGAGCAGTGGCCTTTAGGCTGATGTAGGTGCTCAGGACATTAAACATCCGTCTTCCTGCTGCTCTGCCATTAATAATTCAAACTAACTAAATCCTGTAGACAGCCAAATGTCTTCCTCCAGACTGCTTCCATAAACACTCTCCTCTGAGCGGGCTGGGAATAAATGCAATCAACAGAGAATGAAAATGAGCTGGCAGAAGAAAAGTTCTGCTTTTACTTGTAACTTTCAGCAAAATACCACCCTGATTATAAACTTACAGGAAAAATGACATATTACAACACATACATTTAAACAGTGCAAACAATGTATTAAGGATCGCTTTTCAGCAAGCAAGTCAATGCAATGTGTACACCAGACTGTTGCAAATCAAAGCAGATACAGTGAATAGCCACTTTATTAACTACACCTACAATCTAATGTGATCCAATACAACTCCTCAGGTGTATTTGTCAAGTGGCTGTTTGGTGTATATTACATGCATGTATACTCTAGGGCCAGGACCTTCCTCAATTAATGAAGAGAGGAAATAGAAAAAAAGAAGGGATAGTGCTCATAGCAGCAGCTTTATTTGGTCATAATATCAGTGATGGATCTTTATTCTCACTAAAATTAATCATTAATCATGTTATATACTGATGCCCAATGCTAGTAGACTACATATGAGGTCATTAACATCAGTAATACAGCTTCTATGGGTGATCCAAGGGGGCCCAAAATCATATTCTATCAATAGGTCCAAACTCTCTAGCAGCACCTCTGACTCAGCTAATTATATTATATATCACATTTAGATATCCTTACAATCAAAGCTGGCTCTAGCCATTTTGGTGCCCTAGGTGAGATTATGGTTTGGCGCCTCCCTGCCACCCGTCCAACCCCTCCAACCCCTCCGCGCACACACCCCCCCAGCAGCACCCCTCCAGCAGGTGACCACCTATATGGCCTATGCCAAGAGCCAGCTCTGCTTACAATTAACCAAAAGTACCAAACTGTAGTATTAAACAAAATCTCTCAATGGCCCCTTCTCCACATAATGTGGAGGTAACAGCTCTGCTTTAGAGGGCACATTTTTTTACTCATACCAACTAACAGCAACCAGCAGTGGTTCCTTAAGGACCCTAATTGTGTGCACTACTCAAAAAACGTATGTATTGCCAAACATTAGTACTTGCTTGAAATATCATATCAACAAGGAGAGGGTTTGAATACAGGTAAATGTCATTCATTTTATTTGATGGCAGTGAAATCTTGAAAGCGCTGATTAAGTTCTGTTATCAGTAATGTGAGTACAGTTACATACATGAGGAAGTTTGGGAAACTGGAGATCATTTTGCCCAGCATTGTTGCCACTATTTTGCTTCTCAAAAAGTCAAAGCTTCACAATAATTGGTTTTATGTGCCCATACATTTGACACACAAGCACGTCTTTCTTTTGTTCAGTGTGCTCAGATGGACAGTGAGACCAACTACAAAAGTGACGTCTCCCAACCACTCAGGGTTGCTCAGTTCAACAAGTCTGTGACAGGTCAAGTCCATCTATTAATTCAAGGAATGTTGTAATGTTCTAAGTATGCACAAAAAATGTCAAGAAACATACCTCATAAAATGTATAATGCATAAATAAATGCAGATTGATTTCTACCTGTCTATCTGTATCTTTGCCTCTAATTTGCAACTCTAATATCATCATTTGTACATCAGCTTTGCATTTTCAAATGGACATTTTGACATACAAACAATGACATATGCGTTAGAAGCAGGTCTGCAGACACAAATCACTCATCATCGTCACTTATTTCTCTGTTGTTTTATGTACATTTGTTTGGAGTGTTTTAGTCCCTCATAGTGTATCGGTCTACATGAGCTGATGTTTGATTTTTAGTTCTCCAGTACAGTGGAAGCTTGAGTGCTTCATGTATGTAAAGATTTATTCACTAAGTCTATTTCTATTTGATGCAAGTACTGTATATTTAATGGATTTTTGCTTTATTTTTTATGATACTACCATTTCATCAATAGCAACATGGATAGTTTGAATGAAATATTTCAATTGTCCTTGATTTCCTTACACTCATTTTCCCCTCAGCATTCTGCCTTTATCTCGTCTGGTGAATCTACAAGCTGTGAGTATATTTCTTGTATAGATTTAGATTTATTGTGTAATTGCTTTTGTCAAATTTGCTTACAATGTTTACCAACTAAAGAGGTAGGTAGGTATTTCATAATGTAAACATCATGGGTCAGTGTCAGTCCATCATTAATACATTAACATAACACATAAATGTACATTTACATCCATTTATCCTACTGTCGCTATAATCAATCAATATAAACATATAAATAAAAATGTAGACATGGCATTTTCCATCACCCTCTCCACCCTTCTTCAGGAAAAAATAGATCAAAACATTTTGACAACGGATGAATGCACATATCAAAATGCATTGTCTACCACATACTGATTGACTCCTATAGGGGATCTGTCAGCTGAGGAGAGATTATTATTAAATTATTAAATTGTACAACTTTTTAAAGACATTTTGACTGCCATTCATAAGATAGATGAGAGGAGAAGAGAAAGGCTTACAGGAACATGTCAGCCACTGTATGGTTGCTATGACCATTATATCCATGGAAACACATTAAATATTGTGCAGGTCTTTGCCTCCAAGATCTTTTCAAAAGTTAGCACCAGGTCCAGGATTAAAATAGAGATCACGAGATAGAGGGGAAAGAGTTCAGCATCCACATGAATGAGCACTGAATGCTTGGGTGTTTATTTTGAAACATCTTTATGGATGATAGCGACACATATTAAAGTCACAAAGTGACGCAGACAGCAGGTATAAATAACTACAGGTGGTCATTTTCCTCGACACTATGTTAACACAGGTCAGCGTCTCCACCTCTATCAAACTCTTTCATAGCAAATGTGCATGTAAGCAGACTGCCTGTTTCCAAGAGACAAGACGAAAAAAAAAAACTCACTTTCAAACTCAAGTGAACACCTGGCTGTCATGACGACAGTGTGACTGTGAATAGAGTGGTGTCGCCCCCCCCTCCCAGGCTTTGAACAGATAACATGGACCTATGTTGCATGTAACTGCTATGCTCCATGCCTCCATAAATTATACATGGGTGTTACCACCTTGTCTGCACCCCGCTGAGGCCGGATACCCAGAGAAAAGCAGAGGTGGAGGTTCATAGAAAGATGAATGATGCACCAAGCGGGGAGAAGAGGGAGATGCTATCTATTAATCTGCCTCCCAAGGTGGGCAGCTGTGGAAACCGGAAAAGAAGAGGGAACGATGCATACAGAGCTATAAAATCCATGTAAATAAAGCATGACGGAGCAATGGATGACCTGAGTGGCAGTAATCAGAGGCTTGGTCAAGGGGAAGTAAATAATTAAAATACTGCTGTCCAGCCTAAGGCACGTTCACTTCCTTCATTAGACTGCAGCTTTTAGTCCTTGTATGGTTCAAGCTACAAAAATGCTGGAACCTACATTCTCATAATGCAAGGGCAGCTTTCTTCAGACTTTGACTATTTACACCTCTAATCTGTAATTCAGACTTTCTGTTGAAAATATCCAAGGCTCTCTGTCAGGAAGTTTTAAGACCAATCAAAGATAACCCTGATGACATCACTGGGCCACAGAATATATTATACAACTGGTGATGGGGCAGACAGGATCCCATGTCCAAGTATGAATACTGTTACTGTAGTTACTGTACAGGAGGACTGTTAGCTACACGTCCAATGATGCACGCTTGTATACTAGCTGGAGATAAGGATTAAAGACTTACAATGACAAGAACAACAAAATTAGAGGTGTTTTCAGGCTCAGTACAAAGCAACAGTCAATACAAGGACCTCATTTTGAAGCTTTCTGGCTCTAATTCATACATGTAGACAAACAAAAGGCAAAGGGAGAGAGACCAAAGGGGAAGGAGCTCCAAAATCAGAGCTGAGCTGTCACACAAAGTAACAGTCAAGCAACAGATTCCTAGGCTATACATGTGTGTCCCGTAGAAAATGTGCTCAGCCAAAATATTATTTTGTACCATACTCCATTTAGTGGGTCTTTGCCCAAAGATTTTTTAGGCCTGTGTTTCATGCAGATAAACAAGATAAACAAGGTTGTTTTTTATTAAAGATGTCAGGAACAATTGGAAACAGCAATTGGAAAAATACCTTGAACTACAGAGAGAAGGTGATAGCAAAAAAGTGTCCCCTGTAGATGTAGCACTAGAGGACCACAAGATGCCAAGTTCGAAAATGTTTTGGCTCAGAAATGTTGAAGTATACTGCAGGGAACTTTACAACAACTTTATGAATCAGGGGTAGGTCATGGGACCATGTTTTTCTGCTTATAGGTATTTAAATGACAGTTTGGAGAGAAGACAGAGGGAGATGTTGTCCTCATTTAGTCCTCTGGACTGTACTGTGAATAAAATTAAATGTGATGTGTCACATTTTGTTTGCCCTAAATGTGTGAATAGTTAATAATATTAATCAGTATAATTAATTGATTATATTGTGTGCAGCTGTAATTACATGTTGGCCTCTCAAGGACTTGCTTACTTGCGTCACTTGCTGGCAGCATGACTGTGGCAGAGTCGGTTGGTTTGTTGTTCCGTCCACCACTATATTCCAAGTATCTCTATATGGGATGGATTACTATGAAATTGTGTGCAGACATTCATTGTCCCCAGAGGATGCACCACTGTTCTGTTTTTACACCTTTTCGCCATAAGAGGATTGATTTTTACTGTACTTGTACTGTATGTGAATGAATGACAATAAATGTCCATACAGGGGCTCATACAATAACATTTTTGTGTTCTTATCCTAATTTGTTTTCACTTACTTTTATTACATCAAGTCAGATTCAGCAAACTCTCTTAACTGATCTAAAGGTTGAGGTTTCAGTCTTGTTGACATAAACTGGCAGAATAAAGCTACTTCTGTAGTGCCACAACTTCAGTAGTGGCATCTGTACAGCTCATCACAGAGCAATAAAGAAGCAATGTAGTTCAGAGCCTGACACAGGGAGGAGGTGATCAAGAGGATACAGGAGTCACAAGGGTAGACGAGAGAAAACTTTCCACTTTAGTTGATGTTGCTGATGTTGTATTTTGACGAAGATGATCCAGTGGACAGTGAATTGCATAAAGAGCATGAGGCAGCTTTCAGAGAACTGCTGATATTTAAGTTCTTAAAGCTGCAGTTGGTAGAACTGAGAAGGGAATGGACTGAGGATTTGAATGAGTACAACTTCCGGCTCCAGCATTACATACATATCTGGAGAAACGAATGTCTCCATACATTTATGTCACAATGGAGAGGGCATGTGCAGAAAGGTTGCAGCCACTAAGTAATCAGGTTCAGTTGTTTATGAAAACATTTAAACTACCCCTGTGCAACAGATTGAAATTTCAGACAGTTTGGGCTTGTTTATTCTGATTGAGGTGTTTAGATTTGTTTTTTAGGTATCTTTATTCTGGGTTCTTAAACTTATTATAATTGGAATATTAGACTCCACTTAAAGGTAGCTATTCTATTTCTATTCAGCAAACAAACTTCAGGGCAGGAGTGCACCAGGATTAGTGTGTAGAAAGTAGAAAATAGAAAGCTTTATTAGTCCCACCAATGGGGAAATTTTATATGTGTGTGTGTGTGTGTGTGAAAGAGACACATTAAATGCCACAGGTCAACAGGAATGAGTGTGCACAAGCGTGGATATAAATTGTCAGATTGTCAAATGATAGCCTTCAGGATGTGAAAAAAAGGTTGTGAGGCGACAGATCGCTGAGAGAATGATCATCATCATCAAGAAGAGAGAGAGAGAGAGAGAGAGACAGAGAGAGAGAGAGAGAGAGAGAGAGAGAGAGAGAGAGATCCTTTTGTTATCAAACCCCAGATTTGGCTCTTTTATATGCTAGTCTGCAGATAATCAATATTTGTGATTTCACTCCTCTCTGGCAAATTAGTTGAACAATTCCTTAGAGCCATTACTGTGGAACTGCATCTGCCATCTTCAGCTCCTCCTTCTTCACTGGTACCACCTCTCTTCACCCTCCAGCGCACATGCAAATTGGTTGAACGAAGTTGACCCTACAAAACAACAGCACCGCCTTCAGGAGAACTGCTGCCTATACTGCTGCCAGGTGGACTGGAGGCACCGGTTGGAAGGGGTGGAGCAGAAACTCCCAACAATCTAGTGCGTCCTGTTCTTTAACCACTTTTAACTTCTCTCTAACATCTTTAACTTCTCTCTTCTAACATCTCTTAGTGCCCACACCCCAGCAATATTAAGCCAGACAACATGGGTCCCCCTGAAAACATGATTTGTGGTGAACAGATATGGTTCACTGGCCTGATGGGGACATGATGTGTGTCTGTGTGGTGGAGAGAAGGCCAGAGCTCCATATGAGGACTTCTAGAGATGCACCTTGGACTCATGGACTACCTTTTCCATTACCTGTGATACCTTCACACATGGACTAAACCCATGAACTCAGTTTATCTACAGCTTTATTACGACCCATGTTTAACTCCATATATGATTGATGATGATGTTCTCTGTACATGTGGCATCTATTGCACGTCTGTCCATCCCAGGGAGAGGGATCCCTCATCTGTGGCTCTTCCTCAGGTTTCTTCTTTTTCCCATAAAGGTTTTTATGAAGTTTTTCCTGACTCGGTTCGAGGGTCTAAGGACAGAGGGTGTCACAACTGTGCAGATTGTAAAGCCCTCAGAGGCAAAAAATGTTTGTGATTTTGGGCTTTAAATAAATAAACTTGGGGCGGCACAGTGGTGTAGTGTTTAGCACTGTCACCTCACAGTAAGAGGGTTCTGGGTTCAATCCCACTGGCTGACACAGGCTCTTCTGTGTGGAGTTTGCATGTTCTCCCTGTGCCTGTGTGGGTTCTCTCTGGGTACTCCAGCTTCCTCCCACAATCCAAAAGACATGCAGATTAGGTTGGCAACTCTAAATTGACTGAATTTCTGCATGAGAAATGTATGTACAAAAAAACTATGTATGCATATGTATATGTACAAAATATGATTAATATGAAACCTATTAGAAATGGGAACAATTTCATATGGCATATGTCTAGCCCACACAAATATGTTTCTTTATAGATGGAAATTCATCATATAGAATTTGTTAATAAATGTACATACACATTTTAGTATATGTTTATATATGCTATTAACATATATCTTCATATGTCCAGAGGATGTCTGTATGTGACAATAATATATCATCATATAGGTAATCTATATGGATACATCATTTGTGATATAGGGGCATATATGTCATATATTTAACATTTCCGTATGGAAGGGGTGGCAAGGACTTTTTCACGTCCTATCTTTTCTGCTCACAACAAGACCTCTTGGTTAGATCCAGTGGGGTTCTTATGACCCTTACCTGCTCCTTGTGCTCTTGGTCCCACATCATTGTGGACTCTGGTCTCCTACCATCAGAGGGTAAAACTGTCATTCTCACCTTTGTTGAGCAGTTTCTCTACAACTGCCCACTTTATTGTATTACTCAAATAGATTTCTGCCAAACAGACTGCAGAAATAAAGCTTAATCAGACTGCAGGCGTACCGAGAGACATCTCAGATCAGTGGCTCTAATATACCTCTCGTTTCTGGATTGAGCTTTGCAGCCTCCTGGTCAGCTTTTCCTCAGGCTTCCAATATCAGTCCAATGTGTAGGGCATGAATCAGGGGATGGAAACAGTCATGTGGTGTATAGCTTCCCACAACCCAGCACAAGCCTCCTGGTTCAGGCAAGTTCTACTGGGTGGAGTGTTCCTACAGCACCCCCCCCCTCCCAGCTCCACCACTGACCTTGCCTCCAGTGTTCCCGAGGCTCCCACGTTGGCCCTCATTTATAGCTGTCAATGCACCTGTTGGCTTGCACACTCCACTGCCTTTGCACCCCAGCTTCTTTCAACATTTCAGATCTGAGGGCATTCAACACGGAACCTGCTCCCTTAAGTGGAGTCCAGGAATCAGCTGTTTTCCATCTCTTAAGTTATCAACATACTACCTACAGCTCCCCTGAGCCTTGCACGTTCCTCCTACATTACATCTCACGACTGCAAAGAGTTCTTTTTTAAACTTTTAGCTGCAGGTAAGGAAGAGAGAAGAGAAGAGACTAACCGGTCCTCAGATTACTTGGATTTCTGCCACTTTCTTTCTGCATCTAAATATGAAATTATAACATCCAGTTAGTGCTCTTCAACTGAGAGCAAAATGTCTTAACAGCCACTCTAAACCGCATTCCAGGGACACCTAACGAGGATTCAATTAGCATAACAAGCAGTCAAGTTTTAGAACTCAGACCAACCTTGGTCGTCGATGCTTTCCACTTTGTTTGCCAGGGGAAGTTACAAACACTTTAGAAATAAGTGGTCTTTATTAGAATTCTTATTCAAGGGCTCTGCTCCTCCGCTAAGTCCTTTCACCTCCCTCCACGCTCCCTCTTTTCTGAATCATTGCCATTGCTTTTTAGAAAATGAAAACATCATGACGCAGTACCTCATAAGAGACAAAAAAGACTATTATTGATTTCATGAGTTGAGCTACAAAGGGTGAAAACAGGAAAAGAGAGTCCATAAAATACACCTTTAAAAAGATTTGTCTAAAACCAAACAAACTGGAAAGCCACAAGGAATTATGGGAAGTAATTGTCAGTCTATATTTCCATGTCTGTGTGTCTTCCTGCATGTGTGCCTGCTCAGCTACACACCATCAGAGTTTATCAGCCTCCTCATTTTTCATCTTTCTCTTTCTCTGTTCTGTTTCCCTTCTTCACCTTCTTCCAAAGAATACATATACATATGTTCCTTCAGATCCTGTCAATATAACAATGAAAAGTCCAGTCTGCTAATAAGATGATTAGTAGAGATATGGGCTGTCTATACATGGCAGAACTGCGCTACACACACTGAACACTGTGAACACCATGACCCTGCAGCAGCCATGGCGACTTTTACAGTGTGATTAAGGACATTTCTGAGTAAGAGCTGGAAGCCTTGAATTCAATCTAATCTGAATGGCCTGTCAAAAACAATAAAATCTCCAATTCAGATATTCAGAATCATTGAACTGGAGACTCACCTAAACACAAATCTTGTGTCTGAAGGTCCTTTAAACTTAAAACCTCTAAAATCCCTAAAGGGCCCTTAAAGTAGTAGCACAAAACTATACACAGGTTGCCCCTGTTTACCTGTGGGTCTATGATGTTTTTTTATAGCAAAGGACACCAAAGGGACGAGATCTTTGAAAAGATCAAACGTTAGCGAGTGTAGCTCTTTCTGGGTGGAGTGCTGCTCTCTTCTGGTTAGGTTGTGTCTGGATTTCACTTTGCATTTATCTTTGATAAAACAGTAAAAACATGATACTTTTGGCCACTTAAACACAACAACTGATATATCATCACCTCATAAAGTGGGTGTTGTCTATTTCCAAATCCACCAGACCAATAAACATTCATTTGGACTACCTGGCAAGGGTATAAAAAATATATTCATTCCTTATTTGTTAAATGTGCCACTGGTTTGGTGCTGGGCAGGTATTGTACAGTGGGTTCATCAGTGGGTTTTTCAAAGTTTTTCCCATTGAAATGAGTTAGATAAGAACAGTCCAGACGCAGCTGGTGGTCACCAAATGTCAGTCCATCTGCCAGATGGACACACTGATCAACAGCTGACCACACAGCAAGAAATGTATACACAAAGCAAACAGACAGGAAATTTGACCATAGACTGTTCAAGTTTGATGAAGGAGGCGAGATATAACAGAACTGTGGACATCAACAGCAGCGCCAGCGTTGTTTTCATTGTTTCAAAAGTCAAGGATGCAGCTGCAATTCAAAAACTCTTTCTTTGAAAGGAAAATATTTCAAAAGAGTCTCAATTGTAAAGCGGCTTAGAGAGTGGTATAACAAATTCAAGTGGTTGTTGAATAAAACTGAAGCCATGAAAGAGTCTTTGGCATTTAGAGCCCATAATGACGTCAGTATTTTTAAGGGGATAATCAGATGAGGTGGAAAGGAGTCAGGGAGAGGGGTGAAGAGTAATGGCTGAAAATGTGATGTGGAGCAGGGCCTCTGATAAGCTCAGTGGCAGGACCCTTGGCTGCTGAATGTGATGAAGACTGGAGGTGAACTTAGTAGAGTAGGGTCACATCGATTTGCCTGAAATGACAACCGACATTAGCAGAGAGGAGGAGTCTGAAACTCTGACAGCAACAAGATGATTGACTCACAGGGACTGTTGTAAAACATGATTTTACAACAGTTTTAATTGAAATAGTGAAACACCCTACATTCAGCTGATGAACTGATGAAAGAGAGAGAAACAATGTAGAGAATAGTGGGCAAAAAGATAGTGATTGAACTACTGCCAAGCTCCATTCTACCCTTCCCAGCCAGCCTGGGAGGTGTTAGCAGCCCAGCATGCCCGCTGGTTGCACTTCTTGCACTGGTTGCACTCCTTGAATGTTCACAACTGGGTGTCAGTGCGGTCAATAATATGATTGCTGAATTATTAATGACAAAACCACAATCAGAATCAGCTTTATTGGCCAGGTATGTGTACACATACGAGGAATCTGACTCTGGTTTTCATTGCTCTCTGTATACTCACAGAAAAATAGACATAAGTACATACAGCTATTATCAAGGACCATGAAGCTGAACAAAGTTAAGGAAAAACATGCAATAACTATGTAGACATATATAAAAAATGTACTGTATATAAAAACCAACAGCAATACCATTTGTAGAAAATAATCTGTCGACATTAGTGCAGTTAGTGTTTATCTGAATTGTATCAATACAGGTTGATCATAGTTTATCAGCTCACACACACATGTTAAATACAGCAAGACTCATCTGACTAGAATCAACTTAACCGTGTGTCAGTTAAAGAAAAATGTCAATGAATAGAACTTCTCTGATAAAGTTGTGTTTAAGTGACAGTTTGGAGATTGATAAATTAAATGTGTGGTTTACTTTAGAGACAAGTGTGCGGGTGTTGAGTTATTTTCACTGAAATTAAATACACAATTCACACAGCAAACTCACTGGTTATATTGTATGTTGTCAGGTTGTGTAGCATTAATTAGCTAGAAAAACTGACATTTATATGAAATCCACGGAACTAGACATAGATTAATTACCCAGAAGAGGGCAAGCATGCATAAACATAAAGTAAACGTCTTAGCTTAATCCTTAGCTGAACATCATCATAACTTTATCCAGACAGCAAAACACTCCACAAGGAGAAGGGGTGATGAAGAGCAATGCAAGGGTCAACACTGTTTTAGGTCACTTCTAAATAGGCCACACATACACACAATACAGACTTGCATATGTTAACTAATATTACAGGCTATGACAGTGGTGATTTTACCCAAGTACCACCATGAGGTCAACGTCTCTCTGCTGCTGAGTGATACTGCAGAGAAACTAAATGCTTGGGTCAAATGCACAACAGTAATGTAACAATGCTAAAAGGTAAATTAAATCTCCTTAATAGAGTGAAAAATGAATGTCTACTGTCATTAAAGCATGAACTCTGGTAAAGCAGTCTGCATTTATCAGTATTTTTTTCACCGATACAAATACTGCATTTTAGACAGACATTTACATTTGCTTTGGACTGCTCAGCATGGTGGCATTTGAATTTCCATTAAAAAGGTTTTCCCTCTTTGATCTCTCAGGCTATAGTACTTCTTTTGTCAGGTCTCTTTCCACAGTAATTAATTTATTAGGGTTCTGAAGGGCAAACCACAATCTCTTCTATTTATTGAGATGACAAGCTATGCTATGGGGATGTAGTTGCCCTTGAAAGATGTTTTTTTGAAAACATGTTGCGCTTACCATTTTCATCATTAAAAATGAGGTTTGTGTTTAAGTTTATTCCAACAGCAGCTCCTGCAGCAAAAATAATGTATGGCGATAGGGGAGAATATGATAGATGCATGATGGGATACTTCTCTGAAGGCTGTACATTGTTCAGAGACTGAAACTTGGTGACTACTGATGGAAAAATGTAATAAATGACATGGTTACATGTTTTTGTAGGAATGGACAAGAGCTGTCAGGGGACTGAGATCTGCCTCTCTACAGACTTCATTCCACAAGAGTGAACATAACACACACTCAAATTGGAGTTCAATCCCAATCTCCCTCTCTTGTGTTTCCCCGCCTACCCCTCTCTCCTCTTGCTCAGACACACATAATCAAACTGAGAGGTGATCTGAAAGCCAGACACGAGTGTCAGACAGCAGAGCTTTTGCCACTGTGGACTGTTACGTAAATACTGTAACTTTTCCCTTTGAATTGCATATATGTGTGTGCAAGCGAATAAATAAAGACAGTTAAATAGAGAGAAGCAATATTTCAGGTTATCTGCATTCATTTATGTATAAAAACATATACAGTACAATATACAGTAGAAAAAATATGTCAAATATGCCCTCCTTTCATGAACCCTGTCAACACATCTGTCTCTTGTTCTTTCCTATTTATTTATGTCCATTTGTTAAGGGAAATATGAGCCTGTCTGAATGGGAGTTCTGTTTTTGCCATAATTTTAAATCAGCTTCTGAGAAATTAAAATGGTCGTGAAGGTAACTCATTGTTTATGTGGTCTAATAATGGTATCTGGTCACAGTGCGAGCAGAAAAGGCAGCCACAGGGACGTGCTCTGGAGATACAGCTGATCAGGTGAGGAACTGGAACGAGAGACTAAACAGCTTGATAACATGAGTTTTAACCAGTGCCTATGTCAGCAGTGAAATAAAACTAGTAATAAACCTGGAATATTCACATAAAAATAATCATCAGATCAGTCATTGTTGCTAAAATAATCATAAGCAACTGACCAAAACAAAACGAATGGAGACACTTTACCATATGTTGAGTATTTGAATTCACATTTAAAGACTATTTCTTTATTGAAGTGAATTAAAATGGCCACTGTGTGTTTAGTGTATGTTCTAAATGACAAATTCTCATGTAAATACCATAGAATATGGGAAATGCACTTGCACTGAAAAACAGTCTGAGAGAGGACTCTCATGTGGCTATATCACAGTTATGTCCTCATGAATTTGATGGCAAATAAATGCAAACGAATTTTACATAATGTGTGTTTGTCCTCTGTGTATGCAGCCATTTGTTTCTGAGTAGAAGATCTGTGAGGAAGCGCAGGGACTGGGGTGGAGGGCAAGACTTTGATACTGACAATTATGTTCAGCAATGCTTCACCGTGTTCTTTTTAATGACAGAGTCAGAGCAGGGTTGGCCATGTCACGCATGTGTGTGTATGTGTGAGCATGTGTGGGAGTTCTACCTCTAAATTTGTGGTGGGAAAGCCATGTGGAGTCCAATTAAAAACTGCCCTTCAGTGGTGACCGTTCCTCTATAACACTTGTTGTCCTCCAGAATCCATTTAGACTGTCTAATTGTTGATGTGTTCTTTGGTCAGTTGTTTGACACACGTGATATCTCATGTTAAATGAATGATGTAGTGCCATTTTTGGGCTGCTCAGGCTCAGGAGGGAGAGGAGGTCATCCATTAATCATTGGTTGGTTATTCGCCCACTCCACACACCTCCTGTCCACGTGAGCAAGTGTCCTTGAAGAAAACACTGAATCCCAAATTGATCCCGATAGTGAGGCCACTGCAGGGAAGCTCTGCCACCGTCACTGTGTGTGAATGAGGAGCAAATTATATTGTGCTTTATTTGCTTAGGTAGAAGAGAGATATGTCATTGTAGTCCATTTACCATTCACTGTATTTGCCCAGTTCATTACACTTCAAGGGCATATGTTTCATACGGACACCAGGGTGCCAATAACATCTGCACATGCACTACCCTCGGTGGAGACAGCATTGTTGGCTAATGACACCCAGATGCAAATAGCATCTGCCTAAAAAATGTTTTATATTAATCTTCAGCCATTACTCTCAACAAGGACACTTCTACACACAGACAGTACAAGTGTATGCAGCAAAGTTCACCTATTATTTAGCTGACTGAATTGCTAAACTGACATATAGTGTTGGCAACCTGACATCCAAAATGTCTGACTAGATGACCTGACTTAGTCCAAAAATCTAGTTATTTAGTAGCTTGGAGAATGTGTTCACAGTCGGATATGCAGGTCGGAAACACCACCGGAAAAGTCAAACAGTCAAACAGAAGAAATGCCGTAACCCCAACCCCCTAAATGATTATTTTTTTCTTAGAATTGTCATATTCTGAATGATCTGAGCAACTTTCAACAGAATATATATACTAGTGTTTGTCCATGTCCATGTTCTACTGTCTATCATCATGATACCTGCAACCATCCACAGTCAAACATTAAATTAATCTAAAAAACTCTCCACTGTTGGCAAAGCCAGGACAGCATTACTTATGTTGGGATTCAGCTATGTTATTTGTGTAAATATTTCGGGTTGGCCTGTATTGTTGGCAAATGGCAAATTTAACTGGTGCAGACCTCTTGCTCTGAATAGAGACCTGTAGTTACAGTACAGTGTTTCATTTTTAGTTCACCCCCACTAACTGTCATGTTTTATTTTGCCATATGTTCATTAACAAGAAGTTAATGGGTCACTGGATGACTTCTTGAACCTACAGTATATAAAATATTCCTTCTAGTCAAGTGTGTGTGTGTGTGTGTGTGTGTGTGTATGCACATGACTCATGCTAGCGCTGCCCTCTAACTCCATGTGCATTCTTGTTAGTCTTGATTGCACAGTGTAACATTCAACCCACAGCCTTAACATGCTCCACACAAAATCAGACAGCTGCATTGTCAGACCTTGTCTGACTCAGACTTTTCTTGGGGGCACGGTCAGGTTGCCATTTTCTTCCATAATTGCTGGAAAGCACAATTGTGTTTTTATGGATCTCAATATGGCTATGACAGGAGAAAGAGACAGACAGCCCCTCTAAAACCACACAAAACATAACCTAACCCTAGCCAGCTCTAATTGTAAAGAATCATTTTAGTTTGTTACAAATTTGGTTTTGTTTTTAATAGGTTTGTTCATTCATTTTATCAGTAGTAATAACGCTGTACTCACCAAGTTAAGTGACAAATGGAAACACAGTGATACTGTTCAATCTGATGGTACAGGAAACATGAGTAGTCAGAGGTCCAATCAGGTTTTAAGGCTCTGCACACCCTCATAGGTGTTTTCATTTTCTCTGACTGTTTGCACCTCTGATCAGGTTGAAGGTGCAGAGATAAACTGAAATTATATGAAGTCACAGGCCCAATACATTATTAAAGACAGGTTCAAAGCGGGCTGTTTGTGTGGCCTCCTGCTTGCAGCTTTTTTTTGAGAGCTGCACAACTTCACCATGAACACTGCACGTCATTGGGTCCTCAGCAATACGCCCAACAACCGTGAAGTTGATCAGATGAACAGAAATACACCTTACATCCATCCATTATCTATACCGCTCATCCTGACTTACAGGGTCGTGGGGGTGCTGAAGCCTATCCCAGCTAACATTGGGTGAGACGCAAATTAACCTAAATTACATGTCTTTGGATTATGGGAGGAAGCCGGAGTACCCGGAGAGAACCCACACAGGCACAGGGAGAATTTGCAAACTGAGCGGTGGGTTCAAACCCAGAACACTGGAGACACTAGTTGGTGCTGCCTCTTTTCCTTCATTTTAGTATAAAATTCATTTAATCTCTTATTATTAAAGGTAGATGTTGGATTTGAGTGCCGTTCCAAGATAGAAAACTACAGGAAGTTGTAGTAAAAAGTTAAATGTGCCAATCTGTGTGCCAGCAAGTCTTGACAGAATAACAGTAGTCAAATTTCTGTTCAGATTTAGTACTTATTTTAATCAAATTTACAGAAATTTGGCAAAAAAAAATGTGTTTACATCCACAACTGTACTACTGAAGTATTAGTTCTTCAGTCATTTGACATTAAACCATTGCAGAACAAGAGCGCATTACTGTTTTTTTATGTGTAATTTTACATGTGGAATGTAGCCATCATTCATTTAATTATTTGTGTATTTCCTCCCTCTAACCCTCTACAGCCAATACTACGTACAGTGCTCCAATAGCTTGAGGCTAAAATGTAAACATGACTTCCAGCTTGGCGGAACAAACAGAGTGTCTCAACCAGAAACCCTACTGAGATCAAGAATTTTGTCTGGCACATAAATAAAAATACTGGTTTAGTTGCAGAATATCTCTACTAACAGTTTTTGCCACTATATATTAGTTAAACAACTACAGCATTATGCTGAAGAACAGCTCATGAATAAATGCTGTGTTATTCATTTAGATCTTTATTCATGTCCTCATTTTGTCTCACCCTCTTAATTTATCTCTTGTTTCCCTTGTTTCTCCATCTCAGCAGTGTCTGACATCTTTATTAAACACACTGGATCGGAAGACTTGGCTTGTGATTCTATTATTACCAAATTTTGTTGCTGCCTTGCTGAGACTTAGCGTAGAGCAGGCAGCTCTTCAACCTTTCAAGTGAAGACCCAGAGAGAATTTTGAAGCCGATCAGGCACCTAGAAATGTGAAATTTGCTGCTATTAGGAGCAATTTTGTGAAATCCTGGAGCAAAATGTCTTTCTAGTTCCCAAAGACTTTTTACAGGAAATTAATTTTTACAGCAGCCTAACATATTGTTGTGCTTGTTAAAATTAAGTGCATTCACCCTGACAGACAGGGATTCATCCATGGAGAATTACATTTAGGAGGAGACATCCCCCCTCCTGTGTCTCCTTAATGAGAGATTACATACCATTGGTCCAGTGTCTTTCACACTTAATGGGCAGGAGGGTGCTGCTGGAATTCTGAATGAACATGTAACTCTAATGACAAAAAAATAAATAAGGGCAGAAATAGCTTGGAGGACTAAGATGGGGATGTGTGGGCATGTGTGTGCGATGCAGATAAAGACACACAAAGGCAGTGTAAGCGACAGACAGAGCAGGTGGGGGCTTGGAGATGACAGAAACCTGCAATCGGTATCTAACAGCTCCCTTTATAAGTGCAGAAATTTGAATCATAGTGCTTTTTTCTCTATGACAGCTCAGTTTAATGAACCACAGCAAGGCAGCAACAGTGATCAGTGAAATATTGAATCTCATAATAACCCTCTGCCAAATCTCCCATGACAATGCCCATATTGTCTTTGAGGCAATAATAGTGTGTTGTGTACTCAACTGAGAAAATGAAGCAATCCATCCAAAGACTTGGAGGGGAGTTCATTTTATTGTGTTTATGTATAGAAGGCTGACACCATGATGGAACCAACCAACATATGAAGTATTAAAATGGGAGTGTGGGCTATCCTATACCTTCAGAGCAGGCTTGTCTACAACAAGTGTGTAAAGGTGCTTACTTTGAGGGTGTGTGTGTGAGGGCTTTGTCATCATGGGAACAGTGCTTAGATGATGGTGCTGCGATACAGCCTCATATCTGAATGAGAAAAAAGTCAATACATCAAACATTACTACCATGATAATTTCACTTATATCTACTAGTGTTATAAGTTTTCAAATATGATTATTCACTAAGCAGTCATAATATTTGGTATAATACTTGATTATGAATTAACATTAATTGCCTAACAGATGGTGACAATTTTGTTGTTTATTTAAAAGTTGAAATTAGTGGTCAAGAGATAAAAATCCCCTCCTTGAACCGCCACCTTAACTGTGGTGGAGGGGTTTGTGTGCCCGAATGATCCTAGGAGCTATGTTGTCGGGGGCATTACGCCCCTGGTAGGGTCTCCCATGGCAAACAGGTCCTAGGTGACGGGCCAGACTAAGAGCGGTTCACAAGCCCACCATGGATAAAAGAAGAACAAGGACCGTTACGTCGCCCGGATTGGCGTTACCGGGGCCCCACCCTGGAGCCAGGCCTGGGGTTGGGGCTCGCAGGCGAGCGCCTGGTGGCCGGGTCTTTGCCCACGGGACCCGGCCGGGCTCAGCCCGAAATGGCGGACGTGGGTCCGCCTTCCAGTAGGCTCACCACCCGCAGGAAGGTCCATGAGGGGCCGGTGCAATGTGGTTTGGGTAGCAGTCGTGGCGGGGGGCCTCGACGACCCAATCCTCGGACCAAAACTCTGGCAATAGGGACATGGAATGTCACCTCGCTGGGGGGGAAGGAGCCTGAGCTTGTGCGGGAGGTTGAGAGGTACCGGCTAGAGATAGTCGGGCTCACCTCCACGCATAGCTTGGGCTCTGGAACCCAGCTCCTTGAGAGGGGCTGGACCCTCCACTACTCTGGAGTTGCCCAGGGTGAGCGGCGCGGCGGCTGGTGTGGGCTTGCTTATAGCTCCCCAGCTCAGCCGCCATGTGTTGGAGTTCACCCCGGTGAACGAGAGGGTCGCTTCCCTGCGCCTTCGGGTTGGGGATAGGTCTCTTGCTGTTGTTTGTGCCACTTACGGGCCGAACAGCAGTACAGAGTACCCGGCCTTCTTGGAGTCCCTGGGAGGGGTACTTGATAGTGCTCCGACTGGGGACTCCATTGTTCTACTGGGGATTTCAACGCTCACGTGGGCAGCGACAGTGATACCTGGAGGGGCGTGATCGGGAGGAACGGCCTCCCGATCTGAACCCGAGAGCGGTGTTCTGTTATTGGACTTCTGTGCTAGTCACGGTTTGTCCATAACGAACACCATGTTTGAGCATAAGGGTGTCCATCAGTGCACGTGGCACCAGGACACCCTAGGTCGGAGGTCGATGATCGACTTTGTTGTCGTTTCATCTGATCTCCGGCCGTATGTCTTGGACACTCGGGTAAAGAGAGGGGCTGAGCTGTCAACCGATCACCACCTGGTGGTGAGTTGGATCCGCTGGCAGAGGAGGAAGTTGGACAGACCTGGCAGACCCAAACGTATTGTGAGGGTCTGTTGGGAACGTCTGGCCGAGCCCTCTGTCAGGGAGGTCTTCAACTCCCACCTCCGGAAGAGCTTCTCACAGATTCCGAGGGAGGCTGGGGACACATTGAGTCCGAGTGGACCATGTTCTCTGCCTCCATTGTCGACGCGGCAGTTCGAAGTTGTGGACGCAAGGTCTCTGGTGCCTGTCGTGGCGGCAACCCCGAACCCGGTGGTGGACACCGGAAGTAAGGGATGCTGTCAGGCTGAAGAAGGAGTCCTATCGGGCCATGTTGGCCTGTGGGACTCCCTGACGCAGTTGACAGGTACCGGCAGGCCAAGCAAGCCGCAGCCTGGACGCCAAGGTCCTGGAGGCAAAAACTCGGGTCTGGGAGGAGTTCGGTGAGGCCATGGAGGAGGACTATCGGTCGGCCTCGAAGAGATTCTGGCAAACCGTCCGGCGCCTCAGAAGGGGGAAGCAGTACTCTGCCAACACTGTTTACAGTGCAGGGTGGGGAGCTGTTGACCTCGACTGGGGACATTGTCGGACGGTGGAAGAAATACTTCGAGGATCTCCTCAATCCCTGACCGACTTGCCTTCCAGTGAGGAAGCGGAGGCTGGGGACTCTGAGGTGGACTCGTCCATCACCCGAGCCGAAGTCACTGAGGTAGTTGCAAGCTCCTCGGTGGCAAGGCGCCGGGGTGGATGAGATCCGCCCTGAGTACCTCAAGTCTCTGGATGTTGTGGGGCTGTCTTGGCTGACACGCCTCTGCAACATTGCATGGAGGTTGGGGACAGTGCCTCTGGAGTGGCAAACCGGGGTGGTGGTCCCTCTTTTTAAAAAGTAAGGGGACCGGAGAGTGTGTTCCAACTACAGGGGATCACACTTCTCAGCCTCCCTGGGAAAGGTCTACGCCAGGGTACTGGAGAGGAGAATTCGGCCGATAGTCGACCCTCGGATTCAGGAGGAACAATGCGGTTTTCGTCCCTGGTCGTGGAACACTGGACCAGCTCTATACTCTCCGCAGGGTGCTTGAGGGTTTATGGGAGTTTGCCCAACCAGTCCACATGTGCTTTGTGGATCTGGAGAAGGCATTCGACCGTGTCCCTCGTGGTATTCTGTGGGGAGTGCTCCGTCGAGTATGGGGTCCGGGGGCCTTTGCTAAGGGCTGTTCGGTCTCTGTATGACCGGAGCAGGAGCTTGGTTCGCATTGCCGGTAGTAAGTCAGATCTGTTCCCAGTACATGTTGGACTCCGGCAGGGCTGCCCTTTGTCACCGGTCCTGTTCATAATCTTTATGGACAGGATTTCTAGGCGTAGCCAGGGGCCGGAGGGAGTCCGGTTTGGGAACCACAGGATTTCATCTCTGCTTTTTGCGGATGATGTTGTCCTGTTGGCTTCATCAAGCCAGGACCTTCAGCGTGTGCTGGAGCGGTTTGCAGCCGAGTGTGAAGCGGCTGGGATGAGAATCAGCACCTCCAAATCCGAGGCCATGGTTCTCGATACCGGAAAAGGGTGGCGTGCCCTCTCCGGGTGGGTGGAGAGGTCCTGCCTCAAGTGGAGGAGTTCAAGTATCTCGGGGTCTTGTTCACGAGTGAGGGAAAGATGGAGCGTGAGATTGACAGGCGGATTGGTGCAGCGTCCGCAGTTATGCGGTCGGTGTACCGGACCGTCGTGGTGAAGAAGGAGCTGAGCCGAAAGGCGAAGCTCTCGATTTACCGGTCAATCTACGCTTCCACCCTCACCTATGGTCATGAACTTTGGGTAATGACCGAAAGGACAAGATCGCGGATACAAGCGGCTGAAATGAGTTTCCTCTCCGCAGGGTGGCTGGGCGCTCCCTTAGAGATAGGGTGAGAAGCTCGGTCACTCGGGAGGAGCTCGGAGTAGAGCCGCTGCTCCTTCGCATCGAGAGGAGTCAGCTGAGGTGGCTTGGGCATCTGTTTCGGATGCCCCCTGGACGCCTCCCTAGGGAGGTGTTCCAGGCATGTCCCACCGGGAGGAGGCCTCGGGGAAGACCCAGGACACGCTGGAGAGACTATGTCTCTCGGCTGGCCTGGGAACGCCTCGGGGTCCCCCTGGAAGAGCTGGAGGAAGTGTCTGGGGTGAGGGAAGTCTGGGCATCTCTGCTCAGACTGCTGCCTCAAGCCTCACATACCGGTCCCGGATCAAGCGGTTGGATGAAGATGGATGGATGGATGGATGGAGATAAAAATGAGATGCCTGGGGCTGAGTCAGGTTAGGCCAAGATTAATTAAGAGATAATTGCAGAAAGAAGGGTTGGGTGTGGTCTTCACAGGTTAAATATAATGCAGTCCAATTAAACACCTCCGTAAGTGGGAGTAAGTAACTCCAATCAAGAGATGTTCAGGCCGTTGTAGGAGGAAAACATTCACACTGCAGCATCATCAACAGCATCAGTGAAGATGGTGGTGTAGTCATTCACAATGGTCTGGTTCACAGACAACATGAAATACTCTGCTGCCAAAGGAGAACTTTCTATTGTACATACACATAAGAGAGGGGATCAGCGACTTTTTCTGAACCCAAACACCACCAATAATATCAAACCAGAAGTCAGAAGTCACCAGAATCAACCAACCAATCAGACCACAGTCCAGCTGTGAACCTTGTCCAGCTGAACACCTGTGATCTTGCAAGGATGTATTAAAATGATGCATTTATTCCTCTGTGTTATGTTGTGAAATATTTTCATTTGATACTGTATGACAAACTGTTGGTTCACTGAAATCTCTTATGTGCACGAATGTAGCCTGAGCTAATGTCCATACTTTGATTTAGCTACCAGTCAATAACGTACACACATGGGCGATAACCTCATGAGATTGAGACAGCTGCACTTAGAGCCACTCTGCAGTTACCCCCCTCTGACTGCAAGACCCAGTGCATGATGGGAAACTCCTGGCTCTTGCCTCATCAAAGAGGTGTCTGGCTCTTAGTTTTAATGTAATGTGCAATGATGTTTTTTTCTGTTAATAAACAGTTTGGTTTATAATGATATTATTAATGAAGGTTTATGCAGTGCTCATCAAAATGTGCATCTTTACAAGGAATACAGAAAGATAATGAGAAAGTCTCATTACAACTTGATGTTTGTCAGCCAGAGAAGTGAAATATGTTCAGTCCAAGTCTTCCAGAGGTTATTGTGAATGGACAGAAAACATATAAAATAACATTGGTATGTATCACTGGAGGAAACTTCTGTCTTGTAGTCATCATTGTTGCTTTTCCTCCCTGTGTGCAGCCTCTGTTTGTAGCTGGGAGAACTTTTGAACTGATGATTCAGTAGCTCAGTTTCTTAAATTTAGTGTCACATGACTTTAAAATGACAGTGACTTTACATAAATGTTCTATGTAGGCTATACTAAGGCCTATTCAATAAATATGACTTCCAAGGTCTAAGACACTAAGAATGATTGTCCTCTGAGTCAAATGCAGGAGACAGAGAGAAAATCTAATTACAGTAAGCATGAAGATAATCTTCTTGATTTAACTATGCATACCTACACACATTACTACGTACACATTACTCAACACACAGGCACAGCTAATGTGGAATATAATCACTTTCACAGAAAAGTCAGTTTGAAAACACTTTTAATAACTTGTCATTTCAATGGTTCGCGGTGTTCTTTTTATATTTTGTCTTATTTCTCTGTGTTTGACCATTCCTTCAAATTCTTATAAGAGCCCTATAGAAATAAGGATTACCTGCATACTTACTGACATAAATCATTGATCATGGGTTATGGTTGGGTATGGTTATTTGGTGTTTAAAGAGCTCTAACAAAAGATTAAGATACTTGCAAATTCTGACATTCTCACTTGTATGTGTTAGTTGCCTCACAATGCTTTGATAATTACCAGATCACAGTGAAAAGCCTTGGTGAACATGCATCTTCTGTGATTTTTGATGAGACAGCTGTGTTTGTCTCTGATCTGATTTGCTCTTCAATACAAACATCCTGCTGGAAGTAACATTGTTGAATTGCTTTTAAGGGGAAAATTGTCTCATCTAAAGATTGTTAATAGAGGCTCAAATCACAATGAATATATTTGCTAAAAAAAAAAATCTGTGCTTATGTATCGCATTAACCTGCTCTGTCTGAGGCTTCATGAGAGAACTGATTCTCTGAATCCAGGTGGAAAAGAACTACAAACAGAATTATTTTCATCCATCTCACAGCCGCTAGGAAGGTGTCAATGAGTGTGTGCCTGCATACGTTTGTGTCTGTCCATAGGAGCGTGCACAGACACCCATTAAAAGTAGGCTATAAAACAATGTCTGGGTGCTTGTTTGTTCAGACCTTGTTAAGCCAAGACACCATTACCACTTACACGCTTTATCTTGTTTCTAGCTGACACTGAAACATGTAAAGAGCAGCAGGATAATGGCTAATAGCTATGCCAGTGGGCCGGTCACTGAGGGCAAAATACTGTGTATCAATTAACTGGACATTTCTAAAGGCAAAAACATGATCTCTCAAAGTGATTAATATGGATTGTTGAAATTTCTCTTTCCATTGTTTGGAATTAATCTATGGTATCCTTCATACAGCCAGAGTACAAAATGACAAAAGGTGTCTACTTGCAGGTATATTGGTAATACACTGTTGAAATGTAATGAAATGTAATGTAGGCCTAGTTATCTTTGTATACACTTTCCCACAACTCATGTCATGTTTACAGTAAATAAGGACAGACTCACACACAGATATTTGAAATTCAGGAAACACAGGATGCTATCATAGCTCATTATCTGTGTTGCACAATCCACTTTTATTTAACCTCCTCTTCACACAGTTTATTCAACAGACTTTGTATCATCTATTCTTGTTCCGTCCTTCTCGGAAGTGGCAGCTACAGTACTGACCCTTCAGTGACCACTCACAAACTTAGAATTATCTAATTAGCTAGCTCAGAGATGGAGCTGGGCTGTGAAGCATGCTTGGTGAAGTGCCTACACGGGTATTGGAACTTTTTCTTTTTCTTTTCTTTTTTTGATCATCACATTTTTTACATACACAATCATTTAACAGGTTGTGTGGTGAGAGCTAACAGGATATCAGCCTGCTCAGCAAGAGGAAGTCTCATTCGCAAATACTCTCAACTGCTAGTGCAGGCTAGTTAGGTTAGCAAAGTGCAACCGGTCATTTTCTCATAGACTTCCATGAGATCAGACATTAATAGAGTATATTTATTTGTTTGAACAATTCCAGCTTTATAGGATGGTTATACACTGAGTGAAATATGCGGTCATCCAATTCATCCTTTGGTGTCTCTGCAAACTCACAATAGTTGAAAGGAGTATTCTGCAGAGTTGAATGCTGTTTTTTTCCAAACAGTGTAGATGAGGTTAATTGAGTGCAGAATACAGTGACCTGCTCCAAATGCTCCGGAAACATGTGAAATCTTGAATCCCTCTTTTGATTTTATTGATGCAGTAGTGAACAGTGTAAAAATCAAGGGGAAGAGTTAACGAGAGTTTTTGGATGGCGGAACAATAGTGTATAATATCTATTAAAATGTAAGCATTTATTTTTTACCCCTCACTAAATATTCTAAAGTTTGTTTTGTTTTTTTGGTTAAAGCAGAGGGTCCCTTGAGACGATGACACGATCACAGAGGGATCTAATGATTCTCTTCACAGTTAAGGGCAAGTGTAGAAAGTTACATATTGATTTATATGCCAAAGACAATTGCTACCTGCGTCTGAGGTTTGCTGGATGATATTTTCAAATTCAAATCAAATTTATTTATTTCAAGAGCCCAAAATCACAAACATTGTTTGCCTCGGAGGGCTTTACAATCTGCACAGTTGTGACACCCTCTGTCCTTAGACCCTCGAACCGAGTCAGGAAAAACTTCAAAAAACCCTTTATGGGAAAAAGAAGAAACCTGAGGAAGAGCCACAGATGAGGGATCCCTCTCCCTGGGACGGACAGACGTGCAATAGATGCCACATGTACAGAGAACATCATCAATCATATTATGGAATTATACATGAGTCGTAATAAGCTGTAGCTATACTGAGTTCATTGGTTTAGTCCATGTGTGAAGGTATCACAGGTAATGGAAATGAGTCTGTGAGTCCAGGTGCATCTCTAGATGTCCTCATATGGAGCTCTGGGCCACTCGACCTTCTCTCCACAACACAGACACAGATCATGTCCCCACCAGGCCAGTGAACCTCAGACAGATGGACCACAACCAGAATCAGTGAGGAACCTGCAAGACTGGAGAGAACAAAGAGGACCGGGGCTCCGGCAGTAACATGCACTTTACACTTTACAGGACATAAGAGTATTCACATTAACCGCTTTGACACACTTTAACCAATTTAACTACTTTAACCAGTTTAGCCACTTTAACCAGTTTCTAAAAGTGACTCCAGTTTGCACTACTACCATAATATGAGTAAAGGAAGCAGAGGAAGAGGAAGCAGAGAAAGAGGAAGCAGAGACAGAGGAAGAGAGAGAATTTTCAGACCCTGTGTGGAACCATATGCTGCTGTAGAATCACATCAAATCACCACAGTGTTCAGTCTTGTTCCTCTATGACCTGATCGTTACATTAACACATTGTTCCATTATCATTAAGGTAATTGCAGCAACAATTATCACTATAAAGTTTTACACCAACGTATCTTGTGTTATTGAAGAAACTATGGCCTTAAGAATGGAGTGAAACAAGACACGGTGACTCATGTTCTTTAGGGATTTAATTGGTGATTCATTTAGATCATAGCTCATTCAAATGGTTATTGTTCTCATGTTCTTTGAGAGTTTGCCTCATTGTTTATTCTCTCCCTTGAATCTGCCCCCTGTTCGCAAGCAGAATGAGGAACAGTGTGGAAACTTGTGCTTGGTGCCATTATATCAGTCTCTGGTGTACAGTTCGTACGCCACATGCCTTCACCTTGTACACAAATGCAGTGTGGGTGTTGATGGATTTGACATTTGGAAGCATCAGTGAGTTTCTGTTGGCATGGCCGCAGTGATACTGAGGAACACGTCTTTCTGTCTCTGCGGGGGGTGGAAGCACCGGGGAGCGGCAACACTACTGATTATACATAATGTTGCCTCAAAGACTATGAAAAAAGACATCAGAAGACAGAGCAGAGAAATCAATGGCTCAGGCTTCCACAGCAACTTGTTCTCCATTGCAGCCAAATAAAGGTGGGGTGAGTGGAGTCAGGGATGGGAGCGCAGGATGATTAAAAATAAGAGGTTAGTGGCACACTGTGAACTCTGTGATGGGAAAATTAACACTGTGAACTGTACATGCTTCACTTAACAAAGTGGACCTGCTTAACTGAAACTTCTGAGCCTCTGAGCACCTTCATTTTCATTGTCCTTGGTAAAAAATGAGACCCATTTAAATTTAATTGTCATTATTTTGCCTGATAGATGTATAAGTCTCTGCCTTGCATTTGCCTTTGCAGTTGTGTGCATGTGTCTATTAAATCAATTTAAAACTGTTAAAATGGACTCAAAGTAGCAAGTAGACAAACTGAGTATTACCACATGATGTCAACTAAATAAATAAATATAACCTCACTGAAGATGGCTCCATGTTACTTATACGTTTAGATTTTTGTAAGCTGTGTGCTCAGACAGTGTGTCTGGGTCCACAGCATTCATCTCTCCCCTTACTACACCAAACACCTGCATGTGACTGGAGGGAGTTGCATCACAACCTCTTCCGCCTCCATGAGGTCCACTGCTGGACTCTAATGTTGTGATGCAGCACCGGTGCGAGGCACTGTGCTGGTGCCACACTGTTCTTTGCTGTGGTGTGCTGCAGTGGTTGTATCTGGTCTGATGAGGCCAGCAGACTGAACAAGCTGATGAGGAAAGCCAGCTTTTTGGTCTGGTTGGAACTTGGCAGTCTGGAGTCAGTCGAACCTTGAACATAAATTCTCTGAGGAAATTATTTGGGAGCCCTAATATAATATTCTTGCTTTTTGAAATGTCAGAAATAAAATTGTGGCGTGTTTGTCTATTTCTGTTAAAATCATCCAGGTAGCCTTCCATATCACACCCCTCAGTACAAACATTGAATGGTTCAGTCTGACCTAGCTGCAGTCAGAAGTGTGGAAACTTGCAGACAGTCTGCCTGTGCGTGTAGAGCACCTGCCCAGCACTGTGTGCACTGAATGTCAGACCCAAACCTGCAGGACAGAAACAGAAAGACTGGCACAAACAGGCTGAAAGGGATAATTGAGTGCAACAATGTGCTGCCAAATTTCTGTTTAGAAATCAGTGTACAGGCTATTACAGTTAACAGAGAAAGCTGGGGAAAGCTTTATTTCTAAAGTAAGTTATAGTCCCTTTACACACTGGCAACAAAAATGCTCTAAACTCTAGCTCTGAGCTTTAAAATGCTTAACAACACTTAATATATGTAAATTGTTGTTGACTGTATTAAGACAGCACAGTCTGCTTCACACCTTTCTTTTTCAGGTTATAAGATTGTACAGTGGATATAAAAAGTCTATACACCCCTGTTCAAATGCCAGGTTTTTGTGATGTAAAAAAATGACACCAAGATAAATAATTTCACAACGTTTTTTCCACCTTTAATGTGACCTATAACCTGTACAATGCAATTGAAAAACAAACTGAAATCTTTTAGGGAGGTAAAGTAAAAATAAACAACTGAGATAATGAGGTTGCACAAGTGTGCACACCCTCTTATAACTGGGGGTATGGCTGTGTTTGGATTTAACCAATTACATTCAAACTCATGTTAAATGGGACAGTCAGCACACACCTGTCACCATTTAAAGTGCCTCTGATTAACCCCAAATAAAGTTTCAGCTGTTCTAGTAGGCTTTTCTTCACATTTTTGTAGCCACATCTTCCAGCACAAGCCATGGTCCTGCAGAGAGCTTCCAAAGCATCAGAGGGATCTCATTGTTCAAAGATATCAGTCAGGAGAAGGGTACAAAAGAATTTCCAAGGAATTAAATATACCATGGAACACAGTGAAGACAGTCATCATCAAGTGGAGAAAATATGGCACAACAGTGACATTACCAAAGAACAGGACGTCCAGTCCAAAATTGATGATAAAACGAGGAGAAAACTGGTCAGGGAGGCTGCCAAGAGGCCGACAGCAACATTGAAGGAGTTGCAGGAATTTCTGGCAAGTACTGGCTGTGTAGCAGTACATGTGACAACAATCTCCAGTCTTCTTCATATGTCTGGGCTATGGGGAAGGGTGGCAAGATGGAAGCCTTATCTCTCAAAAAAAAAACATCCAAGCCCTGGCTTCATTTTGCAAAAAGACATTTGAAATCTCCCAAACGCATGTGGGAAAATGTGTTGTGGTCCGATGAAACCAAGGTTGAACTTTTTGGCCATAATTCCAAAAAGTATATTTGGCACAAAAACCAACACTGCTCATCACCAAAAGAACACCAAACCTTACAGTGAAGCATGGTGGTGGCAGCATCATGCTTTGGGGCTGTTTTTCTTCAGCTGGAACTGGGGCCTTTAGTCAGGGTGGAGGGAATTGTGAACAGTTCTAAATACCAGTCAGTGTTGGCACAAAACCTTCTGACTTCTGTTAGAAAACTGAAGATGAAGAGGAACTTCATCTTTCAGCACGACAATGACCCAAAGCACACATCCAAATCAACTAAAGAATGGCTTCACCAGAATTAGATTGAGGTTAAGGTAGGAGGTTGAGGTAAGATAGCCTTGCTGGATGGCATTAACTCGGCCTCCAGCACCACTGTAAGGAACCTCTGGTGTTTTATTTGATGAGGATATGTCCTTCGACACCCATATTAAGCATATTTCAAGGTCTGCCTTCTACCACCTGCGCAACATCGCAAAAATTCGTCAGCACTTTTTGTCCCAAAGCGATGCTGAAAAATTAGTCCATGCATTTGTCTCTTCCAGGCTGGATTACTGTAATTCACTTTTATCAGGCTGCCCGAACAAGTCGTTAAAGACTTACAAAAGACAAGAAAAGACAGCTGGTCCAGAATGCGCTGCTCGGGTGCTGACTAGAACCAGGAAAAGAGACCATATTACTCCAGTATTGGCTTCTCTGCATTGGCTCCCTGTAAAATTTAGAGTGGATTTTAAAATCCTACTCCTCACATATAAGGCTCTACATGGTCTGGCACCATCATATCTTAATGAATTGATAACTCCTTATCATCCGAACTAGAGTGCTGCGCTCCCAAAACGCAGGCTTACTTGTAGTTCCCAGGGTTTCCAGAAGTAGTCTAGGGGGCAGAGCCTTCAGCTATCAGGCCCCTGTTCTCTGGAACCAGCTCCCAGTCTGGGTCCGAGAGGCAGACACAGTGTCAGTGTTTAAGAATAGACTTAAAACCTTCCTTTTTGATAAAGCTTATAGTTAGGGTGGGCACAGGCTCGCCCTTAGTTATGCTGCTATAGGCTTAGACTGCCTGGGGGGCTCCCATGATGCATCGGGCACCTCTCCCTCTTCTTCTGTCTCTGCTTCCTCTTTCTCTGCTTCCTCTTTCCTCTGCTTCCTCTACTCTTATTATGGTAGTAGTGCAAACTGGAGTCACCTTATAAACTGGTAAAAGTGGCTAAAGTGGTTAAGTAGTTAAAGTAGTTAAAGTGGTTAAATTGGTTAAATTGGTTAAAGTACAGCGGTTAATGTGAATACTCTTATGTCCTGCAAAGTGCATGTTACTGCCGGAGCCCCGGTCCTCTTTGTTCTCTCCAGTCTTGCAGGTTCCTCACTGATTCTGGTTGTGGTCCATCTGTCTGAAGTTCACTGGCCTGGTGGGGGCATGATCTGTGTCTGTGTTGTGGAGAGAAGGTCGAGTGGCTCAGAGCTCCATATGAGGACATCTAGAGATGCACCTGGACTCACAGACTCATTTCCATTACCTGTGATATCTTCATACATGGACTAAACCAATGAACTCAGTATAGCTACAGTTTATTACGACCCATGTTTAACTCCATATATGACTGATGATGATGTTCTCTGTACATGTGGCATCTATTGCACGTCTGTCCGTCCCAGGGAGAGGGATCCCTCATCTGTGGCTCTTCCTCAGGTTTCTTCCTTTTTCCCATAAAGGGTTTTTTGAAGTTTTTCCTGACTCTCGGTTCGAGGGTCTAAGGACAGAGGGTGTCACAACTGTACAGATTGTAAAGCCCTCCGAGGCAAACAATGTTTGTGATTTTGGGCTCTAAATAAATAAATTTAAAATTTGAATTTGAGGTTTTGGAACCAGAGTCCAGACCTGAATCTGATCGAACATCTGTGGGGTGATCTGAAGAGGGCTGTGCATAGGAGATGCCCTCGCAATCTGTCAGATTTGGAGCAGTTTTGCAAAGAAGAGTGGGCAAATATTGCCACATCAAGATGTGCCACGCTGATAGACTCTTACCCAAAAAGACTGAGTGCTGTAATTAAAGCCAAAGGTGCTGCAACAAAGTATTAGTTTAAGGGTGTGCATATTTATGCAACCAGGTTATTTTAAGTTTTTATTTTTTATTTTTCCCCTGTAAAGGTTTCAGTTTGTTTTTCAATTGCATTGCGTTGTACAGGTTATGGGTCACATTAAAGGTGGAAAAAGTTGTGAAATTATTTATCTTGGTGTCATTTTTTTACATCACAAAAACCTGGCATTTGAACAGGGGTTGTGTAGACTTTTTATATCCACTGTATATCATATATGATGTCTCATGTAGACAGTCTTGAGTGGTTTCCATACTTTTTAAATATTTTAGATGCTGCAGATAGTTATAAATGGTCTGTTAACTTTCTCTTGATTCATCTTGATGTATGTAAGCAAAAACAGCCATACTGCGCAGTGTGCAACTCAAAAAAGCAGTTGGCAGAGCAGACATCACACCAATGATGTTGATATTCTTAGAACGGTGCTTAAAAAAGACCCATACTAACTTAAAGGGGTTTATTTCCTTCTTTGCCCAGTAAATTTAGATGATTTTTCACACAGAGTTTGAAATTTTGCTTCATAGTGGCACTAGAGTCAGCGTCAGTAGAATACTAAAATCATTAGGATTCATTCTTCGGGGACTATAGATATTCAGGGCGAGTTGCCTGGGTATCAATCAATAGTTCTCGATCTTGGAACACAAGACAAGTGAATGTCCAAAAAAGAAAGAACAAAGTGACAAGACCACTCATAGTTGGTCCACATGTGCACAAGAGCTGTCAGTGAGAATGCAGTGTCTGACCTACTGTGAAGGTGTTCAACACAAATTTGAAATATTGATAGGAGAGAAAGCCTGAGTGTGCAGCTAAAAGGAGACAAATCATTATGAAGGACGCTCTCTCACCACGCAACTGCTGAAATGCACACCCACACACTTTCCACTCCATTCCAATTCATCAACCAAGTCCACTCATTTATGGTCAGCAATGGGAATAAAGGAGCTTAACAATCAAATAAAATCATAAGTCATCTTCTCCCACACTGCTGTATAATACACATTTTCTACAGCTACTTACAAGAGGTGCTGTAAAGATCTGTTATGTATTCTAGTGTCTTTGTAATGGATAATGGAGAATCAGCATGCTAGGACTCACTAGGACTATATTTACTACATGAGTTGGAGTACAGAGTCACTTTAAGCCTGGAAAGGGTTGTTTTGCCACAAAATGAGAACAACTTCAGCAGCTTTCATGATCATTCAAACATTTGTTCATTTTTAAGTACTTGATCTTATTCCATAATAAACTACACAATTGTGCATACACAGGGATGTATGCAAATGAACAAAGCAGCAAAACTGTAGTTTAATTTAAACACAACTGTTTAATTTACTGCTCATAGCTCCCTGCTCATTATTGTTTTAAGTAGAGCTTATAGTTACTTTATACACTTGAAGTACTGAAGAACAAAAGACTAATTGTCAGCAGTGACCGAACTGGCATGCTGAAACATACTGGCACTTTTATGTTAGTCTGCTTTGGTGAAGGATTTTTATTTTCATTCTGAAGGCTGGCTTTGACTTCTCCTTTCCAGTGGGCTTATTTTCTACATAAGAGTTCCTGTCTTTAGTGAGAGTGCTTTTTCCTAGGCAAACTAAACAAAAGGATGTCAGTGTCCATCTCTGTGAACAAAGGCATATATGAAAGTAAATGTCTCTCAGACAATACGAAAAAAAAACTTCAGAAAGAGAGTGAAAGAAAAATATGACTAAAACTCTTGTCTTTCTAGTAGAAATGACAAGATGTGTCATTGGAGACATATAAAATCACTTAGCAGTGCTGTAGTTAACACACAGACACACACACAGAAAGAAAACACCTACAACTAAATCCCAAACCAACCTAGTCAAAGCATTTTTATGATTTCTCTCTCCATATTTGATGCCTGGTGAGGAAAGTGGAGAAAGTTCTTCTTGATTAAGTGCATCTTATTTAACTGTCATTTCTTTTTTTCTCTTGTAACAAACCACATAGTGTTTCATGGCATCACAGCAATGCTTGTGCCAGCTGTAAAACATACTAAACCTTAGTCAATCAAATGGCCCTAACAACTGTTACCAACACCCACACATTCTGTTACTCACTGCCACCCACCACGTCTGACTAATAGAGACTTCTTAGCCTCTCTCGTCTGATCCCTGCACCATATTGGTCATTCAGATGATTGGGGATTGTGTGTGTTTGGGGGGATGTCTGTACCTGTAGGCAGGGGTGCTGCCAGAGATTTTGGACCCATTGAAAGAATATGATTTCGGGCCCCCATGGATTACCCATATAGACTGTATTACTGTGACAAACCACACCTGTAAAATCTGTACTAATATTGATAGTAAATGCATCTTTATGGCTGTAATCAGTGTTGTAGTCTGATGTTAATCATCTCATACACAGTGTACCAACAGTGGGCACTGGTGTTTTACATTGTTAACAATTAAATTTAATGAGAAAAAAGATCCATCACTGATATTATAACCAAAAAATGCTGCAACTACGAGCACTATCCTTCACCTCTTTTTCTATTTCCTCTCTTCATTAATTGAGGAAGGTCCTGGATCTAGAGTGTACATACATATAATATATAGTATATTCTATAATAATATCAACATTATAATTACTGCATACAAACATATTCTGATGACTGAGTAAGAAGACTGAGCAGGTCTGCACATACCACTTATGCATACTAACTATATGGTACACTGTAATATAACTATAAAGTAATATATATGATATCATAGGAACTACTTGGTGTAATTTGATGCCAATATCATTCTGATTACTTGGCTGGATGTAAGCTACTAAAATTTGAACAGAAAAAACAGAAAACATGGGGTTTAAATGAAATATGAATACATTATTGTTTAATGAAATATATTATCATTATTATTTTGTGACAATAGGTGGTTATTTATTTGAACCTTCTTGGGGATTTGTAGCATTTATTTAAGGGAAATCAAACCCCCCAGTGATATTATTGTACTGTAGCTAGCTTGCGGCTGGCTTCAACATTAAGGCAGGATATTACAAACACACTGCTAACATGGCTGTGGAGGTTTTCATGGGCACTATATGGCTCCTCATCTTTCTTATGTTTAGGACTCAGGATGGTCTTATGCCTCCTGAGTGTCTTTCCTCTCTTCAGATCTGCTACAGCACAAAGAGTGTGCAACACTAGTGTTAGCTCTATGATACGACTTCATATTTATTCATATTTTTATACAGAATTTAGATGGTGTTATGAATGTTGATGGAGCAGTTATAATGTTAGCCTCACTCTGACTGATCAGAACTCCATTCAGAAACTAAGCATTTTAAAAGTTGGTAGTTGTTTTTGTTTTTGTCATGTAAATCCTGTGCATGAACATGTAACTTGTCAAGGTTGTTGTCCTTGTTTTTACCTGTGTGTCTATTTCACCTCGACAAAGACAACACATCTATTTATAATATTCATCTAGTTCACTCAGCATCAGTGGTTTCATCCAGCTAATGGAGCTTTACTGACCCTGCTGAGTCTGTCAGTGAAAGACAGACAGACAGCGATTGATGAAGCTGGCTAACAGGTTAATAACATTTTTTTATTCAACTTTATTGAAAAGCAAGCTGTCAGCATGATGCCTGTCAGTCATGTTCAGCCATTTGTGTGTCACGTCAGTGTTTTGGTGGATGCTGACTCGCGCTTATAGAATGGGATCAACAGGAAGCTGACTGCAGGTGACTTAATGGACACAGGTGTCATTGTTAAAAAGCATTTTCTGAATGTTGCATACAGAACCTTTAAGTACCTTGAAGCCTTAAACATTAGCATACATAAACCCTTTCCCATACTCTGCATATTTTCAGAATTTTCTCTTATGTGAACCTAAACTTTTATCTCAGCTTTAAAGAAAAAAACACCTTCACACCTTCACTACGAATCTGAATCAGCTTAGAATTTGGCTCTCTAATCAAGTATGGAAGTGTCTCTGTCTGCGCAGCAGTTCTCTGATTGACACCTATTAAAATGTGTTTCTCATTCATAGGCCATATCCGAAAAGAGGCACCCCCTCATTTTTTTTTGTTCCATTCTGCACACTCCCACTGAAGATGAATTAATCAGGAAACAATCATGACGACTATCTACTATCTGCCGTTTTTTTCCTGAACAGTAGGCAGGGCATATCCTAAACCTCTCCACACACTGCATCCCTAATCAGCCTTGTTAAGTGTACTGCAGGAAAGGAGAGAAAAAAGCAGAGGAAGAGAGATACAAAGATAAAAACCTCTTTTTATTAAGTTCTGTATGGAGGAATAGTGGAAAGGCATTCAGTCATTTCCATTTGGAAGTGTACTCTGCCTTAATTCCACGACTACCAACCACGTCAGACTCATTTTCCAGGTGCAAAAGCATGAATGGAATTTACAGGAGCCAGAGAAATGATGTTTTCAGCCAGTGAACCTCTGTAGCAGTTTTTTAGAAGGATACATCTGTTTATTTTTTCGTCTATAAGCTCAAGGTTTGGTGTGCCACAGTGTCAATATATAATATGTGGTCAGTATGTTAATAGTTGTCATTTAATCATCAAACTATCATCTAGAGGGAATATTAATGATTTGATAATGATTTTTTCTGGTACTGGTACATACTGCCGCCAGGAAATAGCCATGTGCTCGCCACTCTCAAGTCTGACACTGACACAGTCATATTGCACTGATTATCTTTATTTTCATTTAATATTGTTCACGCTACTCTCTATTTTATTATTTTCTATTTCATATTTATGATTTATATTACTTGCTCTCACCCTTATATTTTTATTCTTACTTTCTTTATATTTCTTGCACCAACAGCTTTAAGCAGTGCAGGTGATGACTTACCATCTAGTACGACAGACCCGTATCCTCTACCTCTCCACTCGGCTGCTCATGCATCACTGTACATACATGCTTAGCTACAGGTCCACTGAAGAATACCAAGAAGATCAGCTGGGAGCTTCAGGGCTCACTAGATTTATTTGTGTACCAGAACCAAACAGTATACTCGATGCTTGTTAGCCTGATGGTCTGTGGATACTATTCCTGCTGCCTGCAGACTTTGGGAAGACTCACTGCTGCGGTTTGATAAATAGTCAGACAACATTTAGTACTGTTAATAACTGTGTTTGTTTAAATACTTTTATCTTCTCCAGGGCATTGCTTATTGCTGCTACTGTCAAGATGCAATATTTCAACAGTTTTAATAAATAATAAATCCACAAGAAGCTTCAACACTTAGTTGAAGCAGCTTGATCTTTGTTTACAAGCCAGTCTTCTCTGCTCTTGGTTGGTTTTGTCTTGTTTGCTTATGTAGTTATACAGAGGCATTGCTTATAAGTAGAGACAGTTTCATAGCAGTTAAAAACTCTATAGAGTGCTTTTAAGTAAAATATCTCTTCATTCCATATGGCCTAATGTTTGGAGAGGATAATGAAAACTATTGCTTTACTTTCGCTCAGTGTTAGTGTGCAATGTGTGCAACACCATATACTTGAAAGCTCAAGACACTAGAGAGCTCAAGACACTATATTTAGAGGTCCAGGCACAGTTATACCAACATAACACTCACATCTTCCAGCACTTCCCACAACCACTTTGCAACACTTAGTAGCTGTCATTCAAGTTACTGTATGTTCAAAAGGTTGAACATTAATGCTCATTTGAAAGAGCATAGTAGCAAGTAAGTTCTGAATGCTATGTATTATAATGTTTTCCTGATAAATTTTCTAATGTTCTGGGACAGAGAATAACAACATATTTGTTTAGTTTCCATAGCCACTATGTCTGTTTGAATGAATCGAACTGTTGTGCCCCCAAATCTGCTTGAAGTAGGTTAAATTGAAATTGTAACAACTCTCAAAAGTTTGTATGGAATCTAACAATGTTTTCACTGTGAATAAACTAAAATTGAAACATCCACAGAAGCTTTTTCTTCAGCATATTCCTCTGTGTGTTCCAGACACTCGCCAACATTTATGCTGTTTACAAGCAGCATAAGGAGCTGGAGGGGGGAAAAAACATCCTTTAAAAGTCTTCCTTTTAGTAGGCCAATGGTGCATAATATTGTCATGCACAGTAAATTGATTCAGATGTTTTCCCACCAATGTAACATGAAGATGACATAATATGATGATGATGTCCTGACAGTGTGCATTTGGCACCAATTAAAGATGAAGGATGGTTCTTCAAAGTAAACATAATAGCATCACAATCAAGACTGTGGTTCTGTGGTTCTGTGGAGGAAGACATTATTAAAAAAAAAACGATATTATGAGGATAAATTGAGAATATTTCCAAAGCAAATTCTTAGTATTGTCTTTTCACATAAAACTCCATCTTTGGCTTGTTTCTGTAAAATTCCAGCTTTATTTACATATTATAATATTAATAAAACCTTTCCCTTATTACAATTAAATTCTCTGTGTCATCTGTGCCAGGGAAGTTTGTGATTATGTTGTTTATTGTTTATTTGGATTCACAGTAGTTGTTGCCATGGAAACAGCTTGGATAAAACATCACTTGCATCTAGCAGTATAATTACATTAAAACCCACATATATAATACATTTAAACAGAACATTGTGTCTACAGGAAAAAAACAAAACAAAACAATGACTTTTACAGTTACTTAAAATTTAAATCAATTAAAATTTCTGTGTTCATTCATGTAAATCATCATTTGTGATTGGTAAATAATTCTCAATATTTTATGCAATAATTTAACTGTGCTGCCATAACATTTGAACAAAATGAAAAGTGGTGTGTTATTGCTGCAGTCAGTCATCGACTGAAGCCAAGTAAGAAAACACTAATGAGAAAGTCTGCAAGTCTGAGTGGTGCTTTCAAGAGAGAAAAGCTCTGTCTGATAGACAAAATCCTTTGTGGATTAAGTTTTTCCCAAGAGAATTTATCTATGTCTACACTGCTTCTGCTACCATGCAGTACTCCATGTCTTCTTTAAGTTGTCAGCCTCAGATTCAGTTTGTTTAAAGGTTGACAATAGTCTGAAGATGACAATGTTTCTGAAGACTCTGTGGTAGTGTCTGAAGATGAGCTGGCCATCAGAGAGAGAGCTCTCTGGGAGTAGCTGCCACACAAACACACACACACACACACACAGAGCTGTCATCTTTCACATTAGCAGATATGATCCCTCCACTAACCAGTCACACCTCACTGATCTGGTGGACAGCTGGTATTGGCTCACTGTCCTTTCCGTCACACTTGACCACTTTTGTCATCAACAGTCATCAGCCAAAACTCTGTGACAGTGTTCTGTCAAGTGTGTGTGTGTACAGGCGAGTGACGCTCCTGGTTTTCTCCTTTTGAACAGTCAGTCCATTTTTTTAAGGCGTCATCTATGACTGTGGCACATCCTGACCTCATGTTCCTTCCCCTTTATATATTTTTATTCCTCCACGTGAGAGTCATACTGTAGTGCAGTCTCCCCATTGGAGAGATGATCTGGAGTTGGAAAAGGCCGCAGTGTGCATGAAAATCCTGAGAAGGCCCTTTAAAGATCACCTATTTGAAGATCACTGGCCTGCCTTTGTATAGATTTAGACATATTCAGATGTACTGACCTACTGTACCCTGTTTCTTCTGATTAGAGCTCACAACTTCAGCCATGTGAAAAATAACTCATCACATCATTTCATCATTGAATCAATGTCATTACACATCTTAGGCACTGCACCAAAGCTGTATGAACTTTAAAACAATGTACCTGCCACAGCTGGCTGGAATCACTGAAGATACATTTTGATGAGTAGCCAAATGTAACAAACGTTGTCATCTATGCTATCTTGCTCTCTCTCTCACACTTTTTCCCTGCCAAAGGACGGCATCCCAGAAAACAAAGGACGTATTTCTTTCTCATTTGTGTCTGTTCACGAGTTTGCTAGCTGCCATGATTCACTGCAGAGAGCTGCTGAGCTCTCTCGGTAAGTCAACCTTTATCAACTAGCCGGCCAAAAGTTGGTTTAAACGGATCACTGTAAGTACTTGTAAAACTGATGTTAGGAACCAATGGTCTAGGGGATAGGCTTTTAATTATTACTGTATTGACTAGAATAAGTTTTGTCTTTACGTTTTTTGGGCATTATCTATAGTAACGATAATGCTTAAAGATGATCTCTGGAGTGGATCTGAATTTTAAGATCAGTCTGTTGATCTGTATCTTCATTCAGCTCCTTCCTGTGGCTTTGATTCTCTTAGTATGGAAAAGTAGTTGCTTTCCTGGTCCATCTGAGTTGTTCAAGGACTCTCTGAAACACAGGCACAGCAGCACAAGCAAAACAGGTGTCCTTGCTGCAAACAAAGTGTCATTAACTTCTGGGATTTCTGAGAGCAAATATACTCAGTCAGTCTCCTCAGCAAGCCGGTTGAGTACAGCTGCACACACTGAGCTGCTGCAAACACCTTGCTTGCCTCAAGTGCACGTTGATTATTATGTGAATGTAAAATATGTACAGTGTTGATGTTTGGCATCTAGGCTCTGACCTCCTCACTCCCCACAAGGAAACACCAAGCTCACCACAGCAGGGGGTGCAGAGTGATGTGTGATCAGCCACAGTACCAAATCACAGCGTAGCGTTCGGGTGATCTTTGTGGCAACAGGCACAGTAACAAGAGTGAGCAGTGAATGAGTGACCTAATAATAGAAGTCAGTGTATGCTGCAGTGACAGTGATGATCATGTTTTTGACATTGTATTAGGAAGGTGCAGGTGTCAGTTCAAGCATATTCATCCAGAAAAAGATTGTTGAGACGATTGCAGCTTGCCAGCTGGGCCAGTTCATAATGCTAAGTAGTGATAGAAACCTGCTCATCAGTGCAGCAGTGAAGATCCAGAAGGAAGGAAAGTAAACAAAATGTACTTGCTTTTTTTTAAAGCAGAAGTACGAAACTTATTTCAAAATGACTTTTAGTCATATTCACTAAAACTGTCTCTCTGTCCTGACAGTAGAACATGAGACAGATAATCTGTGATAAAATCAGACTCCTCTGGCTCCACCTGCTGCCTCTAAGATCATTGGACAAGAATCTACCACCTGAATCAGACCAGAATATCTGACGGAGCTTAAATTACTGCTCTGCTCTGCTCTGCATGAGCAAAATTGGAGACATAAGGGGGGATAAACAAATGAACGACCAAGAAATGGGATCAGCAGTTTACATGAAAGGTAAGTAAACAGAAGAAAAGCAATAAAGGAAAATTAGTTAAAAAGAAATAATTAGACTGAGAAGGAGCATTAGACCAAGTTGGCGCTCATGGTAGTGAGAGGAGTAGGGAATGTATACTTACTGACTGATGCTTAAAGCCGTTAGTAACATGGATGATGAATGGGAATTGCTACATTACTGGATGATGCTGAGAGGAAACCTTAGCAGTCAAGAATCCCAGAGCAGCATGTCAGGAACGTTAGCCCAGTGAGGAGCCACTAATGATTTAATTGACAGGTTGAGAGAAGATGCTGATGGCTGTGGTGAAGGTACTGTATTGGCATGCCAGGAGGAGATTAGTGGGCAGCTGGAGACAGTTGTGGAGACACTAAGCATATCAGCAGGCTCAGAGAGAATCAGTGAAAACCAGAATAAACTGAATCTACATCCCATTTACAGGAAAGATTTTAGTCCAAATTGGTGAAGTTGGACAAAAAGACAAATTGAACACGGACTAAAAAGGCTTGGTGAAGGTGAGATTATTAAGCAGCACACTTCACCTGAAGTACTGAAGCAGACAAGAACTAACACTTAGCTCCTTAAGGCAAGTCCTTAGAACTCTATAGAGAAAAACGCTGCAAAACTATATAGTTCATGTGTCAAAGGAAACCACTGTTCAGTTTCTAATCCACACTATGAGCTCAGACAGAAGGTTCTATCTGTCTGAGTGAGTCATGGTGGGGCTGAAATATAACCCTGAACTCATACAGACCCAACCAGTGTTGATGGGTTTCCAAGGTGACGGTGTAGGTGCACATATAAAGGCTATATCTTCTGTAAATATCTGTACAGGATGGTGTTTTACTCAAGAAAATAAGTGCTACCTAAGGTGTGGAACTAGCGGGGAGAACACTGAAATTTGAAACCCCCCTGAAAAAGGGGGGGAGTGGCCATGGTTCAAGAAGAGGACAGCAGTGAAGATGAGCATGTTAGTACACAGAAAAATACGAGCCACACAGCTAAGCCTGTGCTGTGCGTACAGCCAAGTGCTGAGATTGAAAAAAATCCAAAAAAGCCAGAGGAAAGATATACACACTATTACAAATGTAGCAGCAGTGGACAATGGGCCAATCAGCACCTATAAAATGGAGGTTGAAAAATGGTACATTGAAAAATTCTGCTGTGCAACACAGTGAAGCCAAGTTAACAGGATGCAAAAGCCTTGTCCAGTGAAACCATGGAGGTGTTCTGCCTACAGTATTATGGGATATTGGATCCACAGTGTTTATTGTAAATATGAATTGGAAAAAGACACTTACCAGTTGCTGAATGTTTCACACATGTAGACCAAAACACTGTACAATGATTCAACCTCACAGACAGCTTAAACAGGAGAGAGGGACAAAGATCTCTCTGAGCAAAAGTTAAATAAGATTATAAGAAATCACCAGTCATTGGTTAAATTGGGAAATAGGAAGCTTGGCATCAAAATGAATGTCTGTAACAATCTGGAATTAACAGGCCTGTTGCTTTAACAAAACTACTCCTAAACCTTCAGAACAGAAACAGGAGGTTCATCAAAGGTTAGCACTACTGAAACATCAGCTGAACATACTGTGGACTGACAGCAGCTGATTCAGTCCAAACACTGAGCAGACTGCAGAGGGTTCCAAACAAACAGGTTCAAAAATATGGGGAAATGTTTCAACAGTATTCATGCAACACTGTGGGGACATTTACTAAATGGAAGGTTTAATCATTTTATTCTTCTCCTTCTGGGGCCAAAACTATCCATCCATCCATCCATCCATTTTCTAAACCCGCTTATCCTGAGCACACATAATGCACAGGGTCGCAGGGGTGCTGGAGCCTGTCCCATCCCAGCTATCTTTGGGCGAGAGAGGCAGGGGTACATCCTGGACTGGACGCCAGTCAGTCGCAGGGCTGGGCCAAAACTATTTCAAATGTAAACAATACATTTGGTGTCTGAATTATTAAAGGAAACTAGAAAAACATCAAAATAACAGGCAATTACAAACTTTTTTGAACAGCAGTGTCTATTGGATCTTTCCACTCCTACTGCTAATAAGATACCTTATGAGCGCTGGTTGGGAGCAGTGAATTGTTAGTACCTATATGATGATCACCCACTTACCAAACCAATTATAGGGTTCAGTGTTATTGAAGAGTTAGCACATACCAACGCCTCCAGACAGAGCAGTAGCAAGCACATTTTCAAAGTCTGGGGTAAGCACTGGATCAGATGTTGGACACAAAAAGGTAAGAGCAGTACATCAGTACAGAGAGTTAGATTGCAAGGCTGGGAAGACAGGATGTCATCATCCAAAAACACAAGATAAGATAAGGTGGTAAAGGTGGTCTGAAGGAAACTAAATAGCAAGAAAAGCACAATACTGGAACCTAATGAAAATATACTATGGCCTGCTGGACTACAGGTAAAGCAGCAGTTAGTGCAGTTATCCACAGATAAGATAACCACCATTTCAGTTGTAGTTGAAGACAACACAGATGATGATATCAGACCACAGAACTGTACTCGATTGTTATATGCTGTAGATGCTGTAAAAAAAAACCCCCACAGTGTCTGAGTGGAAAAATAAAAAAGAGATTTGAACCAAAATGATCACTCTAAGATGTCTCAGCAAAACAAGGTGAGGTAAGAGGTTTTGGGATGTTTGTAACACTGGATTCACTAGATGGATGCCCAATTTGCAGATAGTGATATGTCTTAAGGATGACATCGCAGTTACAAAGATATACACACCACCCCCTTTTGTCTATATCAGGAAGAGAGAAAACACATAGTGTACTTACTCAGCTGAAGATGGATCCTGAAGTGAACCTCTTTCTTTACATCACAGAGAGATAGTAAGGAAAAAGGACTCCTCTAACCAACTCTGTGCAGACTGCCAACACTTAAATAAAACTATACTCCATCATTGACACCCCATGCCAAAAATACAGGAATTTTTTTTAATCTTGGAAGAAACTCAAGGTAGTTCAAGTATAGTTCACCGTGCTTGATCAAGTTAAAGCATACCATCAAAGTTGTCACTGACGAGAGTTGAGCATGAATCACCTTCATCACACACTGAGGATTAAACGAGTGGCTCAGGATCCCCTCTGGACTGTCAAATGGTCTGGCTGCTGTCCAGCAGTATATGGAGGGCTGCCTTAAAGATCTGAGAGAGGAGGTTTGTATGCCCTCCCATGATGACATTTTGTTTAGTGAGGATTAGTAAGTTCAGTGAGGAGGCAGACAGCCTGTGGAATCAAAGTCTAAACACCTAAAGATTGTGATTTCTTTAAAAGAGAAGTTTTTTTACTTTGGTCATCATCTCAGAAGAAGGATCGGATGAACTGAGACTGGTGAGGAAAACATTTTTGAAATAGTAGACCCCTTTACAAAGATTGCACAGGTTTATTCAACACCAAGCAAGTCTGGCAAAATAGCTAAATGCAAGATCTTTGACAAATTCAACATAAGCAGGGCTACAGTGGAATACAGCATTCAATGACAACATCGTATCATCCTCAGTCTGACCCAGCAGAGCTTTGTAACAGAACTCTGTGTTAAAAACTATTGGATGAATTGCCACAAAATGTAATTATATAACATGCAATTGTCTGCACATCAGACTGGTTAGTTATGACTCAGTACATTATTCTGCCAATTTTTGCACCTTTGCACTACAGAGCAAACACTTTAGGATTTAATGTAACTATTTACAATGTGCAGTAGAATTAAAACTGGCAGGGTCAGATGGATGTGGTCATATCAAACTATCACCAATTAAACGTATTATTTATTTCATTATTCTAATGAATTCTTGCGATATGTGGTGCTGTGCTTTGACATCATGCTGCTCTGCACTAATCAGACAGTAACATGATTTCCTGGAGAACCTGTTGCTTGATTTGTTCGGCTATTCGCCAGTTTGATTGGCTCAGTTCTTTCAGAGCAATGCATAAGATGTGACTGACTGAAAGTGAATTTATTGATCATAACATCTTCCAGTCTGCATTTACCTTCACCCAGTCCTACTGCACTTTGTGCTGCTGTACATACATCAACCAAAATAGCAGGTGTGCTTGGAGACACCACCAGACATACCGCTCTGCTTGTTGTTGCAGTTGCATGACAACTGTAGCGAGGAGAACTTAATTATACAAAAAAAATCCTGTTTTACTTGTTTTTAGTTAACCCCTACACATTTACATTCTATGTTCTGTCTAAAGTAAACTACAAAAAAAAAATTGTTGAGCCTGATCAGGCACATATATGCTGGGACAATCTACTTAGAGCAATATAATATGGAAGGTTACAGGTTCATTGGTATATTATAGTTTATTACATACGCTTTCTTAAACAATTTATTATAGTACTTCCATTGTCAAGTCAGTATTATTTATTTGACATTTTTTTAAACAAACACAGTGCTAGTGCATAATCTGTGCCATTAAGCAGCATCTTAATGTTGTAAAGGATCCCTGGAAATACTCAGCTGTGTAAAATAGAATGGAAGGCTTTCTCAGGAATGGTCTGGTTTGTTTATGATTATTATAGCATCTCATGTCCTAAAATAGAATTTCATTGATGCCAACGTGGCACTTGTAACATGTTAAATGTGAGCTGGAACTGCTCCCAGAACACAGCTATACTAACCATATGCAACAGAGAGACATTAATTCACACCCCACAATTACAAGGTTAAACATGGAGTGGGAAAGTCATTTGGAAATATGCATCAATTGATTTTGTCTGCATGCAAGCTAAAGGCACCAGTGTTTTTGTCAGGGCACTTTGCTATTGATTGGAGCAGCCTTGGAGCTCTAACTGAACAGAGAAAGCTTTTCTTCTTGCAGGTACTATTACTCATGCACATTATTTTAAAAGGAAAGCTGATGATTCATTCAGCCTTTCTTCATGAGCCTGTATCAAACAAAAACAGCACACTCAAAACTTTCTCATGAAAGAAAATTATTTATGAGTGACTACGTATAAATGACAGTGAATAAAGCACCCCTAAAAGTCAAGGACTCCCATTCAGGTTGATGATGAGTTGTGTATAGAAAAAGTTAAGTCACACTCTTCATCAGTGTCTCTCAGAACTTTTTTTATTTCCCATGCATAGTTTGGACAAGAGTGTAGTGGAACTGAAGTGAAATAAAAATATGGAAATAAAGGTCTTGACATTCATTGTGATTTCCTCCATTATGTACTGGACACCAGAAGAATCATGTTTGCAACAAAAATATGTTTGCAACAACAAAAAGTTTTATGCAAGGGTTATACCTTTCAGAAAGTCCTTCAGTAGAAGTAGAACAATGATGCATTTTGGACGGGCTAAAGTTCCATAAAACATAAATACTTTACAAAAAAGTCCCTAAAACTAAAACATTCAGCACATTTTTATACATCACAGTGCAATTAAATGGGGGTAAGTTCAAAGGATGATTTTCGCTCAGTTCCTCAATTTGTGACTAGTTGACATGACTGATTTTTTTCTGCTTCTTTCTCCTCTTCTCAGCACAATTGTAAACACTTAGTAGTAAGGTGTGTCTGGTATAGTGCTGCTCCATAGCAGGGCAGAAAATCTACCAGGAATTTTGAATTATGTTTGAAAATCCTTCACTTTTACAGAACATGAATATTTGTGAATATTAAAAGGGCTATGTGGGTTTTATAACGCTTCTACTGAAGAAACAGAGGTCCAGAGCTATCCTTTGTTGGTAGGTTTACAGTTGAGTATTTTGTCAAAGATGTCTCATAGCATCTGATCCATGTGCTCCCCTGCTGACCAGGATAATCCCTTCAATATGGGAGGATTAGCCTTTTACAGCTGCTACCACACCTAATAACATTTAATGACTGGAGGTCTAGTATGTTATGAAGGTCCAAATGCTATTTTAGAGGCTCCTGCACACTGACCAGAGAAAAATCCTACAGGAAATGCTTATTTTTCTTTCATTTGGGGGAAAAAAACAACCAAATTTGTAACAAATTCAGCATCTGGTTGCAATATTGGCTTTTGGCAGTTTCAGTTCCAAATAGAGTCTGAGCCTTAAAAAAATAATATGAGCCTATCATTGGTAAGTTTGGATCAATATTGGCAAAAGTATTTCACAGTTCTAGCTAACACTGTATTGCATCTGCAACAGCAGCATGGGAACATGTGGTGTAAACTGTGTGTGAGAATGTGTGAGAGAGCATTAAAGTGAGGAGAGAGGAAGAGTATGGTCTCTCTCACACACACCATGGGCCACAATAAGTGGTTATTACATATGTGCTTACTCTACTGTGTGAGGTGTTATACTAAGATGTGACTATTCCCTGCTATGCCTTCATTGCCGGACAGAAACACAATCATTAAAAAGAAAAATAACATGTTATGCACCACCAAAGCATTGATGTGTTTTGTATATCCCTCTGATGTCTGAAAAAACAGTTTGCAACAAATAATGTAAAGCTGTGTGTCCCTAAAGGTCATATTTTGCATGGCATGGAGGCTAAGGAGGTAACTAAAGATAGACTTCTGATTGAAAATTTGAATTCTGTTTAGCCTAAATTTTGGGAACCTAAATTATTCTCACCAAACCATAAACACTACGGTATCAGACGTGCTCCTCAACTTCCTGATATGAAAACTGTAGTTCAGAAAGCTGTTCTGATCTAATCATGTTGTTAATCAGCAAGGTACAAGAGGGGATACAAATAAACACAGTGCTGGTTTTCAGACTTCACCATCAATTAAAGACTACATAAACAGAACACCAAATGCTAACATAACAGAGTTCAGTGTGATCCCAGTGATTACTGTGAGAAGATATTACATATCTACACTTAGAAAATACACTTCAACACACCCAGATCCAAACAGTTCCTTCCAACAGTATGAAAAATATACAAATAAAAAATACAAATACTCTCAGACACCAGGTAGGTAGTTTTCTGTTGACATGAAATCAGTGAGGACTAAAAGATAAATATTTCACATTTTTTTCTCCCTTGCATTTTAAAGAGAAAGTAAAAACTTGTGTGTATGAAAGAAAAGAAAAATTGTCCATTTTGAAATATTATCCTTCAGTAATTAGTAACATTGTGATAACGCATATGTCTTTTTAAGCTAAAAACATTTTAGCTTCTCTAGTAAGCAAAAAAGAGCCAGTGTTGAAACCAAAAGCATTATAGAATTATTTTTTCAGACATCATACACTATGCACAGATAATAAAAACATTAACAATGATCAAGTCTTTTCCACACAAGAGTAATGATTCCTCCGTTTAGGTCTGGACCATTAAGAGCTCAGGAAAAGACTGGAGATTCATCATAATCAGCATTATCATTACTATATAATTATCAGTCAGAAATGCCTCCAACAGTCAGAATCCAATTACTTCCATTATAAATTCAGTTCAACAGAGAGACGGAAAAGTGTTTGTTGACATTTTTTTTAACGTCCCATAATGCAACAAAGTGTGAGGCCTGGGAGTGGTAGGCATTAAATTGGGGACTGGTATATGAAGACAGAGGGACGAGGGCACACCAGTGTGTGCAGGTAGCATCAGTCTCAGCTCTTAGTGTACTACAAACTTTGACCCATAGGTGGAGCAATATCAGTTAATGTATGTTAACTGCAAATTCTGCTCTGGAGCAGATGGGCATCAGGCCCCGTCAGGTGAGTAACAGTCATTCATTGTCATTCATGGTTATGCCAAGTGAGTTTTTGAGTGAGTCATTTTGGCATCCATGTGGGAGGACTGGCAGAGGATGAATGACATCTGAGCTTCTTGGAACATAAGGAACGAAAGCCTCCACTGAGAAAGACGAGGGAAGTGTAAGATGAAGAGGAAGAAGAGAATCACACAGCTCACTTGACATGTTCAGCACTGTGGGAAGAGCAGTAGTATTTTTTATGAGCTATGAATGTGGAGAGGCTGCTGAACTTGATGTTGCACAGCCGACAGAAGCGGGAGTTACCGTTCTGGATAGGTGAGATCACTGTAGTTTTGGGGCCAGCAATGGGATGGGGGGCCTCAGTTGGGGCGGCCTTGTCTGGAAGGTGGGATGACCCCACCATCTCCCTCAGGACCTCAGGCACAGGTGACAAAGTCAGAGAGGGAGCCCTTGGAGGAGACACAGACAAAGGTGAGCTGGCCAAAGGTGATCCACCCCCACCTGAAGGGCTGCCATTTACCAGAGGGGAGATGGGAGAAGTTGCACCACTCCTTGGCTGTCCGTTGATGCTGTCTCTGTGCACTCGGGACACCAGTCTGGGCTGGCCGGTCGGGGTGGTGGAGGTGGTTGCTGCAGCTCCATCCCTGGGACTAAGGCTGGGGCTGTGGCTGACTGTACTTGCTGGCTGTGGTAGGGCCTCCTGGGGTGACTGAATGGTTACAACCAGGCCATGGGTGGTCTTGAAGTGCTCCATAAGGTCAGAGGTAATGAACCTGTTAGGGCAGTAAGGGCAGACCATCTGAGGAGAACTGGTGTCTACACCTTTGGCGCCAGCTCCTGGGGTGGCTGCAAGTGTGGTGGCTGTATGGGGAGGAGATGTGGCAGGTAAGGCAGAGGGGTGAGGACTGGATGAGGTGCCTTGAGCCTGGGCAACCCACTCAGCAGGGAGAGCTTTAGCCTCCATAGGGTGCAGAAGATCTGGACGCTCCTGCTGAGGCCTGCTTTTGGGAGAGGTAGAGGCCGATCTCTTGAGCCTGTGAAGCTGCTCCAAGGTGTGGGGCTGGAGGGTGGTGGCAGGGCAATAGTATGTTTTATGAGCTAAGTAGTTCTCAATGCTATTGAAGCTGATACTGCAGGCTGTGCACTTGTGATAGTCAGTAAGAGGCAGGGCAGGGAGAATACTGCTACTGTGCCGTGGAACCTCTCTCAGACGGGGCCTCTTGCTCAAGTCGATTGGACCATCTCCTTCAGGGCTGGAGCTTCCAGCACCACTAGGAGAAACTTCTTGCTTAACTGCTAAGCCCAGAACAGAGGGAGATGGGGCAGAGGCAGCAGCTGTGGCAGCAGCAGCAGCAGCAGCAGCAGCATTAGCATTAAGCTAAGGCTTCAGTTCTCGCCATGTGAATCTCTCGTACATCTTCTTTCTCTTGCGTGTGCGGATGGGCTGGGGAAGGAAGGCTGCTGCGGTGGTTGCCTTAGTCATGTGTACCGCTCGCTGGTTGGATGGGTCATGGCGTGACGCGCAGTAAAAACGTTTGTGCACAGTATAGTTGTCATGACGGCTGAAGCGAATGTTGCAAGCCTGGCAGAAGGTTCTGTTGGGATCATCTTCTAGGTCCTCTGCAGAACCACTAGCAGGACTCTGGCTTCCTTCACTTGCTCTTCCTCCTCCTCCTCCTCCTCCCACACTTCCACCTCCACCTTCACCTTCAGAGGAGGATGATATTCCCTCTCTTCCTACAGGGGTTTCTGTCTTCACTTCCGCCACCCTCTTGGATTCTGGTACTCCACTCCCTGCAGGAGGGTCAGAATCAGTGGGAGAGGCAGAGGCTGCTCTACTTGCTGTTCCATCCTGAGGAGATGCGGACAAGCCATGTGCCCC